>JACRUU010000009.1:7922094-7992094 GCA_030449085.1 Kryptopterus vitreolus | reverse complement strand
TGATTTTTACCTGCAGCCGTTGCTCGAGGTCAGGGAAAGATGGGAAGTGATCCTCTGCATCCGTCAGCTCTGTGTAGATAAAATAAAATAAAAAACAGTCAGTTTGGCATTTTCAGACTGAGTATCGGCTGTTTTTCAGGGTTGTGTTGGATCTGGGGTACACTTGGTGCACCTTTATCACAGGGCACCATGCACACACACACACACACACACACACACACACATTCGCACTTAGAAGCAGCCAATCACAAATGGGAATATTTCTGGGAGGTGAAAAAATATGGGGAAAATCCTGAGGGCATCCATGTTCGCAGGGGTAAGATGCAAAATAAATAAATAAATAAATAAATAATCCGAACAGACAGTAACTCGAAAATCTAATCACAGACCTTGGAAGCGTTGACAGTCGCGTTATTGGTTTAAAACCATACATTTCTTAAATGGTAATGACTCTAAATGTGTCCAGTGGGTCCGATACCCTTTTAGAAACACACTAAATGCCAGAGCTGCTTCTGCTTGTCCTCCTTTGCCCCTTCCCACATACAGAACATACGCCGTGGCTCCTGGTTACGTATTTCACAGCTCAAGTAATTAAATCATCACTAATTATAAAACCGCGTGCCAAACCAACAACTGAGGGTGTTTTTTTTTTTTTTTCATCTACGTTTATAGAAACCACAGGCCTGTTTTTCTGTCACTGCAAGGGGAACATCTGCCAACACCTGCCAGTCTGGACCACATGTAATAAAGCTTGAGTGGACAGATTGGTCCTAAGGATCTCCTGGATACCTGTCGCTGAGCCGCCTTTAACGAGGGCTATGACAGACGAGTTGTCTACACAGACTGTAACTTATGTCCGTGCGTAGCCAGGGTACAAAGTCCTCTGATGTATCCGGCTAAAAATGGGGTGTGGCCACATATTGACCAACGGGACTAATTATAAGCTGGATATACACAAGCGGAATGGGCTTTCGACTACAGCCTGCTATAACATTTCAACTCGATTAAGACACGAGTAAGGGATGAGGTAATGTTGAAGATCAGGGCTCTTGCTGTTGTCACTCTTACTATACAAAAGTGTGTGTGTGTGTGTGTGTGTGTTGGGGGGGGTTGTTATGTTGCTGAAATGATGTAGACTTAAAAAGCAAAGAAGAAGAGTTTGTACGACTTAAGATGGTTGGAAATAAAAGACAAGATAAACTCTGATTAACAGTGTGGCTTGATATCGCAGCGCACGCACTAGTGTTGTGATGTGTTAGCATGATCTTGTCTTTGAAACACAAAAGGGAGGCTAAGATGGGAAGTTCATGGCAGCAAGGGAGGCCGAAGTGCTAAGCACCTTTAAATATAGGCCAGTGTTATAAAAGCAAATGAGTGGATCTCACAGCAGTGAGGTATTAAAGAGGAAACTTGATGCTGCAGCTGCCATTCAGACATTCGCCGGAATAGCTGTAAAACACTTTGACAGCGGGGACCAGCGAGGCTTTGTGTCTAGTTTGTTTTGTAAGATGCCAGTGATCGACCGAAATAGAGGGAGCACCTGTTTTACTGAAAAGAATGGCAAAAGTTAAAATGGATCCGGCACGAGAAGGGCTTTGTGCAGGCTTTTGCTGGGATGCTGCTTGCCGGGAGGCATGCGGTGTATGCCATTGCAGACGATGGGAGGGTGGTGGGGGTGGTGTTGGGTTGTGAGGATGGAGGGGGAGTGTACCGGGATGTTTGAGAGGGCAACAACAAAAGCCCTTACGGTTAAGTGACTCTTGTAAATGTCGAACCCAAACAAAGGGACGTACCTGAGGACTCATCGAGGCTGAAGGAGATTTGGACTTCAGGTTTGTCGCTGCTGATTCGTCTCGCCGAGGTGATCATTTATTCCCTGCGGGAGGGAGGCGAGTGCGACAAGTTTGGGAGGGGGGTGGGAAGGGTGCATAAAGCGAGTTTCCGTTAATACACCGCAGTAATGTGAGATCATTCACCTCTCAGGGGCAATGACAGGGATTTCATCATGTGCCCAAAGCTGCATCAGGGATTAAACAATTAGAGGGAGAGCCCCTCCGAGCCAGAGGGTGAGGTCACACGTCTCCACTGTCTTTGCACTGACCGAAGCATTTTCTATCATTTAAACCAGGTACATTTATGAATGAGGTAAAATATAAACAATTTTACACCAGATCTGGAACCCCTCCAGCCATTTATTTACACATGTTCTAATTCAAAATCTATCAAAGCAATTTCAAAAGAAACGTCATGTCCATCTCTAGAAAAATACAGATCTCTTATTTGAGCTAGAAATGGCTAGTGATGTATGCAGATGGGTTTCGACTTACCTGGCAACTACTGCTTGCTATTGAGAAAGTCCTTAAACTTAGAAATAATCAAGATTGACTCCTTCCACAGGAGCAGCGTGTGACGTGCCAGGACTTTCCACGGTGAACTTGTCATACAGTCATCTGGGCCAAATAATAAGGGTCAGAGAGAAGAAGACTGTTTTCATAAGGATCATCTCGGCAGTTCTTCACAAGCATGGCAGATCTATGTGTGCGTGTGTGTGTGTGTGTGTGTGTGTGTGTGTGTCTGTGTGTGTGTGTGTGTGTGTGTGTGTGTCAGTATGCTGCCCACTTGGACTACAGATACACCCCCTACACCAGTGCCAGTTAAAAGGCTCAGACACATGACTTTAGGCAAGAAAAATGTCCTTTGTTTAAACAGTGCTGAGTAACACAGTAACACACACACACACACACACACACACAGACACACACATCAGCCAAGAGATGCCATTGTTTTGCACTTCAACTGTTTTGACCAAATTAATGACTAATCCTTCCTTCCTTCCTCCCTTTGCTTCTTTTTTTATTTACTGAATATCTAACACAAATTTTTTAATATAACTATAAACCAGTAACAGTTCCAAATCATACCGCTAGGAGCGGTGTGTTCTATAAAGCACATTTTACAGTCAATATAATAATGTTTTAGAGTTGAAGGTTTATACAGACGTTGTCTGTGTATATGTTTAGCGATGGAAAGACGGTTAATATCTTTATTTTTGTTTCATAATGTTGGAAAAAATGGAATTCCGTTTTTCAATGGTCCTTGTGTTTTGTTTTTGGCAGCACAGTTTATTTGTTTGTCTAATGTAAGAAAAAGAAAGAGAGGAGAAAATTCCTTGTTCACATACCCCAGCTTGGTAGAGTAGCGATACACGTGTCAGACTTATTTTATTGCAAAACCACAATTTCATAACAGCTTACCGAAGCCTATTTCTTTATTATGTAATTCATCTAGAAACATTAAATGATATATTTTAAATAAATAATAATAATATATCAAATATATAAATATATAGATATATTTTTAAATATATAAACAAAAATTATATCTAAATCTAATAATAATAATAATTATTATTATTGTTATAATTATTATTATTATTATTATTATTATTATTATTATTATGCATTTGCAATATGTTTTGTATTGTGTAGATGTTTTTGTTCAAAGTGAAATACAGTTTAAGAATACAGTTTACAGTTTAAAGAAGCAATTTATAATAAGATGACAAAAAGTGCCCATAATACAACATTGCAGTTATTTTCAAAAGGGTAAATCTAGTACAAAAAGTGATCGATTATAATAGTAGGAAATTATAGTAAGATAATAGTAGGAAATTAGATGGCCATGGAAAGTAAGATTTCAGTTAAAATAATAGTAACACCACCAACAACAACAACAATAATAATAAGAATGATAATAACAATGATAATAATAATAATAATAATAATAATAATAATAATGGCTTAAACGGTGGCTTAGTGGTTAGCACGTTCGCCTCACACCGCCAGGATCCGGGTTCGATTCCCGTCTCGGCCATGTGTGTGTGGAGTTTGCATGTTCTCCCCGTGCCTCAGGGGGTTTTTCTCCGGGTTCTCCGGTTTCCTCCCGGTCCAAAAACATGCACGGTAGGTTGATTGGCACCTTGGAAAATTGTCCCTAGTGTATGAATGTGTGTGTGTGAGTGTGTGTGTGCCCTGCGATGGGTTGGCATTCCGTCCAGGGTGTATCCTGCCTTAATGCCCATAGACGCCTGAGATAGGCACAGGCTGCCCGTGACCCGAGGGAAGATCGGATAAAGCGGTAGAAGATGAATGAATGAATAATAATGACATTTCTATGCGGAAAACTGTATTATGAATTTTAAAAATAAAACAATACATGAGGAAATTTTGCTTGCATAACATAAGAAAGAATAAATGTTTTTTTCTTTTCTTTTCTTACATTTTATTTTTTCATAAATGTATTTTGTTGTATTTTCTGCCTAAAATTGTCCCAACAGAACTCCTGCACAGTACTGACACTGTGGAGAGGACATGTTGCTGTCAGTCGGTGATCTTCTATCTGTCCTATCTGGCCTGTGAGAGGGATTATCGATAATTCTGCCATCGACACTCGCCCGTCCTTTTCTTAGCTGCGTGCCTTGCCTCTCGGAACGGCTTCTCGCAGCATCCACGTTATATTCTTCTATTCCCGGGGCTGTATAGACGCTGAACCATGGCCCATCACGTCCCCAAAGCGCCTGGCTTTGCCCAAATGTTAAAGGATGGCGCAAAGGTAAAAAAACAAACAAGCAACAACAAATAATTTTCATTATAAGTATAGTGGGTCTGCATTTAATGGCTAGCTAACGTGCTAACGTGCTAACGTGTTAGCCTGAATCATGTGGGTGGAGATTTCTAGAATACACTCCGGCTTTCCGCAGTCATAGTATATATATTTATTTATTTATCTAAATAACTCGTTTTATTCAGTTATTGACGCAATATTTCAATTTAAGGTTCGGTTTATTTTTTAATAAAATGTTTTTTTTTGTTACATTAACTGGGTGGTTCCTCCAGCATGTGCATCAACCGGCAACCCGAACTAGCATGCTAACTGCCCATCCTGACAGCAATGCTAATCAGTCTAAATACGAAATAACGCATTCATTGGGCTTTTATAAAACACTTAAAAACATTTTTACAACGTAGCGTGCTGCTAGGGTTATTATTATTATTATTATTATATTAAATTATTATTATTATTATTATTATTATTATTCCTTTTTTGGTGTGTGAAGGGCTGCTTGTAACCCGTGCAATCAGGGCTGTAAGATGAGAGGGAAAACATTCAGTAATTAGTGCAGATGAATTATGGGATGTGGTTTAAGCCCCAGATTTCTGAGGGTGCTACTTTTGGGGCCCTTTAGCAAGACCCCTGGTCATCTGTGCTCCATGGGTGTGGTATCAACAGTGTTGGGAAGGTTACTTTGGAAATGTAATGGGTTACATATTACAAATGAGCCTTTTTGAAGTGTTAAAAGTAGTGTCACTTTTTAATTCCTAAATAAAAGTATAGTAAATGATTACTATTTAATTACTTTCATTTGGATATATTTTCATAACTGAGCTTCTGTAGAATCTAATTGTTGAAGGGGGGGGGGTCGTTAGGCGGTGGTCATGGGAATTTGTAATCTTCAACATTCTCTAAACAGTTTGCATGTTTTTTTCACTGTAACTTTTACCGTTACTTTTATGTAACACCATTACATGTAACTAGTTACTACCAAAAACTGGGTATCATAACTGAATCTGTGCTTTCTGAACCCCCGGCTTTCTAACATCACCCTGTTGAACTGTTGTTAGATGTTGTATGTTATCTGTATGTATGTATGTATGTAACTGAAAGCCTGTCACTAAGACAAATTCCTTGTGCTAAGCATACATGGCAATAAAGCTCATTCTGATTCTGATTCTGATGTGCGAAGAGATAATTTCAATGTACGTGTGACCAGTTCTAATCTATGTGATGTGAAAGCTGAAATATTTTGCACTCTTGTTTTAAATGTATTTACTGACTTTCTTTTCCTCTTATTCAGCATTATTCAGGTCTGGAAGAGGCTGTTTTTAGAAATATACAGGCATGCAAGGAACTGGCACAGACCACAAGAACTGCATACGGACCCAATGGTGACTGAGTAATTACCTACTCCCAGATTTCGGCTATTATTCCGACTTGCGCTGTTGTTTTTAACGTAGATATTCTTGTGTGTTTTGCCAGGCATGAACAAAATGGTCATCAACCATCTAGAGAAGCTCCTGGTCACCAATGATGCTGCCAGTATTCTGAGAGAGCTGGAGGTGAGTTTGGGTGAAATGGGATTTGTCTCTGACCCAGGGCGCTTCTCAAAACTCGACTCAGTAACTTGTGTAAATTGATGGATGTGTGTTTGAATTCCTCATGTGCCAATGAATCGATGTGATGGAACTGTAGGTGCAAGTCAAAACCGGAAGAAAATGGTGAATAAAAGTTGCAACTGTTTTGAAAGGGGTGGGATAAACATTTACAAGTGTAAACCGGTTACTCCTGTTAAGTACTGGTGTCAAAAGTATTCACATTCAATACTTGGTTAGCAGTATTACTAGGGTTTTAAAAAGCATCAACTCAAAACGACATAAAGTATAAACGTAAAAACGTCATTAAGGATAAAAGCTCGGGCCGCACCAATCGCTAATATATTGAAACTCCCTACAGTATCTCTACAGAACTCCCTACTGTAGCTTCATTTGTGGAGGGTGAAGAGAAAACACCCAATTGATAAATGAACCAGTAGTGGAGAAATAATCACTTAAGAAATAATCTTTTTTTGCATAACAACCCCAACACTGGCTATTTGTATTGTGTGGCCAGTGTGCGTATGGCCAGCGACCCATACTTATCCATGGGTCGCTACTGATGGTTGAAGCCCCTCCCCTGCGTTGTGCCCCTGACTATTAAACACATCTTGCTGGACTTTTATTTTCACAATATTAATTGGAAACGATTCCCCAATAACGTCTCACCAGTTTTAAGGTTTTTTTTTTTTTTTTTTTTTTTTTTTTTTTTTTTTTTTTTTGCATGCAGGGTGAAACACTTTGCATAGGAGCATAAATGCTATGAACTCGATGGTGCCTTGCCTGCGCCATGTATGTGGCCTCGATTCTAACGTGGTGTTAAAATAAATAAACAACCAACAAACAAACAAATTCACTCTGCAGTGCTTTAAATAATAAAAAAATGTCAATTGAAATTGCCAACAGAAAAAAAAGGCAATTAGGACGCATGCCAATGTGCAAGTCATTCCGATTGAAAGCGCCAGCATGTAAACATGTTGGTATGAGTATCGTTTATATTTCATCAATGTTGATAGTGTTTATTGATACTGCTCTGTGTAATTATGATGCAAACAATTTGGTGCACAAAATGATAGAGTAGAGGATCTGTGAGGATTAGAGGTCAACCGAAAGTGGATTTTGCCGATACAATATCGTAATTGTGGATAACCGAAACATGGCACGCTATGTAAAATTTTACTGCACAAAATTAACAGTATAGAATCATGAAAATGTGCTTCAGGAAATAAATATGAAGTACATTAATGAATATAATTAATAAATAAATAATGAATACAACAGTTCATGTGACCAGTGTTATGTGTAAAAACAAACAGCAGGTGGCACCAGCGATTTGTCCTCTAGAGGCCACTCTCATAATGACAGTGGACCTTCTGCTACTCCAAAACTGGATGCTATGCTTATGGATTTTTACCGGTTGCTTTACATATTGAAATATTGTGTACACTGTGATTAATTGGCACCCTGTCCTGAACTTTTCCTACCTTGTTTCCCGAAACCCATTTGATAGCCAAGACCTATGTGTAGGAGGATGGATGGATGGATGGTTCGGTTCGGTAGTGTGCAAACAAATAGCATTGTTCTTGCAGATCTATTACCGAATTTAGTCTTTTCACTAGTGTCTTTAAGATCATTGCCAGTAAAACAGACCTCTAATTAATTTATACACCTCCAACAAATGGCATGTAGAATGGAACTAGCACAGAAGCAGCAAATTATACAAAATAAACCCTACTGTTAAAAAAAACAAACAATTACCATAACTTCAAATCAAGGCATGTGGCCTCGAAGCTAACGTGGCATAAAAACCCAAACTAACCAAAATCACTGTTGTGAGCAAGAACTTGTTTCTGTCAACGTTTCTTTTGTTCCTTTCCCCCTTGCCTTTTTTTCTGCATTATTTTCCCGATTCCTGGCAAGAGGGAAGGAAAGGAAAAAAGGAAGAACACAAAGGAATGAGATTCGTTCACTTTTTCTTCTTTCCTTCTCCTTAAACGAACTCAGCAATTCTATAGAATGTTCACCCAGTAATGTTATGGCTTTGTTTTCTAGGTCCAGCACCCAGCTGCAAAGATGACTGTTATGGCGTCCCACATGCAGGAGCAGGAAGTCGGGGATGGGACCAACTTTGCCCTGGTGTTTGCTGGTGCTCTGCTCGAGATGGCAGAGGAGCTGCTTCGTATGGGTCTCTCTGTCTCAGCGGTAAGGGGACGAAGTTTCAAGTGATATGTTTGTGTTTAGAAGGTTTTTACAGAGATTATAGTGATGGAGGTTCCATTGTGCCGATGCGCCGACTTTCCATGGACATGCCTCTCTAAAGGAATTTGAAAGTACAATGGAAATCTGAAATGTTTAAGCTATGAATGTGTATCCAGTTAGAAAGCAATGATGTCACACAAAGGCTGTGACGACACTAAACGATTAATTAAAAAAAAGAATTGTGCAGCTTGCTTTTTAATAGACAGGCAGGTGTGGACAGGTGTCTCTGCAGGCAGTAAACAGCCGTGTTATCAGATATTCAAAAACAAATTTATTTTAGCCTTTTTCTTGAATTTTACATTAAGGGTTTACTCATCTTCCATTTCAGGGTTTTTTTTCACGTCCATTACAACGCAATAGTTCCAGTAAACAGCAAGACCTCAGCTTTAATGGAAATAAATTAATAAATACATTCAAATAAAAGTGAAAAAAATATCAAGATTTTACTCCATTTTGTGTTTGTGACCGTGACTGTAATGCAATCCATCTTTTCCTTTCATTTCACGTTGGGTGTCTAGACGTGTAATGAGTTTGATGTACACTTATTATGAATATGATGAATTATGAATTATATTAAGATTCATATTAGAGTCTGTCATAGTAAAGTTGACTTTGTCTTTCTCTGTCCCTTCTCAGGTCATTGAGGGTTACGAGATGGCGTGTAAGAAGGCTTTGGAAATTCTTCCAGAGTGCGTCTGCTCCTCTGCTAAGAACCTGCATGACGTGAATGAGGCCAAAGCCATGATCCGTACAGCTGTGATGAGCAAACAGTATGGAAATGAAGATTTCCTGGCTGAACTTATCGCACAGGCCTGTGGTGAGAATCTCATTTAGACTTTTATAGTAAAATAGAATAGAAGAGCCTTTATTTCACACACATACGTTACAGAACAGTGAAATTGTTTCTTTGCGTATCCCAGCTTGTTTTGGAAGCTGGGATCAAAGCGCAGAGTCAGCTATGATACGGCGCCCCTGGAGCACAGAGGGTTAAGGGCCTTACTCAAGGACCCAAGGGCAATATTGGGGCTCGAACCATGACCTTTTGATCAGTAGCCAAGGAAGCCGCAAATAAAGTTGCATACGAGTACACAGTGGAATTGCCTTTATTATATTTACAATATAAACAATCGTTGACCAGTCCGTGGTGATAAATAGATTGGCGATCACTGATGTATACAATATACAATACAACAAAAAAGTATGTAATGTCTGTGTACTTGCCTGTCTTTGTGATTTTTTTTCTTCCTTACAGGTATTAACTAGGTTTTTCTTTTCTAATTTGTCATACAGTATCGATCTTCCCGGAGTCTGGCAATTTTAATGTCGACAATGTGAGAGTTTGCAAGATTTTGGTGAGTTCTAACACTAAATCTTACTGTTTATTAATGTGATTATGTGATCTGTAGAAGTGGTTTTTTGGCTTATGGACTATTTACTTTTAAAATGTTGACTGTGTGTTTATATAGGGCTGTGGGCTGCAAGCGTCATCAATGCTGCATGGTATGGTCTTTAAAAAGGAAACTGAAGGAGACGTTACATCAGTTAAAGATGCAAAGATCGTTGTGTTCTCTTGTCCATTTGACTGCATGGTTACTGAAACTAAGGTGAGTGTATTGTGTAAATGCCATCTATATAATATATTACCTATATATAGTTTTCATTGTTCATTTCATTTTTGCATATAATACATCGTGAATTGTTAAATGTTTTGGATTATTGTAACTTTATAACGAAGCATTCGTGTGTTCACATTAATTGGACGTGTTAATCAGTCAAAAGCAGCAGAAGAGCTTGAAAAGCCTCACGCATGTTTCATATCGCACGCGTGGGCCATTTCCTTGCTGTAAATGGAAGATTTGTCTCCTTTTTTGCTGATTTAGCAATATTATCCGATGCGTGACCCAAAAAAAATGTAATATGATCTGTGAGTTGTGATCTGCTGTACGATGGATAAACAAAAATATAAAAATCTATTTCAAATTACTTTCTAGGGAAAATTTCTAGCGTTTTCAGTGGCCTGAATTTTTTTCCTCGTCTCTTACGCTTACACACATGTGGTCTCACTGTTTATATTATTATAAACACTGGTATTTATTTATTTTAGTTTGCACATGTTGGTACAGTGCAATTTCAGTGCTTGCTTAATAAATAAAATGCTGTTTTCCAATATGTAAACTATTTCCTTGTGCTTACATTTTTGCTTCAGGATGCAGTCCATAATAATGAATTGTTATACTTTTATTCATCAAACTTGAATAAAATGGTAGAATATAGTATAAGAACATAGAAAATCCTTTTTTTTATGCAACAGTATATACCAACATTTGACAGTTTTGTATGTTTAATGCAAACTTTATTTTAAAATGCTGATTCAGTATTCATTATGGCATGCCTACTCCTGTCTGTAATGGTAGTCTATAATCATGTATTTGTTGTATCCGTTTTTAAGTGTCAAGATAAAATTTATAATCATGTAACATGCATTTGTTCTCTACAAGCGCTATTTAATACAGGTCTATACAAGACTAATTATTAAAGAACACGAAGGGTCACCTTGTATTTGTGTGCATTCTTCAGGGCACAGTGCTGATAAAGAACGCTGAGGAACTTATGAACTTCAGCAAAGGTGAGGAGAACCTGATGGAGACCCAGGTGAAGGCCATCGCTGAAGCTGGAGCTAATGTGATTGTAACTGGGGGCAAAGTGGCAGACATGGCATTGCACTATGCCAATAAATACCAACTCATGGTAGTCCGGTGAGAGCCTGCATTCCACTGTTTCCATAGATTGGGAAAGCTTATGATTTTTTTGTTTGTTTGTTTGTAATTTGACTTTTATTGACTTTTTTTTTTTTTTTTGTATGTCCATCCAAGGCTCAACTCTAAGTGGGACCTTAGAAGGCTATGCAAAACTGTTGGTGCTGTAGCGCTGCCTAGAATGGTAAAGTTTTTCTTTTGTCAACTCTAAATCTTTGGATATTATTTTATCTCTAGTTTAGTTTTTTTTTTTTTAGTAACAATTACCTTTTGTGTGTTTCCAGACTGTACCTACTCCAGAAGAAATGGGACACTGTAACAGTGTTTACCTGACTGAAGTGGGAGACACCCATGTTGTTGTGTTCAAACATGGTGAGTTCATTTACACACACACACACACACACACACACAGTTAGTTTTGGTTTCACCCATCTGTCCGTGTATGTTTCACTATATCTTCAGTACTGATATTTATTGTCTATGATCATGTGTAATCTGAAAGTAGCTTACACATAAAATCCTAATAAATATGATTCATAATTTGGCTTTTTGGGGCATATATGCTTTCTGTAAACTAAAAATCCCAAGTGTTACTGTAGTGTGTGTATATTTATCTTTTCCCCACCTTTTTGGGGAACATTTTTGCATTCTATTTTGTTTCTATTTGTTTCTATTTACATTTTATTTAGAATTGGTGTTGTGTGATTTATTGTATTGTTCTGTCAATAACAGAAAAAGAAGAGGGAGCAATATCTACCTTGGTGATTCGCGGCTCCACAGACAACCATATGGATGACATTGAGCGAGCTATTGATGATGGAGTGAACACATTCAAGGTCCTTGTCAGGGTAAGTCTGATCAGATATACCATTGCATTTTTGCCATGTTTTATTGCTAGAAAATAACTAGTATCGTGGTACAAATTTTTTGTTCTTTATTGTTTATTTGTTTATATTTTTGTTTATTTTTATCTAGGACAATCGGCTGTGTCCTGGTGCTGGTGCCACTGAAATTGAACTGGCTAAGCAGATCATGTCCTATGGAGAGGTAAGTTGCTGCCAAAAAGCTGCCCCCCCCTCCCCCCCACCACTAATGTTTTTGTTGTATGACACTAAATAGAAAATGTCAGGAATATATTTGTAAGTAATGGCAAATTTATTTGCACAGTAGTCCAAGTAGAAATCTAATGGTTCACTGATACAGATTATTAATCCAGCACTTGTGTGTGTGTGTGTGTGTGTGTTTTCAGTCTTGCCCTGGTCTGGAGCAGTACTCCATTAAGAAATTTGCCGAGGCGTTTGAGTCTGTGCCACGCGCTTTGGCTGAAAACTCGGGCGTGAAGGGTAACGAGTTGATCTCCAAACTGTACGCTGTTCATCATGAGGGAAACAAAAATTTTGGCTTTGATATCGAGGTGAGCATGCGTTCTCTGAACAAAAGCCTATGCTGAGGCGCTTGTATTTTTGTCTTTTGAATAAACTTGATTTATTCCTCCTCTGGTAGGGTGAAGGGCCTGCTGTGAAAGACATGCTTGAGGCAGGCATTCTGGACCCCTACCTGGTCAAGCACTGGGGCATCAAATTGGCCACAAATGCTGCCATCACTATCCTCCGGGTTGATCAGGTCAGCTTCTACTTCACACTCTTTAGTCACAAACTGTATACACCTGCACAAGACAATAAGGCAGTATTTTTCTACTTTATAGCATAAAAGCATTCCTTATTCTATTCAGGATCTTAGTACCACATTATATTTCACCTCATTATTGGGTCAGATTAGTGATTTCTCCATCACTTTATACCTTTTTATACATGACAAAATCTCTTCATTTATTACACTCCACATCTTGCGGTTATTTTGATAGCTTTTATTTACGATTGCAACTCTGCGACTTAAGGACACATCCTATTGTTTTTACACCTGAAGAAGTGTCAACAGATTTTTTACAAATATGCACTGTCAGATCATAATGGCGAAACCAGCTGGGGGCCCCAAAGCTCCCAAACAGCAAGGCCACTGGGACAAAGACGATTGGGATGAAGCACCTGATAAATTTGACACCCATCATTGATCAGAAAGCCCAGAAATGGGACAGGTGCCCGTACTACTTTGTGTACTTAACAACTCCAGTTGTGCTGGAAGCGACTGCATGAACACACTTACTGTTTTGACTGCACCGTGTTTCTTTTTGTCACTATATGAACCAGCACAGTGGTGACCCAGTGAGTGTGGGGAAAACTATTACACTGGATTTGTTTGTTTCTTTAATGAAGTCTGCACTTTGGGTTTAAATTGTTCAGACACTCTTTTGTTGAATGAAATCAGTTTTATTCATGTAAATAAGAAGGATTGTTATATCTCTGGGGAATTTTAACTTATACTTATGTAACATTTTGACCTCTTGGAGGAGACCGTACTAATCCTGTCACTATGTACCACCGAGTTGAAATTAGACATGTGGTACAGGAGGATTGCATGGTGCATGAACTGAAGCATTTTCTCTCATTTAGATGTGGTTAACAGACTCTAACTAACTGTCCTGTGTGTGTGTGTGTGTGTGTGTGTGTGTGTGTGTGTGTGTGTGTGTGTGTGCGTGTTGTGTGTTCGTTCGGTACCAGTCAAAAGTTTGGACACACCTCCTTCTGTGGGTTTTCAGAATTCTGATTATTATTGTCAACATTGTATATTTGTATACAGGAGACATGCATATTAGCATGACTTGAACTCTGAGAAACATTAATGTAGCTGTGGTTTTTGATGTCAATAACTCTATAAATGTACCCTCGATAGCAGAGGTAGCTCTGTCTTTACTGCTGAGGTTTTTTCTCTTTACTTGATTTATTTCATTTTCCATATGATTGATTTGTACATAGTTGTAGTAGCACTTATGACTGTTGACTCTGTTCCCATCCTTTTGTTTTCACAAGATAAATGATTATCTAAAGCACATCAAATGTCAGAAAATGTAATGAGTTAACTCTTAAGGGACAAAGAATGCCTGTAAATTCAAAACCTTCTCAGGTGACTACCTTTTGAGTCTTATAAGAGTTTGCCACACCAAAATGCAGCTACTTTGGGCAATATAGAACAAATTCTGGGATGTTTACTACACAATTGCCTACAGTTCATTTCATAGTTTGTATGTTTACTGTTTTAATGTACAATGTTGCACATAATAAGAAAAATTAAGAAACAAAAATTGAAGAATGTGTCCAAACTTTTGTCTATTAATGCATTATTATTATTATTATTATTATTATTATTATTAAATGTAGGAATGCTTAGATTGTCTTCTCTGTACAGATCATCATGGCTAAACCAGCAGGAGGACCTAAAGCTCCACCAGAGAAGAAGGACTGGGACGAGGACGAATGATCTTCGTGTCCTTTTTCACCACTTAAAACATTTCGACTGTTTATTTAATATTAACACTTTTGTTGTTTTTGTTCCTTTTAGAATGAGGTTTTGATTCTTTCATGTGAACAGAAAAAGGTGTTTCTGTAGTTTTTCTGGTCCCAATAAATGGCACTTGAGCTGTCTTTCTGTTTGACACTCTTCTTTTTCCCCACTTGAAGTTTATTCTGAAGGTATTTCCATTTGGTGACTTAATGAGCAAAGTTAACGCATTTGGTTTCATCCACTGCTCATGGTGCATTATTAGTTGTTTGTTATTAATAATTAAAGCGCCTTGCACTAATTTAATTGTCCATGTTGGATAAATGTATATCTTGGTTCATTCATTTCGAACAGAAACGATAGTGTAAAAACTTAAGCTCGAATGACAGATCCCGTTCACGAGAGCGCGCCCTGACGAGCACGTGAGCAAGTGCGCGCTCCCGTGTTGTCCAGTCAAACATGGCTGCTCTCAGCAAGTATATACCGCACAACTGCTATGAAATAGGACATACATGGAACCCTTCGTGTACGGTTTCAGCGCTGCAAGTCACAGCCGGGGCTCTGGAGGTGTCTCTCAAAATATATGCGCCATTATATCTGGTTAGTATTTATATATTTCTTTTTGTACGCGAGCATTTGTTGGAGAGAGAGGGGGAGAGTAAGCGAGCTAGGTGGCTAAGGTTAGTGTTGGGTTCGTACTGTAGATAGCGTTCAAAAGAAAAGAAAAACAACGATGGTGCAAACTGGTCTTGTTTACAAGTAGTCTGGATAAAAGCGGGTTACAGTCTGAATTGTTGCCAACACTGACTGTAAAGTGTCTTATATAATAATGGTTTATGGTTTGTTAGCCTGATAAGTGGAGAACTAGTTCAAACCTATTGCCATTCATTGAATAAGATTTATACAGTGCTAAATACAAATCCAGGCGATTACTTGAATCTGGTAATCCCGTTTAATCGGTTGCTCATGTATAGTGTGTGCACGGATTAGAACCAGCAAATGCACATGATGCTTTGTGGAGAAGCTAGCACAGACATGCTCAGGTGATCAAACAAAACTACTTTGCATATTCGTTTAATCGTCGTGCTTGATTTGCATATCAATACGTGACGCATAAAGAATGCAAGATTATCTGCACACAAAATGCGTGTCCTTTCCATGATGCGTAACTTGTAACGCAAATGCCGGGGTTTGGAGTTCTGTGTTGGACATGAAGGAATGGGTTCCTGTTGGATTGAATGTATTTACAGAAAGTGTGAATACATCCAATAAGGGTGTGGGTGGGACAAGCAAATCAGACATGATTGGTCACTGGGGTGGAAACTGATCAGGGATTGGTTGTTGGGAGAATCAGATCATGTAACCTTTTAAACCAGTAGTGAGTAAACTGAAACTGGACTCTCAGCTCTGGGTTTCATCTGTGAACCTGAATGCAGGACAGCGGTCAACATCACCCCCCCCCCCTTAAAAAAAAGTCACGTAGATTTGGTATTAGATGTATATTTGAGTAGACCTGAGCATTACAGGCCCAAATATTCAATACTCGTGGCATTCTTTTTATAGACTGATTAGTTTTTTTTGGGGCTAAATGAGCGTTTGTTAAATAATAACTATGCACGGTATCTTCTAATTGTCTGTGCTTATCTTATGCTTTTTTTTATGCATCAAAAAGCCCATGAAGCCGAAATCCTGTTAGTGAGGATTTAATACAAATGTCCAAAAAGCTTGAATGTATTTACTTATTAGACTCATTCTAGCCCTTGGGTGACATTCGGGGTGGGGGGGGGGGTGGGCTTGACCCAGGATACAGACACTGATGTGTCAATGATCATATATTTTGTAAATAAATACCCTCCACCTGTACTGCCTCCCCAGATTGCTGCAATCCTAAGAAGAAGGAAAAAAGACTATTACAAGAAGAGACTGATCCCTGAAATCCTGCAGTCTGCATCGTTTCTGACCACAAATGGAGGCCTGTACATCGTCTTTTTCTGCCTGCTCAGGTAAGAAAATAAAACGTGAACATCGGCTCTGTTGTTATTTACAGTAGGAGCAAAGTCATTTTTACATGTCAGTGAAGAAACAGGTTTTTCTGTATGTCTGCTCTTATCAGCTGGCTAAAGTTCACGTTCAGTGTCGTACAGAATGCATTTCTGTGTCACAATCGTCACGAACCTGGATTTTTATTCTTTCTGACAGTACAACAGCGGTAGCTGAGTGGATTGGACTGGAAAGTAACTATTTAGTCCAAGCATATCAACACGGTGCCCAATCAGTTATATAAAATAAAATAAAAATCACTCTGGACAAAAGACATAAATACAGGGTTGTCCAAAAAGATGTTGCCGTTTACATGGAACTGACTTTTATTTTAATAACATAATAACACACACAAGGGGGCACGGTGGCTTAGTGGTTAGCACTTGCGCCCCCGCTCTACTAGGGTCCGGGTTCGATTCCCGTCTCGGCCATGCGTGTGTGGAGTTTGCATCTTCTCCCCGTGCCTCATGTTTTTTTTCTCCGGGTTCTCCGGTTTCAACCCCGGTCCAAAAACATGCACGGTAGGTTGATTGGCACCTTGGAACATTGTCCCTAGTGTGCGAGTGTGTGTGTGTGTGTGTGTGTGTGTGTGTGTGTGTGTGTGTCCTGCGATGGGTTGGCATTCCATCCAGAGTGTATCCTGCCTTAATGCCCATAAACGCCTGAGATAGACACAGACTCCCCGTGACCCGAGGGAAGATCGGATATAGCGGTAGAAGATGAATGAATGAATAAATTAATGATAATTATTCATTTTATTAAAAGGGAGCGATTTTGAGAGAAGTGTATATAATTATAACATCTGTTACGTTTAGTTAAAGTATTCATTTATGGTACATTGAAACGTGCAGTTAATGTGCGATTAATTACTTTGGTTACTGAAGGAATTGCTTCACCTCTAACATCATGATATCTCATAAACAGGGACATTGTAAGATTAATAATCAACTGGTATTAAAGAGGGTGCTGGTTAGAATGTAAAACATAAAATAACAGAAAAAGTGACGTCAATATAAATTTTGCAGAAGGCTGAGACACATACGAGTGCCAATGCTCTGATGTGAACATTAAGCTTGATCTTTATCACATCGGCTGCTGTTACATCAAGTCCAACATCCAGATTGTCGTTGTGAAATCCATTTTCTATTGTGATATTTTGAAATAATTCCATACAAGGTATTTATAAAGGTACAAAGTCCTAATATGCCTTCCTAGTGGTTTAAATACAGTCTTATACTGTATTATTATGTACAGGTTCAGTCACGTTATAATCTCTGAGAACTGCTTAAGTAAACTATTTATACACATACAGTAATAAAACAATCATAAAGGGATAAAGCAAATATTAACACTGGGAAAGAGACTTTGGTACAAAGGTAATGGGGTTTCAGGTGCTTTTCTTGGGTTTAGCAACCAACTATTAGGGAGAGAAAGTGATGTGAATTTGTGCATTCACACTTTGTTTTGCATCTGTTTTGTAATATTCAGATTTGATTCAGTGTGTTATATTTATATATTGTGTTTTTCTTCACACAGAAAGCTGCTGGGCCGCTTCTACTCCTGGTCGTCAGGCTTCGGAGCCGCACTGCCCGCTTCCTACATCGCTATTTTGATCGAGCGCAAAAGCAGGTTTGTATGGATTCCCATTGGATTTCTGTAATCTATCAATTGTACAGGAGCTATTCATTTTCGTTTCATTGTCACCGACTTTGGGCTCATAAGATGAATATAAAGAGATGAAATCAGGGATGAGAATTTCCCAATAGAATTCTTTACATCGAACTTAGAAAACTGCACTTTTTCCTGCAGACCACCAAATTATTAGAGGAGCAAAAAGATGGGAACAGATAGTGGAACAAATAACACTTGATATTTGGTTGTTAAAACAGCATCCGTATTATTCATTTACTTTCTATTCAATTCCATTCTTCTCCATTTTTACAAGGTGAAACACGTGATTGATTGGATTACGTTTTGGTCATTTATTCTCTTGCTATAATCATCAATTACACCACCAATAAAAAAAATATTAAGCCTAAAAATAAAAGCAAGCCATTAGCCCAGACATGGGCAAACTACTGCGGGCCACACCTAAGACATATTAAGTGCAGAATGACCCCCCCGTTTAAGACCTTAATGGGGGGCGGGAGGGGTCTTGCTTCCCGGCCCGTCTGTCCAATTTTCAAAGTCACCGTGTCCCCTGAACCAAAAAGTTTTCCGACAAGGAAACCCCACCCCGAATACTTTTTTGGTTCTTTTGGTTCTAGAATGTTTGTTGCTCATCTCTATATCTGTTCAAATTTGGATTCTGATTTTTTTATTTAGTGGTTTACTTCTTGTGGTCCGTCCTTTATATTCATCTTTACATCTTCTACACAATGTTTTTGTCTTTTAGTACACCAATGTATCGTTCTTTTTCAGGAAATTCCATTATGGTATTGGCGATGCCCAGTACTTGCACAATGAAAATAATCGTTCTCAAGAAATCTTTTCAGCCACATGTTCCAATATTTTTGATTGCATGTAACTAGTCATCTGTTATCTTGGAGTAACTTTTGATCTCAGAATAGACCAAAAATCAAAGCACTGATTTGCTGTTCTAGCACTTTTTAAGGGAACTGGACGGCAACATAGGCAATTCTAAATTGGAATGGAGTATCTTAGCTGAGGTTTACCAGTCTGCATAAAAGCACTATAAGTCATCTATAAGTCTATATATCTATATTTAGAAGTCATAGAACATTTAACAGAATAATATTCATCCACATAAAACTGTAGAGACAGTTATAGAGTTGTAGAGATAATATAAATTAGCCTCCAGATTCTGAAGAAATGTATTTATTTATTTGTTTGTTTATTTATTTATTTAAGATTTATTTACTAAATGTAAATGAAAAAATGTGTGGACAGTTCCTTGCAATTTTTTAAATTGCCATATATATATATATATATATATATATATATATATATATATATATATATATATATATGTGAGGTATGAGTCTCCTCACTATATTAGTGCATATTACCATATGGAACTATACGGAAACACATTGCATTCCTAAATCCATTTTTCCACACATAAAACATATCACATGTTAAAGTGAGGAAATATACTATTTTAAGCACTGGATAACTGGTTATAAAAAGAGTATCTTAGCTATGGTTCACCAATCTAAAAATCAAAAAAGTGCCTCTAGAAGTCATAGAACATTTTAACAACAAAAAAAAAATGTAGAGACAGTCCAGGTAAATGAGCCTCCAGATTCTGAAGTAATATATAGTAAAAACAGACATGATTCTATAATGGATTCTGCATTGGCCCTCCAGATATCATTGTTGTGAAGACAGCTTACCGTGTGGACCACAAATGCAGCTTAACGAATTAAAAATGTACCTTTCAAAGTGAATGATTCCACATCCCCCCCGATTACAGAGGAAAAAGGACCATCCGAGTCATCAGAAGTTATATTTCGGTTTGATTTCTGTCTTGTTGCAGGAGAGGACTTCTGACAATATATATGGCAAACCTGGTAAGATTTTTAAGAGTCATGAACATTAACAGATATTTTATATTGCAGGATACAGACATTATATAATGTCTGCTTATTTCTAGGCAACTGAGACGATATTTCGGATGGCTGTCACCCGAGGCATTGTTCACCCTTTAAAACATGGAGAGGTAGACTTTAGTACATTGCTTTCCAATCAGTAGAAAGATGGAATACACAAACGCCTGCAGCTAACATGATTAATTAGTAAGATCCTGCGGGTTGGGGGGGGGGGGGGTTGTATATTTGATTGTATCTTAGACTGCCACGTGAATTTAATTTGCCCGCATTTGACATGTAAATAACATGGTTACACCACTTCAATCTCATTTTCAGGTTCTCCTGTTCTGTATTACTGCATCGCTCTACATGTTTTTCTTCAGGTGAGTGGAAAGCACGGCTGCGCAATGCTCGCTAAAATGTGCATCGTGATTTTTCTCTGTTGGAATTAAGATCACGATTCTCTCACATAATTCTCAAAAATGTATTTCCCTCAAGGACAACAAAGACAACAAAACAAAAAGTGCTGAAGTAACAAAAATAGTCTACCAATAACTATGTTCAAAATAGCAATAGCACGATGTGAACGCAGGGAGGCTGGTTTTCACTTCTGCGTGGAGTGAACGCTGTAGCCTACGCACGTAAACAACGCCGTCGCGAGCGTTTATACTTCTGCGTCGCCCTCTGCAGTGACTATTCCCAAACAGTTGGCGGTGTTTGAGTTTTGGTGTTTTGGGTTTCTGCTGCAGCATTAATGGGGAATTCCTGCAATGACAGCAATTCTCTGGCGGTCTTTGTAAAATGGTGATGACAAATCATAGAGGTGTTTTTCTAGTTTCTTTTCTTCCATGATCCTTTCGGCTGCTTGGAACATGTCCATGCTTTCTTTCTTCACTATGGACTTTAAAAATGGCGGTACGGAGGAATCCGCAGGAATACGTATGGCACCTCTACGTATTGGAGAGGTGCGTGTCAGGTTACGGTGTAGGTTACGGGGTAGTTTATGGTGTAGGTTACGCGGTAGGGTAGGGGTCGACGTGTAGGATACGCCGTCGCATCGACGCGGAAGTCAAAACCAGACTATAGTCGGAAGTGAATCTGCGTTATTTACAAATGAGATCTTGTATATGTATGGATCGAGATTGTGATCCCCCCCCCTGATTAATCGTACAGCCTTGGTGGAAAGCTTTTTTTTTCTAAAGGAATTATGTGAGATCTGTATTGATGTCATTCATAGTACCGTGTCATTTAGTCAATATTTTAACATATTCATTTTCAGATGTAAAGACGGACTTACAGGATTTGCGTTCTCCGCATTAAAGTAGGTATTTGTGTTATGCTGCTCTTCTTTATATATATATATATATATATATTATATATATATATATATATATATATATATATATATATATAATTTATTTGTTTATTAATTTTTTTTTTTTTTACTTGAATGCTGAAGTATGTCTTTGTCTTTGAAGATTTATTGTAGGGAAGGAGGAACTCCCTACACATTCCGGCTCGGCCGAGCTACCCAGTGCACCTCGTTCAGAAAGGCCGGCTTTACGTCAAACAGGCGCAGAACCGCCAAGCGGACGATCCATCAGCGCTCTGACTCGCAGGCTGCTAGACGCTCTGTGAGTATATCAGCAATGTTTATGAAAGGTCTGATTTTAGTATTAATATTTGTGTGCCTACAGCTTAATATACGTCAATAAATACATATTACGGGTTATTTAATTTGGATCTTTTGATCGAAATGTATAGACATGGATTACATTGAAAATCAGTAATTCTTTCAAAGCAGTTTATATCTACAAAAAATATATCTTAATATTTCTATGTATAGTACTGTGAAAAATAGTTTTGGGCAGATGCGAATAAATGCTGTAACAAAAGCTTTTGAAAATGTGTTTCTTAATACAAAATGGTATAAAAATGAACTGAAGGGAAATCCAAATCCAATGTATCTGGTGTAACCTGCCTTTGCCTTAGGAATAGCAGAGATTCTTCTAGATACACCTGCATGCAGTTTTTAAAGAGACTTAGCTAGTGTTGGTTGATGTGTCATATAAATTGAATCTCTGATTTTTTTAAGACAAAATTTGTATACAGTGAGGAAAAATGTGTCCACTATTTGTACCGGTTTGTAGTCAGTGTCATGTTTAAATTAATAAATAAATTACGGTAAATTTCGGACTATAAGCCGCTACTTTTTTCATAGGTTTTGAACCATGCGGCTAATAATAAGGTGCGGCTATTCTGCAGATTTTTTCCCGACCGCTAGGGGCTCTAACCGGAATTAGAATCAAAACTAAGACAAAATAAATGCAAAGAAGAAGAATGCGCTAGTTCCTCTTTAGCAGATATAAGTGTGTAGAAGCGGATAGAAGGAGGACAAACTCTATCTTTACAAGGTTAAGGTGACGTGATTTCACACACAGGAGAAATGAAGGTAAATAGCGCTTATTTTCTCTTGGTTCTGTCCCGTTTTAATCAGTAAATTTCTGCTCAGTCTCTCTCTCTCTCTCCTCCCCTGCTCTTTTCCCCACACACACACACACACACACACACACACACACACACACACACACACACACACACGCACACGCACAAATCAGCCAAAGTTTTTCTTGATTTCCCCTCTCCCGATATAAGACCGGTTCACTCTACAATCCCCGTCCGGGCTCGTAGCACATACCTAGTGTCGTGGACACGGACGCTCGATATATGTTTATGCCTAACCTTTGTCTGTTCCCGATTCCCGGACTTCCAAGTCTCCGGTACTCCCGGTACCACGGCGCGCAGAGCGCAAGGCTCCCTAGCCTGTCTGGCCGCTCCGTATGAGCGGCGTCTCCTGAGTTCTTTATTCGAATAAATCCTGTTTTGTATGAATTCCGGATCTCCGCGTCTCTGTGCAGCGTCCACCGTTACACCGTGTTAAAATACAGGTTAGGAAAGGATCTATTTAGGTACATACATGTACATTTACAATTCAAAAGCGGATGCGGCTTGTATGCAGGTGCGGCTTATTTATGAATTTTTTTGTTTTTTTTTTAAATAGAGCGGATGCGGCTTATATCCAGGTGCGCTTTATAGTCCGGAATTTACGGTAGTCGTGCTGCTTCCTTTAGTCGCTACCACAAACAAACTTTAGATAAATGTTACAGCGGGGATTTGGTTTGTTTAACGTCTGAAGATACAAACCCTGAACCGTTTCCATACCATGCCCCTCTTGGAAACGAGCTCTTCGGATTCATAAGAGCACGACCCCATGTTGTATTTGGTATTTTGCAAGTAAGGCGTGGGAGGCGGAGAAGCTCGCTATGTCAAACCAAGATGAAATCATAAAATCATTTTTCAACATCATCATTCAACCATAAACTTGAATTAATCCATAATAGCGATTATTCGCCCAGCTTTAGAGTTAGCATGTAGTTTGTTCCAGACATCGTACAGATCTAACTACAAATTGTTAAGTGTTTGTTGGTAGGGTGGGGAGCGTCTGTACCTTTTTTTTTTTTTTTTTTTCGGGTTTTTTTTTCTTTTTCTTTCTAAAAGCGGAGTAACTATGATGTCAGGGGCACGGTGGCGTAGTGGTTAGCACATTTCGCCTCACACCGCCAGGGTCCTGGGTTTGATTCCCGTCTCGGCCGTGTGTGTGGAGTTTGCATGTTCTCCCCCGTGCATCAGGGGTTTTTTTCTCCGTGTTCTCCGGTTTCCTCCTCCTCCCGGTCCAAAAACATGCACGGTAGGTTAATTGGCATCTTGGAAAAATTGTCCCTAGTGTATGAATGGTGTGTGTGTGTGTGTGTGTGTGCCCTGCGATGGGTTGGCATTCCATCCAGGGTGTATCCTGCCTTAATGCCCATAGACGCCTGAGATAGGCACAGGCTCCCCGTGACCCGAGGGAAGATCAGATAAAGCGGTAGAAGATGAATGAATGAATGAACCTGTATTTTGGAAATCATTCTTACTTTACAACATTTCTTCACGCCTGCTGTAATCTATATTGTTTATTAATGATTTGTATGTTCTGGACTACATCGTCCCATTTCAGATGCAAACACGGACCAAGGCATAGGTGTTGCAAACACTACCAAGACAACTGCATCTCCTACTGCATCAAAGTAAGAGTTCAACTTGCATACACAAAAAAAACACATATTGGTATAATTATTGCATGTCACAAACCTCTGGCTACATATTATATGACTGATTATGTTAATTATATATTCAACTGTATAAGTTATTGTTAGAATTGTTATAGGTATAGTAATAGTTTTACAAATAAAAGAATTTTGATATTTACACCGGGGGCCACAGTGGCTTAGTGGTTAGCACATTCGCCTCAAGCCGCCAGGGTCCGGGTTCGATTCCCGTCTCGGCCATTTGTGTGTGGAGTTTGCATGTTCTCCCCGTGCCTCAGGGGTTTTTTCTCCGGGTTCTCCGGTTTCCTCCCAAGTCCAAAAACATGCACGGTAGGCTGATTGGCACCTTGGAAAATTGTCCCTAGTGTATGAATGTGTGTGAATGTGAATGTGTGCTGTGCGAGTGTGTGTGTGTGTGTGTCCTGCGATGGGTTGGTCATTCCATCCAGGGTGTATCCTGCCTTTATGCCCATAGATGCCTGAGATAGGCACCGGCTCCCCGTGACCTGAGGGAAGATCGGATATAGCCGTAGAAGATGAATGAATGATATTTCCACCAAGTTAAAAAAACTGTAAAACTTTTTACAATAAAAACTATTATATTACCATCATAACATCCAGAATAATGGTAAGGTGTGTACAAGTGTTACATTTATATGGACAAAACTAAAATCTGCCATTCGGGTCATGAACTGATGAAATCACTCTTGTGTGTCTGAAGGGATTCATCCGCATGTTTAGCGTCGGTTACCTCATCCAATGCTGTTTGAAGGTCCCGTCAACATTTAGGCATGTTTTCACCAAACCGTCGCGTCTTCTCTCACTACTCTACAACAAGGAGAATTTCCAGCTCGGAGCATTTCTCGGTTCTTTTGTCAGCATTTACAAGGTAGAGTCTGCGTCTCATTTCCTGTCGATATCGTCTCTGGTGTGTTTTTGTTTACTCTGTCATTTTGGATTCTGGTCTTATGTAGTTTTTTTTTTCTTCCTTCTTTTAAAGGGAACTAGCTGTTTCCTGAGGTGGCTGCGTAACCTCGATGATGAGCTCCATGCACTTATTGCAGGTACGTGTTCTCTATATATGTGGGTGTGTGTGTGTGTGTGTGTGTGTGTGTGTGTGGTGTGTGTGTGTGTGTGTTGTATTTTTTTGTATTTTTTTACTGTCTCCTAATGGTTTTCTCATGCTTTTCCAGGCTTTCTCGCGGGCATCTCCATGTTCTTCTATAAGAGCACCACCATCTCCATGTATCTCTTTTCCAAGCTTGTGGAGGTGAGTTTCCATTCTGTTCCAATATATTTTCATTAGTGATTATTAATTAATATCAAGTATCACAAGTAATAATTAATCATACTTGTGATTAATCCCACATTAATTGGACGTTTTCAATGTACCATAATTTAACACTACAATTTCATGTTTCTAATACTATAACTAACTGTAACGGATGTTATAATTATATACATTTCACTCAAAATCTCACCCTTTAATATTTCCCTCCATTGCCCTTTATTAAGATATTAAGACTATTATTTTTATCCCTAAAATTATTGATTTATTTAATATTTATTTTACTCTGGAAGGTAATATAGTGAGAAGTTCATACCTGTTGTGAATGTGCAGCTAGTAGGCGTAATTCAGGGAAATTTAGGAAGCGTGAGTGGATGCACTGAAGTTTCTTTATTCATTTGTTCTTTGTTGTTCGTGTTTCATTCATTCGCCAACACAACGCAGAGTGAAGGAGCAAATCAGTCACATAGTAATGCACACTGCGTTAATCACGCATTAATAACATTAGTGCCATTATGTCAATTTGCGTTAATGTGTTAATAACGTTCACTTTGAAAGCACTAATTTTCTTATACAGTAGTAGCTGTTTATTGTAGCTTTTGCATATCAATAATGGGTGTATTTCTGAAACTCTTCTTTATAGACCATTTACTTCAAAGGCATCGAGGCAGGACACTTGCCCTACTTCCCAAATTCCGACACAGTAATCTATGCCATCTCAACTGCCATCTGCTTCCAAGCCGTAAGTCCTCATTACCGCAATTAAAGCTCGATCCACAAAATGTCATGCAACATTAAAGGACGCTTGTGCAAAGTCACAGACTAGTGATCATACCAACAGTGTAACCAGCGTGTGCTCTTTTGTGTGCATTTGAACCCCTTTAACACTAAATATACATTGTGTACTCCTATATGTGCTTGCTGAACATATTTTTCCAGAATGAGCTTCATGAAGGTGAAACAGGTGTTGGTGAAGCGAAATTCAGCAAGATTTGTGTGTTACAGTTTCAGCCTCGAGTGTGCGCAAGGTTGATGTATAGCTGTGAGGGACAGATGTTTACATGCCTGTAGCTCAGGGGTGGCCAAAGTCCAGCGCCACGTTGATGCCAACATGTTGCACTTTTCTCTTTAACCTAAAGGTGGCAGCAGAGTGTTATAAAATAGGGACACATTGTATTAAGAATTTGTATATTTCCCCAAAAGCTGCTTTATGACATTGTGTTAATTAAAATACAATGGAATTTATATTTGTAAGAGTAAACTTGATGCAGGATGAACAGATTGTTTAGTTTGGAGGACGTGCCATCGATGCGTCTTCTGAATATTTTTTTTTTCCTGACCCTAGAACAGTTTTGGCTCAGAATAGAATGATTTCCATTACTGTTTTTTTTTTTTTAATGCAAAGCTGCCTGAGCTTTCAACGATCCTCCGATATTGATTTTGACCGTCGCTTCTTGTGCGCAGAGATTTCTCCAAAGTCCCCGAATGTTTCGATTAGGAGGTACTCTAAATGACGAGATCTTTAAAGTCCCAGGTTGCAGTTTGCTCTGGAACACAGTTTTTTTTGCAGATGGGTGAAGCTTTGCTCATGTGTAGTTTGGAGAGACTATTTTCTTTTCTTTTTTTCTATACCCAATTACTGAAACGTTGCCTATAAACCTAATTAGTTGGCAAATTTTCTACTAGCACTTATTTAAGTCACACTTACTTTCCAACTTTCCAGATTTGCATGATGTTGTTATTTACCTTTTTTATGTGGCAAATTTTTCAGCATGTGTAGTAATGGCTGCAGAAAACATGAGGAAACTTGGCAATAAAAAAGCCTTTTGTGAAGCATGCATTTGAAATGATACTTTATCATTTATAACAACAAATGTCGTTATGAGAGTAACACGTTATCCGATTGGCCCGCACAAGCCCGGTTGTTTTTATTGGATGTTTATCACCTTTTTTTTCCGCATTCTTCTAGGCAGTGATGGAGATGCAAAATCTGAGACCCTCATACTGGAAGTTTCTCCTGCGACTGACCAAGGGCAGGTCAGTATACAGAGCGTGTGTTGCTTCGCTTGTTGCTTATTAGCTGGAGCTGCGGCAGAGTGTGTGGGTGTTTTTTGGTGTGGGAGAAATTCTCTGGCAATAAATAAAGCAAGTTGAATCCAGAGTTTATGTTAGATAACACTCAGTTTCCAATATGTGTGTGTGTGTGTGTGTGTGTGTGTGTGTGTGTGTGTGTGTGTGTGTGTGTGTGTGTGTGTGTGTGTGTGTGTATTTTTTTTATAACCTTTTAGGTTTGGTCTGATGAACAGAAAAGTGCTGGATGTGTTTGGAACCGAGGCTTCCAGGCACTTCAAAGATTTCACTCCCAAACTGGACCCCAGATACACACTGTTTGCTCACGACGTGGACGTACAGCCGAGTTAACGAGCCACAGAGATGAAGCGCGCTGAACACCCAAACAGCCTCTTTCTTACCACAAACAATGTGAACGGCATTGCACTGGACGCGAGTATAACGTCCTGGCATTGCCCGAAAGGCAGTATTAAATCGTAATCCATGGAAATGAATCGGAACAATTTCTTCCCAGAGCTAAAACAGATTGAAATTGTTGCCAGAAATAAGGCTTGTTTACTTGTTATGGCTGTTAGGTGCAAAGCTTCTCATCATTCAGCCATTACTATGGTGTTGAGACCATCCTTTACGTTCTAGTTGGAATCGTGAGAATCTGAAGTATTGCCTTAATTTTAGACGTGATTTTAATCTTAGACTGCTTACAGACAAACGAATGTGTAACACTATCCTGTGTTCTGTGGAACAATCCGGGCTTTTGTTTGCTCCACGTCACCGCGTACATGCTGATGCGCATCAGCCGCGCTCTTTTGAAAAGACGGAGCGGAATGACACGCTTTATGTTTCGTATACTTACTGACATCTCATGTGAAACGCAGCGCACCCCGAGAAGCAGAAAACCTAAACTAATTTAAGTTTATTTGCCCTGATTTGGTCCCAGCTCCTGATTTAGACAGCAGGTTCGTATAATGAAATGCAAAGAGCATGTGTATAATTCTAGAAACGATACACAGCACAGATTTTCTTTCATTTTAATAAATATGTAGGGATTATATATGTAATCAGATTATGATACCTGTAATTTATGTAATACTGTTGATGTTTCTATAAGTAAAGAATTTATATTAAAATGTCTTCCATAGCCTTATTTTACTTAATTTAATGTGTATTTGTTTTCTTCTTCTGAACATAACTAACTGAAATGTATGGAGCATTTTAGGCAGATGCCTAAAGGTTTTGTTTAAGGTGCTGCTGTCAAGTTTTCCAGCTATTATTATTAACATTTGTTCATATATTATAGTATAATATTATTTTACATAATTCTGAAGCTGATAAATTTTTTTACATAATATTAACTTTATGAATTTTATTTATTATATGATTATATATGTATATATATGTATATATATATATATATATATATATATATTTTTTTTTTTCATCTTCTACCGCTTTATCCGATATTCCCTCGAGTCACAGGGAGTCTGTGCCTATCTCAGGCGTCTATGGGCATTAAGGCAGGATACACCCTGGATGGAATGCCAATTCATCACAGGGCACACACACACACTCACAATCATACAAACATTCATACACTAGGGACAATTTTTCCAAGGGTGCCAATCAACCTACCGTGCATGTTTTTGGACCGGGAGGAAACCAGAGAACCCGGAGGGGTAAAACCCCCTGGAGCACGGGGAGAACATGCAAACTCCACACACACACATGGCCGAACGTGCTAATCACTAAGCCACCGTGCCCCCCTGATGATATATACATATACATAGTGGTTTCAGAAATGTTATACTGTCCATACATACATATTTCTCAGTCCCTTTAGAGAACTTTCAAGCTGGACCAAAGAAATTTTTCAAGAGTGCAGGGTCAGGCATGATAATAATAAACTATTATTATAATAAAAGGTTAGAGGTTTACAAAATGGAGAAAGTCAGTGGAATGAGTGCTTATGGTCTTCAGTGAAACATGGTGGCGGGTCGGTGCTGTTTTAGTCTGCATTTAATTGTAGGGATGAATGAATTCTGAGACAAAAAACAAATATGAATGGTCAATTAAGTAAAAAAGCTGATGAGTAATGAGTAAGTTTGTGTAAATGGCTGCTCGGAGCAAACACTTAGAAAATGAGGGAATTTGCTCATGCACTTCAAACTAAGAGCAGTACAGAAGTACTGGAAATTTAAGAGCACTTATTTTAAAGTGTCGAGGAGCGCTTCAGAGGTCTAAGGCTGTTACGAGTAGAAAAAGGTGGTAGCACTTTCCTATGAATCAGTTTCAATGCAATCAAAAAATATATAGTATAATATAATATAATATAAGGGGGGCACGGTTGCTTAGTAGTGGTTAGCACGTTCGCCTCACACTACCAGGGTTCTCCCCGTGCCTCAGGGTTTTTTTCTCCGTGTTCTCCAGGTTTACTCCCGGTCCAAAAACATGCACGGTAGGTTGATTGGCACCTTGGAAAATTGTCCCTAGTATATGAATGTGTGTGTGTGAATGTGTGTGTGTGCACTGCGATGGGTTGGCATTCCATCCAGGGTGTATCCTGCCTTAATGCCCATAGACGCCTGAGATAGGCACAGACTCCCCGTGACCTGAGGGAAAGATCGGATAAAGCGGTAGAAGATGAATGAATGAATAATATATATATATATATATATATATATATATATATATATATATATATATATATATATATATATATATATTACACATATAGGGCATCAACTAAATATAACAAATATAACATAAAGGAAAAAATAAATAGTGCAGACATTTATTATAAATAAATTGAAAGAAAAATAAAATAAAAATAGTGTGTGCAAAATAAAATAGGATTGAAGTGAAAATAAAGATAAGTAACATAAATAAATAAATAAACAAATATTATTTATATATGTATGTATATATATATATATATATATATATATATATATATATATATATATATATAATGGATGGTATGTGACACAGATATGGAATATATGTGTGTGTGTGTGTGTGTGTGTTATTTCCTTCCAGGTAAACAAAAAAACAAAAAAAAACAATATTAATATAGATATACAACATCCCACTAGAATGACCATAAACTGAAGCATGGTGGTGGTAGTTGTAATTTACCCTCATAGGAAAATATTATTAGTTTAATTTATAATTGTATAATTGTATTTTCTCAAAGCAGCTTTAGTGGAATAAAATGGTTATAAAAGATTGTACAAGTTTGTTGATTATAATTGTAAGTTTGTCCCTAGTGCCAGACTCAAAAGGGAACTTGTTTTCATCTGGCGCCACAGAATAGTCATTCATTACATCATATCCATTCATTACATCATCATTAAGGTGTGCAGTGATCGGCGATTAAATCGGTTTTAGTAGACTGTTGATAGCAGTTACAGTCCAAATCGATCTTTAAGATTCTACGCCATAATCTTTTCAAAATCTGATCATGCATTTTAATTCTTCTTCATAGAGTAGCAGTAAGTAAGCGTTGTCTTTATGGCCTTTCAGTCATTTTGATATAGGCTCCATAACATTGTTTCAACCTTCATATTTACTCCTGTTGAGATCATGTGAATCGTGTAATGCTGTGAAGGTCATGTGATAAACAAGTCCATTCAGTGTTAAACATCTGCTGCTAAATCCTTGCACCAGAACTAATTTGGAGGTCTTTCCAGCTGTTTTTATCACTATTTATAAATCGTCATTTTCAATATTATATTATGATTTTGGGGGTTAAAGGGGCACGGTGGCTTAGTGGTTAGGATGATCTCCTCACACCTCCACGTGTGTTGAGTTCGCATGTTCTCAGGGGGTTTTTCTCCGGGTTCTCTGGTTTCTCCCCGGTACAAAAACATGCACGGTAGGTTCATTGGCACCTTGGTAAAATGGTCCCTAGTGTATGAATGAATGTGAATTTGTGTGTGTGCCATGCGATTGTCATAACCTTACTGTTATAAGGACAATATGAGGTCATTCATTCATCTTCTACTGCTTTATCCAATCTTCCCTCGAATCTTGGGGAACCTGTGTCTATCTCAGGCGTCTCAGGCATCAAGGCAGGACACACCCTATATGAAATGCCAACCCATCGCAGGACACACACACACTGGGGACAATTTTTCCAAGGTGCCAATCATCCTACAGTGCATGTTTTTTTTTTTTTTGGACCGGGGGAGGAAACCGGAGAACCCTGAGCAAAACGACCGCACACACACACACACACACACACACACACACACACACAAACAGCAGAGGTGGGAATCAAACCTCCACCAGCCTCCAAAAATGTGTGGCGAACATGCTAACCGCTAACCACCCCCCCCCCCCGCCCCCACCCCCCCACCCCCCCCCCCCCCCCCCCCCCCCCCCTCATTTGTGTTTGTTAGAAATGCAGACATTTTCTTTCCACTGGAGGGCGCTGTGGTACCGTGCTGCAATCGTGTCCGACTATTTTTGGTTGTTGTTGTAAAATGTGCAAATGATCCAACTTCTGCAAAATTCCTCAAACACACGCAGCTTGTTATTTTTTCTTACCTATATTTAATCCCTTTTTCATTTGTCTTTGGCTTACGGTTCGATCTGCATGTGCGCTCCGCTGGGCCTGAGATCATATCTCCATGCTAGCTTCTGAAAGTCATAGGATCAAGACTTCTAAAGGAGCACAAGGATACAACCATGTGCCGTTCACATGATCGAGCTTAAGCTCTGGCTTGCCTGAGGAAAGAAAAGTTCCTAAAGCCAAGACTCGTGCATCATCACCCACTCCTTCTCATTGTGTTGTGTGTTGTTTTTTTTTTTTTTTTTTTTAGAGAGAGAGACTTCTGTCTGAGGAACTTTTTGCTTCTATAGGATACATAAATTAGACCCCTGGGAAAATCTGTGCTTCATGTCCGGAGGTTTAGATCAGATGTTTTGGTGCAACTGATCTAAACTCCCATATCACATCACCAGACAATCTCATGGTCTTTCTTTCCACCCCTTGGCTCCCTTCCTACACACACACACACACACACACACACACACACACACACACACACACACACACACACACACACACACACACACCTCTTAGAGTTCGCACAAACTCACTGACATTTCCACAAAACACAGATCACTCTCTGATGATCCGTTTTACAACCATGTCTTTGTATACATGTGTAATTTCGATTCAAGGGATGTTTAAAACCCCTGGCCAAAATTGTTGGCACCCCTGACATTCCTCCAGAAAATATTTCTCACAGGAAAGTGTGACACTGTTTGCTATACACATGTTCATTCCCTTTGTGTGCATTGTTTTTTCACTTTGTGTGTGTGCGTGTGTCTGTGTTGAGCTTAAAGGAGCATCGCACGCTCGAAACAATCTTATTTTTCCACAAGTTTGAAAGGGTGCTAACAATTTTGTCCAGTCCATTTTTTTGTGTGACATTATATCAAATTAGCCCCCCCCCCCCCCCCCCCCCCCCCGCCCCCTTCCTTTTTTGTTTTGTTCCATTATGCACAAAGGGAATAAAACATGTGTATAGTAAAACACATCATACTTTTCTATGAGAAAAGGTCTGGGGTGCCAACAATTTTGGTCATGACTTTTGCGAAAGCGCTAAAAAAAAAAGAGAAGCTATCGGCCAATCACTGAATCGGTTCGGCCTCACTTTTTCGAGTTAACTTTACGTATGTTAATGTGCTCCGTCTATTGGGATACGCGTCTAATTAAGGCATTTTTTTTTCTTTCACTGACCTTGAGAAAATTGCACGAGGAAGACGTTTGCCCATATAAGGCCCTCATTTCCCCACTGAGCTCATAAAAATAACGACTCAAAGTTTCTGCGAATACTTTTCTCTTTTTTTTTTCTTTCGCGTAGGCCAATCACGCCCGGCTGTCGCCGTGGCAACAGGAGCTTGTCAAATCGCTGCATGAGCTTCTGAGGATCTGTGTGTGTGTGTGTGTGTGTGTGTGTGTGTGTATGTGTGTGTCTGTGTACTTGTGTACTTGTGTACAATAAGTGCAATGAATGTAAACATTGACACAAAAAGATCATTTCGAATGACGTCCTTGTATTATTCGTTTTTTTTTCCTCCCCTTTTCACAGTGCGTTGTTTCTCTGTCTTTACTACAACACACTCGTTACTGCTCGCTTACGAATCACAGAAACGCAACATTGTCGTTTTTTAAGTCATTGCCCAGTTGATAATCATTCATTCTTTTATACCGTTAACGTTATAACGTTAAATTAATAACGTTACCATGTGTCTGTCCTTTATAATGTATTATAATGTAGGGTTGTGATGGTCCAATAGGTTTGTTGTTGTTTCTATTTATTCTATTATATTCTATTTATTTACTTATTTTTCTAATCTAAAACAAAATACAGGGTTGTCCAAAAAGATCTTACCACTCGTTCATTCATCTTCTACCGCTTTATCCGATCTTCCCTCGGGTCGCAGGAAACCTGTGCCTTTCTCAGGCATCTTGGGGCATCAAGGCAGGATACACCCTGTATGGAATGCCAACCCATCACACACACACACACACACACACACACATTCACACACTAGGGACAATCAACCTACCGTGCATGTTTTTGGACCGGGGAGGAAACGGGAGAACCTGGAGAAAAACCCCCTGAGGCACGGAGAGAACATGCAAACTCCACACACACACACACACACACCCACACATGGCGGAGGCGGGAATCAAACCCCCAACTCTAAAAGGTGTGATGCGAACGTCCTAAGCGCTAAGCCATTGTATTGTTACATAATAAACTATGAATAGTTGTGTGTACAATGACACACTATATGTCAGTATGTTGTAATAGAAGGTAATATGAAGCGTACTAAAGTGTATTCTATTTCTGTAGATGCATTGAGCATTACTCACTACTTTTTTTATTTCTGTATTAATTAACAACAGTATAGAAGTACACATATTTGGACACACACACACACACATACACATATTTTGTATTTACCCACATTGTTATGCACAGCCTGCTCTCTACCTACAACATGAAACAAGGGACAATGCGATCCTGTCATGTAGGAACAGATAAGGTGTGTGTGCGTTGTTAATGTCCTCAGTGCACCTGCACACACTGTGCCTTTCCTTCTTCTACTGCTGGCCTGTCAGGTGTCTGTGGCAGAATGAGGCCAAGATACACTCTCACACATACACACACACACACACACACACACTACAGTGCAATATGTTTAACGTGTGTGGTTTTTGTCGTCTGGTGGTGTGTTTTCACGTCGGTGTGTTTTCGCTGCGCCACTTAATTATAAGTGAGATTTTTGTTTGTTCCCCTTGTTAAGGACTGAAAACGTAATCTGTGTCGTAATCTGTAATGAGGATGTAAATTAAGTGAATGAAAAGAAAACAAGGACCTAATGAAACCGGACATGTGGACTGGGTGAAGGCGTCATAGCGGTTAGCATATTCGACTCACACCTCAAGGGTTGGGGTATGATGCTCGCCTCCACCATGAGTGTGTGTTTGTATGTGCTTATGGAGTTTCCATGTTCTCCCCGTGCCTCAGGGGGGTTTTCTCCGGGTTCTCCGGTTTCCTCCGGTAGGTGATTGGCACACTATTGTCCCTAGTGTTTGAATGTGTGTGTGAATGTGAGTGTTAGTAGATGTCAGAAAACATGAACCTCTGATGGGCTGGCATTCCATACAGGGTTCCATACAGGCCTTGATGCCTGAGAGACGCCGGAGATAATGAAAGCGGTAGAAGATGAATGAATGGAGGAACTGCACTAAGAACAAATTCAAGGGAAAATTTTGTCAATAGAATCGATTGCATTTACTTGAACGCATCATTTAAAGCAATACTTCGCAAAATAGTCAAAAAGTTTTGGTTTAAACCTGTATATATGCTCACTTTTGGAGAACAAACAGCTACGTTCATTCATCTTCTACCGCTTTATCCGACTCTCTCTCTCTTCTCTCTCTCTCGCTCTCTCTCTCCCATTGACGTCAATTTTTCCAAGGTGCCAATCAACATACCGGAGAACCCGGAGAAAAACCCCCTGAGGAACGTGAAGAACATACAAACTCCACACACACATGACGGAGGCGGGAATCGAACCCGCAACCCTCATTTTGTGAGCTACCATGCCCAAACTATATTTTAAATGTTTTTATTAGCATCAATTTCTAGAAAACATTAACCGTTATTTGTAGCTAATTATCCAAATTTCTAGAAATGTTTGTTTTTTTTTTAGATAGTGACCAAAGTGAAAGCATTATATATATATATATATATATATATATATATATATATATATATATATATATATATATATATATTCATTCATCTTCTACCGCTATATCCGATCTTCCCTCGGGTCACGGGGAGCCTGTGCCTATCTCAGGCGTCTATGGGCATTAAGGCAGGATACACCCTGGATGGAATGCCAACCCATCGCAGGGCACACACACACACACACACACACACATTCACACACACACATTAATACACTAGGGACAATGTTTTCCAAGGTGCAAATCAACCTACCGTGCATGTATTTTTGGACCAGGAGGGGAGGAAACCGGAGAACCCAGAGAAAAACCACCTGAGGCACAGGGGGGAGAACATGCAAACTCCACACACACATGGCCGAGACGGGAATCGAACCCGGATCCTGGTCCGGTGTGAGGCGAACGTGCCTAACCACTAAGCCACTGTGCCCCCATATATATATATATATATATATATATATATACCCCTTGCATATATATATATATATATATATATATATATATATATATATATATATATATATATATATCTATATCATATATGTGTGTGTGTGTGTTTTGTGGCTAGTTTTCTATAGGCAGTAAGCCTGTATTGTAGTATATCCACAGGAGGCACAGTACTGCAAGCTCACTCCTGGATAAAGTGCGGACTACCTTTTCCCGTTATCCTGGAGATAAATTTGCTTCTCTAGGTTTAATTAAAGTGTGCAGCATGATGTGTCTGGAGGGTAAGGCCCATGGCACAGAATGAGGTGGGACTCTGTGCTTTCTCTTCTTCTGTCTCACATGTGAAAATGAACCTTCCGTCTAATTAACAGAGCAAAAGCCATTACACATTAGTGCTCCTCCACAGACATCTGACAGTTTTAATGAAAACGATTTGTAGTGCATCTGACAAGCTTTTCCCTATCCTACATCAGCGCTGAACAAAAGTTAGACAGGGCACCTTATGGCAGAGGAATCCCACTAAGTGTGTGACAATACTTTTTACCGTGTGGGTACTTTGATAAAAAGTTTAAGGCCGAAAGAAATCAATACAACAAATGAAGTTTATTTTTTTAATGTATATTAATTTGCAGTGGTCATTTATAGAATTTTTATATTATTATATATATATATATATATATATATATATATACGTTGTATATATATATATATATATATATATATATATATATATATATATATATACAGTGTGTTCAAAAAGTCCCTCCACAGTCAGAAAGCAGGGGTAGTAATGCTGAAATGAAATGTCTGTATATATATATATAGATATATATTATATATATATATATAGATATTATGGTGTGTTAAATAGTTTACATATATTAAGATATATAGAGATATTAAGGCTACCGATCAAAAGGTCGGGTTCGAGCACCGGTATTGCACAGCTGCTACTCTTGGGTCCTTGATCAAGGCCCTAACCCTGTGTGATCCAGGGGTCCTGTATTGAAAAAAATAAATGAATAAAAAGAAATAATGTCAGTCGACATTATTTCAAATAGATCTAGTTAAAACTTATGAAAAATTTCAAATCAGTTTTACTTTATTAAAAATGCAGGCACACAGTAGATGTAGCAAAAGTCAGTACACCTTTCAATTCCGCGATTCAGATCTTTGATGACAGACTCACTTCCCCTTGGCATGAAGGATTCCAGTATTATCCAAATTCCTAACGAGATCAGCTATTAGATTTAAGTCATGTGACATACTCAACAAAGTCTTTGTATATTTTTAAGTATGTTTTTTTTTGTGCCTAGTTTCTAGAGACAGTATTGTGGTATATCTACAGGCATTTATAAATGTCACCTCATGAAAACCTTTTGCATTCATGTAGTCCCAATCTATCACATACACACATACACTTTACTTTCATTACTTTTGTTTGTTGGTCAAAGGAAAACTGCCCCCCAGACACACCCTACTGAACCACAAGGCATTTGGGATTCTTTAACTGACACTGTCCATAGCCATTATGCAAGGTCCATTACACTGGATGAGCTGTAAGATTAGTCACTTGAAGCACAGGCACACAGGCACACACTTTTCAGACCAAAGTGCACTGTCTGTGCTATCAGTCGATAAGGAGGATGGTCACTGTGGTTTTGATCAATAATACCAAGGTTCTTTACCTTGTGTTTACTTCTGTAACTGTGTTTTGTATACATTTTTGGTCACTGGATATTCTTTTCCATGTAGAAACATCCCATAGACTCGGAGATAGACATAATCCATAGATCCAAAATGAAGAAAGCTCGTCTTCAAAGCTTTATCACCATGTTAATGCACCTGGAAATCGCAGGTGTGTTAAATTGCATTTCAACAATCAAAGTTTGTGTTACTTGAGTTTGAAAGTAAACTTTTGTCATTTTATTCATATCACAGTCTGAGGCTCAGCGATGATTCCAAGTATTGAATTTGCATCAGGCAGCCATTCACGGAAACGCTCATAACAATCCTTCGATTATTAGCTTTCATTTGGCGAAAAGCAAGAAATTAGCAGAGACATAGCAGAAATGCTGGGAGTGGACACATATACAGGGTGGTCCAAATACGTATAGCTAAACAGCTTGGAGGATCCTTATGAAACCATTGCTGAAATGATATTTCTTACTATTGAGGGTGATCCAAACACTTCCATCCAAGCTGCTACCTTCCTTCTCTCTTCCAAAGCAAGTCGGGTGGCCGTATCTAGTCTGCAACAAAAGACAATTTAAAATGATGTAGTACCATATGAGTATGAAACAGTTACGGTTCGGTACAGACGGACGAACAGACTGAGGATGCAAAACAGTCTTTATTTAAACAACCAAGGATCAGAAACAGGGACTGAAAAAAGCACACAGAGGCTGATTGGGAGCGGACGGAACCGGTGGAGGGAAGGAGATCACAGGAAACGGACAGGACCGGGACTAGACGGAACAGGAACAGACTGGAACGAGGAAAAACAGAGAGGTTAGGAACAAATACAAAAGGTCATCAAAACGGGAAGGTCCCTGTCCTGGTGCGGAGCGGGACGCTATGGGAAGCAGTCATTGTAACGCGAACGAGAGCGGACCTGGAGTGGAGGGATAGCAGGGAGTGAGAGAGGGAGTGGAATGAGGTGAAGTTGAAACTAATAAGCGAGGTGTGTAGCCCAGTGGTTAAGGTGTTGGACTCTGGACCAGAAGATCACGGGTTCAAACCCCAACACCACCAAGCTGCCACTGATGGGCCCTTGAGCAAGGCCCTTAAACCTCAATTGCTCAGTTGTAAGTCGCTCTAGATAAGGGCGTCTGCCAAATGCTGCAAATGTAAATGTAAATGTAAGCGAGAGAGAGGTAGGGAAACAGGGCAGGAAGGAACGAGGGGCCGTGACAGAAACAGGTACAGTATCCCAGTCAAAAACATTTTGAAGGCAAGATTTGCCAAAGACATCTTTCAAGAGACACCTTTGTGTATGTAACAGAGAGTTTACCTCAAGATGCAAAATCAAAATATGCCTTTCTGGTTGTGGAAGAAAATTCTTATGACTAATGAAACTAAAATCAACTTGTTCCCCGTGGACAACATCAGCATTGTGGTGGCCCTCGAAGGGCCAGTTGTAACTATAAGACAGTATATAGGGGAGGTGTGTAGCCCAGTGGTTAAGGATCTTCTGTACCAGAAGATCACGGGTTCAAACCCCACCACCACTAAGCTGCCACTAGTTGGCCCTTGAGCAAGGCCCTTAACCTGGATAAGGGCATCTGCCAAATGCTGCAAATGTAAATGTATATAGTGTTTGATGAGCGACGCCACCTCATAACGCAAAAGCCATACTGATTTCTCTCCTTGAAGCACAAACATATATTCGCTTTCACGTCTATCTTGGAAGTGCCTTCCATCTGCATAAATTTTTCGCTTCCTGGACATTTTGGACAACTACGCTTGGTGGAAAAATCGCCCTCGGTAAACACAGATGTGGGATACAGTGCACTCTATAGATCAGGCGTCACCAACATGGTGCCCGCGGTCTCCAGGTCGCCCCCCAAGAACCACATGAGTATCTCTCAGGCCTGTTCTAAAACTCATCAGTGAGATGCATCTAAAATGTTAGTTAACTCATTGTGAACTCACAATAGTGAACTCACAATACGTATTGTGATAAATCATCAGTGTCATTAATTATAATATATAACTAAAGGCAAATGTGTTATTTCAGAAGAGTGCGTCAAACTGGCAGCCCTTTGTATGACTCAGTATCCATAAAGTAGCTCTCAGGTTCAAAAAGGTTGGTGACCCCTGCTATGGATGAAGATTATTGTCAATGCCTTATTTTAAGACAATCACACACTCATGATGCTCTTGCGGGCCACGTAAAATGCCGTGAGTTCGAGTCATGTGACGTAAGCAGAGTATGGAGAAGGAAAAGAAGGGATCATGAGGCAAAGCATACAATATCTGTCAAACATGGAGGCAGTTTGATGGGCTTGTGTTTGTACGTCTGCCAGTCAAACTGGGTCACTGGTGTTTACTGATGATGTTTCTACTGAAAGAAGGAGAACAAACTCTGAAGTTGTGCTCAAAATCAGCACTTTAACGCAGAGATAATTAAAGAGGAGAAATTCATGCAAAAGCGACTCAGTTCCTTAAGGCAAAGTTTAAAAATATTAAGTCCTGACCTCCATCTAAATCAGCAGGCTTTTCATTTACTATAGACAAAAACTAATTCCTGATGAATCCACAAACGAGCTATTTATTTTCTCACATTTATAATTATGTTCATTTGTCCATTTTTTTACTCCTTTGAAAAGCCATTGTAATTACCAACCGCTAATATATGATACCATAAACAATATATTATAATATATATATATATATATATATATATATATATATATATATATATATATATATATAAACAATAATTGAATGACAGTCACACTGTGTCTACACATTTTCTCTATTTCATTCTATTTTCATACATAAATACTACATACAAAAATACATAAAACAAAAACTCTACTCAAAAAGTTGAGTAGAGCAGTACACACACACACACATTCAGCCCATCATGTAGTAACAGTTTCAACTCCATTTTTACATACAGGTGGACTGGTGATTAGATTACATAAGGGCAATAATAATAATAATAATATTGATAATAATAATAATTATAATAAAGTAATATTGTATATCAATAATAATAATAAGTACCTTTAATTACAAGATGGAGTTTTGCTCTTATATTTGACCCCAAATCAGTACATGTGAAATGGAACTCAGTGCTTTGTAACTCTAATTTGAAATAAAAAGGAGAAAATACCAGTATGCACAGCAGGAAAATACCAGAAGAACTGATGTGAATTTTTCACATGTAACGTATAAACCAGAACCATACGAGATTTGTGCGTCTATAATACAGAAAAAAAAATCTTTTCAAGCCATTCCACAGTTTACTTGGAGTACAGGCTTAAATCTGTTAGAAACTGACATAAACAGGAGATATAACCATAAGCTGAAGAGGCACTGTGTCATTCTATTGTGTTCGTGTCACGGAGAAAAAAAAAAAGAAAAACTGCACTGGAGTCGCTAAGGCTGGAAATATCTAACTGGAGACAGACATGACTCACCATGCAGAGCAATACAGGGTATTATCCAGGGCTATGACTTTGCCATTGTGTCTCATAAAACAAGTCCTTATCCTAATGAATGGCTTGACCATGAGCCTTGCTGTTTTCATTTATTTTAATCTGTATTAAATCAGTATTTTAGTAGAGTTAGGATGCCAAACTACTGACAATGCTGTGGGTGACAACTGTTATAATGTATATATATATATATATATATATATATATATATATATATATATATATATATATATATATATATATATATATATATATATATACACACTGTGGGCCGTTACGTAATTTAATTACAAAATAAATGTAACAGTAATTTGTTACAGTTACTGAGAAAAGAATGTGTCATTAAATTACACTTACTTATGAAAATGTTAAAGATTAGTAGTTTAGCATGTTCGATTCCCACATGTTACTTTCCAGCCTGTCCTGCCATAGCTATGCAAAGATTCGATTTCTAAAAGAGTATTAAATATATATATATATATATATATATATATATATATATATATATTTGTTATAAAGTCTTTCATGCCTTTGGCTTCGATGTGGCTGTGCTTAAAAATGACATGAATATAAATTAATTTGATTGATGAAAGTTCTAACAGTAAACAAGAGTTGAGTTCCTACTATAAGGTTAAGTGTAAATTTATACATGTTTGGAAATTATTGAGAAATATGCATTAGAAAGTTATCTTTAATTCAATTCAATTCAATTCAATTCAATTTTATTTATAAAGCGCTTTTTACAATGTGTCATCGTCCCAAAGCAGCTTTACATAATACTAATGTTTGAAAAGTGAAAATTCAGTTTAGCACTAATTGTTTCTTAATAAAGTCATTGAAAAGTTTCATACACTACTAATTACATTTATAGGGTCATTAACCTATCTGAAACCTGTAATTTGTAACCTATTACAATTCCAAAGTAACCTTCAAAACACTGTGTGTGTGTGTGTGTGTGTGTGTGTGTGTGTGTGGTGTATGGTGTATATATATATATATATATATATATATATATATATATATATATATATATATATATATATATATATATTCTCCATTTAGCAGCAGTGTGAGCTCGTGATCATGCTCCTGCTGCCCTTTCATTTATGAGCAGTTACTGCTATTCTCTTAAAAGTGGAACTGAATCCTTTAAGTTGCTTTTAATAGCATTGTACATGATATGATTCACCCTTTGTTTAAACTCAAGGCACCTAAAATCTTTTAACATCGGCGTGTCTTCGGAGCGCACAGACCTTCCTGATGAACTCCTGCAGTATCGTTCAGAATTGAAAGGCATATTATTTTGTACGTCATTTAATATGTAGCCTATTTTCAGTTTCGGCTGCTCTTGATTTGACCGATTCCACTGAGAATCCACTCGTGTCGGTTTCTAATGCCCCACTTCCGAAACACGGAAAGATAGAACTCATCAAGTGGCTGTTAAAAGCACTTTATAAAAACGCTAAGGAACTGATCCAGTGAAATAGAAAAATGGATGTTCCCAGGGCATTGCGTACACACAAATTCACAAGATCAGTCACATTTAAAGACAATTCAGCTTCGGTTAATCTACCAATTTAAGGTTTTTAGTGGTAGATGGCTGCATACAATTTTTTTTTACCATCAGAAAGGAAAGAAAGAAAACTTCTTGTTGCTTTCTGGTAGGTTTGGGTTTTTCACACATGCTAATCTTCACACATTTTCAAGTATAACATCCTCACCGAATGCTGAGAAAACAGTTCTGCGAAACACCTTGACAGTTAAAGAGACAATGGCAAATCTGGCTGGAGCTGACAGGGAAAACTGTGATCACTCAAATAAAACTTGCAGTCTTTGCAGCCGTGCTGAGCACGACGAGTGTGCAGGGATGCTTGCAAGTTTTTGACCCCTTTAGAATGTTCTATATTTCTGCATAAATAAGATGTTTTTTTTTTGTTTTTTTTTTTACAAGTGGACTAAATGAACCTGATCAAGCAAACGAGACCCAAAAAAAACCTTACGCTTATTGTTTTTGTTAATGGAGAAGATCCAATATTACCTTTCTGTCAAGGTGGACGTTTAGGATTAGAAGGTCAAATTAGAGTCCAGCTGTTTATTTAAGGGAGAAGATGTTGCTCATGTTGTTGCTCCTCAAGCAAACCATTTCTAAAGTGTTTGGAGTCTATAAATACACAGTCGTGCAGGTTGTGTACAGAATGAGGAAGTTTATTTTTATCCTACCCAGGAATGGTCAACCAACTAAAATCACTCCATGATGGTCGCTAAGGAACCCAGGAGAACTTAAGTCCTCTCTTTATTTGTCACATATAGATGACATCACAGTGAAATCCTATCCTTCGTATATCCCAGCTTGTTTTTGGAAGCTGTAGAGGGTTAAGGCCCCTCTCGGTTCCCTCTCTCTCCTCCCTCCTCCCGATTCCAGCTGCTCCTGTCCCACGGACTTCCAGACACGCCCCCATCCACCGTTATTCCTAACCCGACCTCTTTCACCCCGCTCGAGGACCTCCGGTGTTTCCCGATCCTCGACTCTACCCGCGATAGGCTGGACTAAGCCTACCTGGCCGCTCCTTTGAGCGGCGGCTCCATAGTTCTCGTTTTCCATTAATAAATACCTTTAAGTTTATTCCTGCATCCGTCTCTCTGTTTCTGTTACAGGTAGCAGCTTGGCAATACCTGGGCTCAAACTCCCGACCAGTAACCCAGCGCCTTAAAAAAATTAGCTACACTATACTGTATATAAGTTCACATTTATCAACATTGGTGTTCATGGCAATGAGAACTAAAGATAAAACAAACGAAGTAGTTAAGTGGCTCAGTGGATATGGTGAACCGGCAGGTCGCAGGTTCAATTCCCACCACCGCCTAACTGCCACTAGTAGGCCCTTAGCAATTCCCTTAACTTTCAATTGCTTAGTGGTATGTTGCTCTGGATAAGGGCTTCTGAAAAATGTCGTAAATATAAAATGTACCCGTCAAGTGGTCAGAAATATTGGAAAAAATGTTTCATTTAAGTGAAGCATTAGAAGAACCTAATAATAAGCCATCGATAATGGCAAGCCATACATTCCCATTTTCCTTCTTTGAAACATAGTTTGGTCCTGGATGGCTTTGCATTATGGATGGACCACTGATACAATATACGATCTGATCACGAAGGAGGTTTTCTGCGGCGTGAAGACATTAGCCTCGAGAGCACGCGTATCCATGTATCCGGTTGACTGTATGGTAAACAGCTCTAGTGTAAAGATGCGTCAGTATTTTTCTTGGCACCCCTCGACTCGCTTAAAGCCAATGAATGTGGCCTGAATATCTGAGTATTATTCTTCAGACATTCGCTACAATTTAGCTGCGAGAAATGAACGTCATATTGACATGGTATAAATGTTACAGGAAGGGAGATTTCACAGCACGTAAATTCGCTATATAAATTTGCTAGTGTTATGTCAGCATGAACTATAATCTTAACATAACACCTTGTGGAGCCCATGCCATGAACAATCCAGGCTGCTCTACAAAGCATTGGGGGGGGGCAATATTAAAAAAGCAATATTAAAACAGTGTTTCTTCCTGAGTAAACTGTAATGATTTCCGGTGATTAAGTTATAAAACTCATATCAGCATTCCAACGTGCTTGGGGTGTAAAGTAATGCGTTTATATCATTTATGGTTAAAGCTCCCTAACAAGAGAATATAGAAAAAATTGTGGCTATTAGAAAAAAAAAGGTTACCAACCATCTTTAAAGTGTTTGGATTCTTTAAATTGCTCAAAGCCCATTAATAGCAGCTTCGAAGTGGTGGGTATTGAACCTGCGACCCGCCGGTCCGGCACCCAATGCCTTAACCACTGAGCCACTTAAACACCGGCCTTTTTGGTCTTTAGTTCTTATTGCCATGAACATCAAGGTTGATAAGTGTTTTCCTGAACATACCCTGGATGGAATGCCAACCCATCGCAGGGCAGACACACACACTCACAATCACACACACATTCATACACTAGGGACAATTTTCCAAGGTGCCAATCAACCTACCGTGCATGTTTATGGACCGGGGGAAACCGGAGAAAAAACCCTGAGGCACGGGGAGAACATGCAAACTCCACACACACATGGCCGCAACGGGAATCAAACCCGGGCCCTGGAGGTGAGAGGCGAACGTGCTAACCACTAATCCACCGTGTCCCCTTCTGGCCAAAATCAAATAGCACCATATTAACTTTTGGCTGAGTGAAAAAAATAACTTGTTGTTTATTTCACACAGAGAGCATTGCAGCTGTTGCCGAAATCATGTGACCCAATCAGGTGCCAATCAGTTCAAAGCGTTTTTGCAAACACAAGACGAGTGATTTTTATCTGTTCATCACTGATGCTCACATGGTTGTTTCTGTGTGAGTGAGCATGCTACACGGAATTTGTCTTGGCGATTCCAGGGTACAGACATAGATGGGTTATAACAGTATAACAAGACTGAAAGTGCTTAAGTCTTGAGCACCGTATACTTTTATATTAAGCGGGGCTAAAGCGCTTGACCAAGTTAAAGATGGCATTCATAAAGGAATGACTGAGTGCATACTATTTACAGCAGTGGGTCCCCGACCTTTTTTGCACCAGGGACCGTTTTAATGTCAGACAAGATTTTGACAGATCTTCCCTCGGGTCATGGGGAGTCTGTGCCTATCTCAGACGTCTATGGGCATTTAGGCTGGATACACACTGGATGGAATGCCAACCCATCGGACCGGGAGGAAACCGGAGAACCCGGAGAAAAAAACCCTGAGGCACTGGGAGAACATGCAAACTCCACACACATATGGCGGAGGCGGGAATCGAACCCCTGACCCTGTAGGTGTGAGGCGAACGTGCTAACCACTAAGCCACCCAGAAATAATATAAGTTATGTATTCTTTCTGTGTGGCCCAGTAAATAAATAAAGCATAAAATAACATATAAAAAATAAAAATAATAAAAATAAAACATAACAATTAATTCATAAAACATAAAAAAAACATCGTTTAGAATCAGATAATGAAATAAAACGGAAATAAGGTAAGTTATGTATTTTTTCTGTGGCCCAGTAAATAAATAAAGCATAAAATAATATACAAAAAAATAAGAATAATAAAAATAAAACATCATTCAGAATCAGATAATTAAATAAAACAGAAGTATTGTAAGTTATGTATTCTTTCTGTGAGGCCTAGTAAATAAATAAAACATAAAATAAAATATACAATAATAAAAATAATAAAAATAAAGAATAAAACAAAAAAAAACATCATTCAGAATCAGATCATTAAATATAACGGAAATAATATAAGTTATGTATTCTTTCTGTGTGGCCCAGTAAATAAATAAAACATAAAATAACATATAAAAATACAAATAATACAAATAAAACATAAATATAAAACATAAAACATAAAATAACATCGTTGAGAATCAGATAATTAAATAAACCAGAAATAATGTTATGTATTCTATCTGTGTCGCCTGGTAAATACATAAAACATAAAATAAAATATAAAAAAATAAGAATAATTAAAATAAACCATAAATTCATAAAACATTAAAAAAACATTGTTCAGAATCAGATAATTAAATAAAACGTAAATAATATGTTATATATTCTTTCTGTGCGGCCCAGGCACCAATTGACCCACGGAAGGGTACGCAGCCTCGGCCCGGGGTTTGGGGAACCACAGATGGACAGTAGTTGAAAAAGAAAGATTAGTTTCTTTCTAGGAATATGGACAACCAAGATACAGTCAGTTTTAAATTAAATCAATCATCTAGTAAGATAGTATGAATGTGTGTGTGAATGTGTGTGTGTGCCCTGCGATGGGTTGGCATTCCATCCAGGGTGTATCCTGCCTTAATGCCCATAGACGCCTGAGATAGGCACAGACTCCCCGTGACCCGAGGGAAGATCGGATATAGCGGTAGAAGATGAATGAATGAATGAATCTAGTAAGATAGTCCGGGGTGTCCCTTTGACCCTATCATAGCCTGTGTGTGCATGTCATACGCCACAACTAACTATCATTAACATTGAAGACTTGCCATTAACTCTGTGAGAAACTTTCAGGGTCAAATGTATGACAGCAGTTTCCTTTTTGCATAATTGTGTCGCAAGTGTGTGCCCCCCACTGTGCATGACTTTCCTTCTCCTCCCCTATCCGACTGCTTCATATATCCTTTGGTTGATTTTTTTTGGCAGATCTCCATGCATGAACACACACACACACACACACACACACACACACACACACACACACAATCACACTTGCAATTATCCAGGGTTCACATAATCAAAGATACATTACATATGCCACTAAAAGTATGTGTATTTGTCCACTTGGAGATTTTGAACAAACGGGAAGCAAACATTAAACATTTCAACAAGAAATTATATTTTAATCAAAACGAACGAGTTTGGATGCACTGAGCCGTTAGCACGTTCGCCTCACACCTCCAGGGTTGGGGGTTCGATTCTCGCCCATGTGTGTGTGTGTGTGTGTGTGTAGTTTTGCATGTTCTCCCCGTGCCTCAGTGGGTTTTTCTCCAGTTTTTCTCCACGGTCCAAAAACATGCACTGTAGGTTGATTGGCACCTATTGCATGAGTGTGATTATGAATGTGAGTGCACCCTGTGATGGCTTGGCATTCCATATTGCTTAACATATACAAAGCACAATGGGGAATTAAAGACAGGCTGGAACAAGAGAAATACATGCTTATTCACTTTAATATGCAAATCAGTACATTAGAACTGTTAGTTCTTATAAAGAAAATAAAAATGTGTAGACTATAGACTATATGAATAATGAATAATTAAGTATTGAGGACTAGCAGCAATAAGATCTTGCTACAGACATCTTGGACCATATTGGTAATTTCTCCACAGAACTGTTTTTTTTTTTGTTTATTTTTTGTTTGCCTGTTCTACAGATCAGTCTGTGTAAACTCAAGAGACGGCTACGTCCTTACAATACATGAATCACTTGACCTACATCTGCATGATTTTATGATTGATTGATTGAATAATTGCATGAACCAAGTGGCTGTTTAGTACATTTACTCTCCGTGGGCCGAAATCTCTTAGCTATAAGTACCTGAATACGGCGGCTCACTGTGTATTTAACGGGCTTAGAGAAGAAGCACATCATTTAGTGTTACATGAGGGGAAGAATCTGCATAAAAGTGTGTGTATATGTGTGAGTGAAGGAGAGGGGAAAGAGAGAGAGAGAGAGAGAGAGAGAGAGAGAAAGCGCGATAGTATTTCAAAACCTCTATATCTGTGTATAGTGTGAACCAGTGTGAGTGTAGGTGGTTGTGCTCAGTTATGCCTGCATGCCGTGTGTATGTGTGTGTGTGTGTGTGTGTGTGTGTGTGTGTGTGTGTGTTTGTGTGAGGCAGTGTGGCTGCTTCTGTGTGGGTGCTACTCTCTGGGAAAGCTAATCTGCCTGAAGTGTTAGAGGAGCTGAAGGGCGTACATAGAGTCAGTTTATACCAGGCAGTTTAATGATTAAATAAAAATACCCCCTAATAAAACCATGCGCATATATAATATATATATATATATATATATATATATATATATATATATATATATTATATAATTTCCTGCGTTCAGAGACAATGGAGAAGCATTACACTACCCCCCCCCCCCCCCCCCCCCAAAAAAAAAATTCTGTTACATCTCACACTCGTCTCCGAAAAAGTCTGTTACGTCTCATCCTTACAGTCCTTTTTCTGAAAATAAGCCGAATAGGCTGAAATGAATAATACATATTTCTTTGTCCTTTCACTTATGGTGATTTTAAATGATGTATGAGTGTTATGATGAATATGATATAATATATTTGAAGAACTAGACATAATTCATGTCTTGCCAGAAGCGCTAAATTAGGAATGGCTTTCAGTCGAAGAGCATCTCCAGAAGGAGGAGAAGGAGGAGGAGGAGGAGGAGCAGGGGGGGGTGGCAGAAATTGCATCACTCAGAGAACCAAAGCAAAAAATGAAAAAAAAACAAAACAAAAAAAAAAGTAGACCTGGATTATGTAGTGTATTGATTTTCAAAAAATAATAAAGAGCTTTTCGATTTCGGCCGTGCGGCTTTTTTTTGTATCTCTCGGCTTGCGGCTTTGTGTGTTTTCCACGTCGCAAACTGATGCGCTTCCTTTGACTAGTAGTGTCGCTGTAGGATAAAGTGTCAAATTAGTAGGAGTATGTAGGAGTAACGACACTAGAAGTGATCAATGATGCTTTACATTTGGGTTTATCCATAGGATCAATGCTGAGAAACTGATCAGAAGGTCGGGGGTTCGCGCCCCGTTATCTGCCACTCTTCGGCCCTTGAGCAAGTCCCTTTACCCTCTGTGCTCCAGCGTATCACGGCTGACCCTGAGCTCTGACCCCAAACAATCTGGGATATTCGAAGAAAGAATTTCACTGTGCTGTAATGTATATGTGACAAATAAAGGCTATTCTAAAGCAGGATATAACCCATGTAGAGATTATGTAGTTCAATTTGCCTTCCAATACAAGCAAGTAGCTAAGATATAACAATATGCGGTGTGGGTTTTCTACCATAGATCGACCATGAGGGGAAATTCTAGGTATCCAGGAGCAATAGACAATAACAAAACAGAAAACGACAGGTGATAGATTGCACCATATATAGTCAATATCTTACAACCCCGTCAATTTGCTCTTTTAGGGTACGACTTGAAACTATGGGCCGCCAACATGCAAAGGTTTGCGGAATATTAATCATGCGGATGTTGCGAAAGCTGCAACCTTCATACATAGAGCTTTTATACTTCTGTGCTCAGCAGTTGTCATGGTGATACCAGAGGACTTGGGTTGAACATGAGTAATATGCTAAAACGCACTGCGATTCTACCAACCTTCTATCATGCACTCTTCCCATTGACAGGAACGCGTGCTTTTATTCTCCTCAAAGAACGTCTCCGATAACACACATTCACCCAACTACTGTGCTTCACTCCTTACAAATATCGATACAACTGTATAAAGTGAGCGAAATGATTGTATTTGCATTATTGCATTTACATAAAACAAGTGAGTTCATTTCCATAATGCATATTATTTGTCAGTGTAAAACAGTCGACAAAGCAGAGGCGCCGCTTTGCTCGAACCCATTTTCTTCCATTTAACGGTCCGGAATGCAATACGTTCATGGAATATTAATACACAAAACTGATATGAAACATTTTATATTGACATGCACGGTTGCATTTTTGTTCTTTTTCTTAACTGTACTTGGGATAAAGTGTTTTCGAATGATGTAATACTTCCTACATAGACGACAATAGACTAGTACAAAGCGAAAGTGCAAAAGGTTTGCACTCAGCATGTAGCGGAACAAAAAGCAACTTAGATCGATAACCATGTTTAAAGATGTGAACAAAAGTGTGTGCTGAAGAGGGGCTTCATGGGAGATTTATATAATGGCAGTGAGTCAGAAAGTGAATCACTGAGGAGTACACGGAGAACGAGTGCGAAAAAGAAAATGGAGACGGGGAGGAAAAGGCAAAAAATAGAAGAAGGGCTGCAGAGAGTGGAGGTGCAGCTTTTTTTCATTTTATGCACCGTAAAGAGGAAGGTTTAAGTAAAAAAAAAAAAAAAAAAAAAAAAAAAAAAAAAAAGAAAAAAAAACATGTTTGGTATGAAAAACACTTGCATCAGTACAGCAGCAATACATTTAACACACATACTAACATTTAAAACACTTATGAGATCTGTAGTCCCAAAAAAACGTGTAAAATTTAATTTTTTTTAACCCTGTGATCAGCTGTGTTTAATTATTATTCTGTTATTATTGTCCTATCTGGAAGCAAGCTGAACGTCTACAAACTCGAACAACAGCCTGCTTCATGTTGCACATAAATAACTGTCATTTTATAAATATACACACTTATGGTTACAGGCAAAGCAGGAGAAAAGGACATGTGTGTTAATGTTCTTCATGGCAGTCGAGCCTTCTATTGACCAGGTGTTAGGGTTTGAAACACGCAGAGCAGCCCATCTTCGTGGTGGTTGTCAGCTGAGGAGAAATGGTGTCCGGTACGACTGACTTGAGAATATCGTTCTCGCTGGCGATGATGTGCTTGACCAGGAAATTTGCAGCCTCGTTGATGTTTAGATTGTCCTATAACATTAAGAGAGTGAAGAAGTATTGGAAACGTCGTAATGCAAATCTTTTCCTGTTATAAATCCTCTACGTAAACTCGGTACGTTGAACTTTTGCACTATATGAAAAAAATCAACATATTTATTAACACAATTAGCATAGTAATGAATGTTAAAATAATAATGAAATGAAAATAACCAAAGTAAATGTGAAACCTACACACATATATATATATATATATATATATATATATATATAATATAATATATATATATATATATATATATATATATTCATTCATTCATCTTCTATCGCTATCTTCTGTGCCTATCTCAGGTGTCTATGGGCATTAAGGCAGGATACACCCTGGATGGAATGCCAACCCATCGCAGGGCACACACACACACACGCACACACACACACTCACACATTTATACACTAGGGACAATTTTCCAAGGTGCCAATCAACCTACCGTGCATGTTTTTGGACCGGGAGGAAACCAGAGAACCCGGAGAAGAAAAACCCCCCTGAGGCACGGGGAGAACATGCAAACTCCACACACACACATGGCCAGAGGGCCGGGAATCGAATCCGCTAACCACTAAGCCACTGTGTCCCTATATATATATATATATATATATATATATATATATATATATATATATGATGAAGATGAAAGAAAATGGGAGGGCAAACTGAAATATATTCTGAAGTAAATGAAATATACTGAGGGAAAAAAGAATCTATCTATCTATCTATCTCTTTCTATCGATCGATATATCTATATATATATATATATATATATATATATATATATATATATATATATATATATATACCTGAAAATACTCATTTAAACATTTTCCTATTTAGACATTTACTCTATTTAGACATTGTCCTTAAGCATAATAAGGGAAAAACCCGATTTGCTCCATTGCCTCTGGTCTCTTTCAGCAACTGCTTGATTTGACTTTTTCCCTTTAATTAGGAATTGAATATTCATGACTTATAATTAGAGGTCTCCTACATCTTGTGATCTCCTGGCTCTGGCCACCTGACATCCTATTAGAGCCTAAGCAGGCTACATAAAGTTGCTGAGCTATTTCTAATCCAAATCCTATTTTGGTATTTGCAAGGGACTAATCAAAAAGTCAGGAACTTAAAAAACAACTTTCACTAAATAGCATTATCCTATGGACTATACTAAGATCTGGGCCCAATGTTTTTAGATTAAATGAGAGTCCAATTATCACAAGCTTTAATATCATCATTAATTGGGCTTGTCGTTAACACATTATCCTACTGTATTAACTAAGGTGTTTATACAATTAAAGGAAAATATAAGAAAACTAGTATGACTCTACCGCGGTAGAAGATGAATGAATGAATGAATGAATGAATAGTATGACTCTTTATGAACTAAACATTAGAAATGCATTCTTTTTCCTACATATAAATATTGCTCATAATAATATTATGACACCCAGGAGATATTTGTAATGCTAACTATGCTGCAGTCAATACAACTTTTGTCAATCTTTGAAAAACATTAAACAAAAGTATTTGCACACAACAAGCTGCACAGTCCTGAGTTGTCTTTGTTATAGTTTCATTTCATAATGTTATATATTTTTTTAAAGGTCTGGAAGGCCAGTTCTTCATCTGAAGCTATGCTGTTGTAATAGATGTAGGATGTGCTCTTACATTGACTAGCTGAACCCTTCCCTGAAAAAGAAATCATCTGGTTGGAAGTATATGTTACTCTAAGACCTGTATATACTTTTCAGCATTGATGGTGCCTTTCCAAGTTTCCCATTACATCCGCACTTATAACCCCATAGCATCATTTGGTTGGGTTGTCAGAATGAATACATGATCTAGATGGTCCCTCTCTGCTTTATTCTAGAGCAGGGGTCACCAACACGGTGAGCCAGGTCGTTTTCCCCCCTAAGGACCAAATGAGTCGCCCGCAGGCCTGTTCTAAAAATTACACAACTCATCAGTGAGATGCATCTAAAATTTGACATTTTGTTGATTATTATTGTGAAAAATCATTAAAGTGATCGGTGCCTTCACATAGATATCATTCATTCATTCATTCATCTTCTACCGCTATATCCGATCTTCCCTCGGGTCACGGGGAGCCTGTGCCTATCTTAGGCGTCTATGGGCATTAAGGCAGGATACACCCTGGATGGAATGCCAACTCATCGCAGGACACACACACACACTCACACCCACACACTAGGGACAATTTTCCAAGGTGCCAATCAACCTACCGTGCATGTTTTTGGTCCGGGAGGAAACCGGAGAACCCGGAGAAAAACCCAGAGGCACGGGGAGAACATGCAAACTTCTAAATTGTCCTTAGTGTGTGATTGTGTGTGTGTGTGTGTGGGTGTGTGAGTGTGTGTGTGCCCTGCGATGGGTTGGCATTCCATCCAGGGTGTATCCTGCTTTAATGCCCATAGACGCCTGAGAAGGCACAGACTCCCCGTGACCCGAGGGAAGATCAGATATAGTGGTAGAAGATGAATATATATATATATCTCATATACTTCATTATATCTGTAATGAACAACAAAATCAACACCATTTTACAACATTTTAATAACTGGCAGTGTTTATTTGATTTAAATGGCTTAAAGAAAGTAAATAATAATGAACTTGGCTTTAAACATTTTTTATAGTATAGCATTTGAATGTATGTTTTGGGTACCCTTTAAGTATGCCAGCATTTAAATGTATTGTCACATGGCAGCTACAAACAACTTTATTTATCTACATTTCTCAAATGTACACTTGTGCACACATTCTGCCTCTGCACATGTGATGAATTCCAATTTTAGTAGAGAATTCTCTCGTATGTAACCCATCATTAACCCATCATTCCTCGACAGTGTTGATAAATGAAACCTATAGTGTGTAACACCTTGTGTCGTTCCACTTCTACTTTTTCCCTTTTCTTTTTTTTTTTAATTACTGGTGCATGTGTTTAAAAAGATATGAATAGAGGGTTGATGAGGGTTGATGAGATGAGTCTGGCAGAAAAACTGCTTTTAGATTCATGATTTTACTGTATATATAAATTCATCCTAAACTCCTATTTTCCTCAACCATATCAGTATGGTATCACAGATATGTGTAAAAGCATATAGACCTCTGATTTATTACTAAATATTTATACACACAGATCGAGTGTAGGAAATATAATGCCAAGACAGTGTTATACCCTACCTTGGCTGACGTTTCGAACCATCCCACAAATCCGTTTTCTTGGCAGAACTGGTCCATCTTCAACCCATTATTGACCAGAATGTCTTTGCTTTGGTCACACTTGTTGGCCAGGAGCACTGCGGTAATGCTTTTGCCGTTAGCGAGTGTCAGCTTGGAGTCCAGGTCCTCCTTCCATTTGGTGACTGCTTCAAATGTTGTGGGTCTGGTGACATCAAAAACAATAAACGCCCCCATGGCCTCTCTGTAGTAAACCCGTGTCATGTTCCCAAAGCGCTCCTGACCTTCATGGCAGATTAAAAAAAAAAAAAAAGATATAAGAATGCTAAGCATGTGATTTTGTTAAGGCCATTTGAGTGTTTCATTTATAAACTAAGAGTTTCATTTATAAATAATTCCATGTTTTTTTTTTGGGTTTTTTTATGTGAACACAATGTGAGCAATTGTGTACAGATGATGTCTATCATTCCAGAGATTTTTCTATTTACTTCTTTTTTTTTTGTTCATGTGTTCACAGCTTGGGTAAAGACCAACATTACACCACTTCTTTCTGGTTTGTTTACAGCAAACACTCCCATGTGATCTAACTCCAAATCTTACTCACATGAGACCAGTTCTCATATGATTGCACGCATACCTTCCACGTGGGAAGTGAGCCTAGATACCAGACAGAGACGGCGAGCGAGAGAAGAGAAGAGATAATAAAAGAGAAAGGGAGGTGGCTGGCAAAGATGGCACATTTTGATTATAAAACCGTGTTCTGTAGGAGGCACACACTGAGCATTTGCTTACCTGCCAATCCAAATGGTGCCAGCTGGATCTGCGTTTTCATTCTACTACACAACTAGGAGTAGGTCTAAACTGTAAACTCCACAGCGGTGTATTAATTACAATGTTCGTTTCTGTCCAAAAGGGCTTACATAAACACTGTAGGTGTTCATTTCATATTGGACATGTTTATAACAGCTGCTATAAAGAGACAGCAGAACATCAAACGGACCGGTATTAACGTGAGCTGTGTGTTATGAATTGAGGAAAAACAGGCCAGAGGCAGAAAGAGGCATGATGAGTGGATGGAGCAATAAAGGCTCGTGTCTACCTGCTATGTCCCACAGCTGCAGTCTTACGGTCTCCGAGTCCCAGTTGAGAACTTTGAGGGCGAAGTCCACTCCGATCGTGGCTCTGTAGTTCGTCGAGTAGGTCTGATGAACATAGCGCTTAATGATGCTGGTCTTGCCCACCCCTAGATCGCCGATGACGAGGATTTTGTACAAGTGCTCTTTCTGATTGCGCTGCATGGCGACTCACTGTGCGCGCTTTCCACTCCGAGTCCCGGGGAAAAAAGTTTAGTGATGGAGCCCAGGCTGACCCTGTAAAGCCCCTGGCAGGGTGGGGCGGGAGAACAACTTGTGATCGGCATGTTGGACTCTCTCGTGGGCGTCACGTCCCCCTTCCTCAAACCTTCCTCCACCCTCCTTCCGAAACCGTGGAAAATCCGCTTGCGCGCCCGGAAAAAAAATCCGTGTGCGCATTATGTGTGTATTTCATAGTAGGGAGAAATAATAATAATAAATAACAATATATATATATATATATATATTATATATATATATATATATATATATATATATATATATATATAAAATAACAATAACATCTAGTATTTAATTTAATTTATTGCGGCATTTCCAATTTCCCTATATCACTGTTACACGTTCACACGACGTGATTTTTTACGCCGGAATATAATTTACTTAAAATTCCACATATATTAATATCGCGTGTATAACATATTATTTAGCGTCCGTATAAAACACACGTAACAAAACAGGAAATAATTTTAAAAAAGTGGATTAATGATTAGAATTACTGTCCATATTGGGGGGGAAATGCGATTATATGCACTGTTTATGATATTTCACTGTTGATGAGGCGTATATTCGTATTCGACGCCAAATCGAATTTTATCCTCCCCCCTCACCAAATTCTACTCGGCCTATTGCGCGCCCACGCGTGTGAAGTGAGGTGTTAAGGATTGCAAAGAGGAACAGAAACGAAAAGGAAAAGCAGATTGAGAGAATCCAGTTTAACCCCCCCCCCACAAAACATTTAACCATTTCTCTTCCTCACATCGTTGAACACATTAGATCCTTAATATATGTGTATATATATTATTTTTTTAATGATATTCAGTAGTAGTCTATTTCAAAGTTTGTTCCATACAATGCAAATGCAATAATAATAATAAGAAGTATAATAATAAGAATAATAAAAATGTATAGGGCTCATTTTCACATTGTGTATATATATATATATATATATATATATATATATATATATATATATATATACATACATATAAACTATTACAAAAAGTTTTACAAGATACATTCATTCCACTAACACAACCGCATAAATTAATAATAATGATGATAATAATAATAATCAGTTTACAGTATATTACAGTAATAATTCTAAATCGACACAAATCTTGGGTAGAAAAATACCTCACACTTAAAGGCAATATCTACATTCTATGAGGGAAAAAAAATGTAAAAGATGCAAAATGCAGCTTTTTTTTTCTTTAGAAAATATATAAAAGGAAACACTTAAGAGAGTTGGCTGTTGGCAGTGTTCTGCATGCAGACATAAATGATCATTACAGTACATCCATTAGATAAATATATTGCACAATGTTAAATAGGCCGTCGAAAGATGCACAGTGCACAACATGAGCAGAAGGTTCAAGCACTGCCTTGACTATTAAACCAATAAATAAATCAATAAATTAACTGGAATCACACCTGTTTGATCCAAATGAGGTCTATAAAAAATAAAAATAAGTAAAAAAACGACAAGTGTGATTACATTATGGCCGAAAGAAAACGTCTCCGACTGATTCACATTCAAAAGAACGTTATTACTTTACATAACATTGCAACAAGATGCAAATCATGTGAGCTTGCATGCTTGTCTACGGTTTCGCTAAGCCTTAAGTACTGCTTTCTCTAAGTTGCACATCACGCAACCAGCCAGCAGGAAAAATCCTATTCACTCAAATGGACACATTTCAAATATGACGTCGGCCTCTTTCTTTGCATCGTGGTCTATTGAACAATTAGATCGGAAGTGTTAAACGGAACTGTCGAGTTTTTTTCACTTTTCACTGAAACACAGTCACCTGGAAAATAATGCCATTTAAAGATGAGCTCAGTAGAGCGGGTCCCATACTAACTAAAACAAGTTATACTGTACATTATATATATATATATATATATATATATATATAGATATATAGATAGATATATTATATATATATATATATATGTATGTAGATAGACACACACACACACACACCCACAGAGACACAGATATATATATATATATATATATATATATATATATATATATATATATATATATATATATATATATATATCTATATATATATATATATATATATATTCAATATACTATGCAAGATTGCCAGCCAACAACAAATAATACAATACTGCCCCCCCCCATATATTCATACATGTTTTTATCTTACAGGTATCGTTGCGTGTTGGAATGTGATCACTGCCTGAATATCAAGCACAGTATAGTATCGCAATCCATAGTTCACTGATCTTTCCTAAAGCAAAAATGGATGTGCACTGAAAGCCCTCAAGTCTTTGACATCTCTGTTGGTGAACCGTATTGGAAAAAAAAAAGTGTACAAAGAGCATTGCAGTCCGTGCTGTTCACACTCAAAGCAGCTATTCAGCAGCGTTCGCTAAATCCCTGCAGTGTTTCCAGGAGCACTCGTTTTTTGTCCCTGATCCCTTTTTCTCTGTATCGCCGTGCGTCCGGTTCTGCAGCAGTTGTGGATCAATACGGTGCAACGGTGTAGTAGGACCTGATTTTCTGAACGAATGTCAAAACAGTATTTTAAAATGCCCGCATGCGGCCAATTTTGGTAGCATGTGATTCGATCACCTGGAAGGCTCATTAGAGAGAGGAGGAGCTCTGGCTGTAGTTGCGCAGCATCAGACGATCGTACTTCGGGGACGTGCGCTGGCACGACGCCAGCTCCGAGTCCGGACAGGTGGGAGAGTCGCCGGTGGAGCCCACTGAGGAGTCCCTAAACGGGGACGGAGGTGTTAGAGCAGCGAGCTCCTCAAACTCCGTGGTCCTGACTGCGTATAAGGTATCGTAGGTGTTGTTAGAGAGACTAGCAGGGGACGCCCTGCTGCTTCCACCTGTGACTACTCCGCCTGCGATGCCGACCGCCGAGCGAGGCGTAGCGTTAGCTGCGGCCACCACCTCCGCGTAGGTGGTCACCATGGTCGAGCGCTGAATTTCTCGCGGAAGCATCTTGAAAGAAGGCGAGCAAGGGCCCGGGGCATTTGGGGCGCCGCCTGAAGGAGCCGATCCACCTGGCAGCATCATGCTGTTGAGCTCACTGATGTTCGCAGTGAAGCGGTTAACCACGCTGCTGATTTGGTCCATAATGGACGTCTGCAAAGGGCCGCCTTGCTGTAAACGCTCGGTAAGGTATGTAGGCAGTGCTGCCACCGGCAAAGGCCGCTCTCTAACATCCTCCTCATCCTCACAGCAGTGCTGCATCGAACCACGCTGGCACACAGTGGGTAGGGGAGAGGGTGTGCGTGGGTGGTAGGTAACAGGGTAGCGCTGGCCACTCTGTGGTCTCTCATATGACACCTTAATCCCAGTATCTGAAGGCGCATCACAGCCTTTAGAGAAAGGTTTGATGATAGCTGTCTGATTGACCTCTTCTTTTCTCTTGATGTGTATGGAGATCCGCTTCCACAGATTTGGCCTGTAGCCTCTTTCGTTTTGGGCCCAAGTGACTGTTTTGCCATTGGAGCTGCAGAAAGAAATAAACTTGAATTCAGACCAGTAAATGTTAACCTGTTATCCGAATCGTTATAGCTTTAAACCCATTTATTTAATGTACCGTTCACATCATTACAAGCCGTTATTGATATTTTTTTTACAACAACAAATCAAAAATACAATACTTATTTATATATTCAAAATGGATGGAACATAAATAATGGATTTTTTTAACAGTTTCCTAAAACTGTGACAATATTCCATTATTTTTAAATGTATATATAAGAATTAATGAATTAATCGCACATTAATTGCATGTTCTCTCCGTGTACCATAAATTAATACTTTTTTAACTAACTGTAACAGATTTTATAATCATATACATTTCTCTCGAAGTCTCTCCCTTTCATAAAATTATGGATTATTGAATATTTATTTTGCTTTGGAAATGATACTTTTAATATGAATTTCTTGTTCATTTCAGTGTTACTTTGCTAAGTGGTTGTTTTAATTGTAAAATATGGGACGTGGCTCCTTTAAGAATTCTGTTCCGGTTTCTTTCCATGTAAACGTATATACATTTAGGTCATTGCACATTGTATTCCCAAAAGAATAACGCGATTTATTCCGTAATACAGATTTATATTTAAGTGAAGGTTATGTGTTGATGAACTGGAGGCTATTAAACTGGGTGAAATTTAGCGCTATCCAGTGTTGGGAAGGTTACTTTGGAAATGTAAAAGATTACAGATTACAAAGGACCCTATTCAAAATGTAATAATTAGTGTAACTTTTCAGTAGTTTCAAACCCTCGAACAAATCGGTTCTATTTAACGAAATGAAAATGCAGCAGACTGTTAACATTTAAATCCAAATCACGTTTAAGCTGAAAATCATGTCGTCGTCTAAAGCACTGATTTTACATGAAATTGTTCAGATGTAACGCTATTTGTAATCTTTAACATTTTCATAAGTAACTGTCATTTAATTACACATTTCTTCTCAGCAACTGTAACGAATTACTGTTACATTTATTTTGTAATTAAAAAGTTACATGTAACTATTTACTCCCCATCACCGGCGCTATCTAACCTTTCCCAAACCTCTTACTATCATATCAATTAGAGGGACATGTTCTGCACACCACCAGCATATATGACTCGATTTCCTTGGTGTAGTAGGCCAATATTTTTTACAATTTCTATTAGAAACAATAAAGCATACGGCTGTGCAACATGTTCATTTCTGATGTCTGTATTGACTCTCAAGTGAATGCACCGGATGAATCACTTTGTCCAGATGCTCGCCGTCCAAGCAGAGACAACAGAAGCACTCATATCTTACAATATCAAATCCTCTGTAACACACGTTAAGCATAATAACGGCTAGAAATGAATCAATGCTTCCTGACAGCAAGCAGTCTGATACCAAGACCATGTACTCGGGTCAACTCTAATTTGCCTAATTTGCTTATGAGGTAATTAGCATCTAACAATCTATTATACAAATTAAACCCTGTCACCTCCTGAAAGCAGGATTAAAAAAAAATCCCTGATCCCTTACTTCCATGTTCAATACCCATAATGGTCCATCCAATTTTTGTCTGCTACACTGTTATTAGGAAGGGGTGTGGCTCAGTGGTTTAAGGCACAGGGCTACTGATTAGAAGGTCGGGGGTTCGAGCCCCTGTATCGCCAAGCTACCACCCTTGTGTCCTTGAGCAAGACCTTTGCCCTCTGTGCTCCAGGGATGCCATATCATGGCTGACTCTGCGCTCTGACCCCAGCTTCCAAAAACGCAAAATAAACAATCCGGGATATGCAAAGACACAATCTCACTGTGCTGTAATGTATATGTGATGAAATAAAGTCTTTTCTATTCTACACTGACTCCACACTACAGTTTGCATTGAGCTTGATTAATACTTTTCATTACTTTCAGCTTTTACTGGAGGGTATTAAACTGGGTGAACTTTAGCGCTATCCAGTATTGGGAAGGTTACTTTGGAAATGTAATAGATTACAGATTACAAATGACCCTATTTAAAATGTAATAATTAGTGTAACTTTTCAATGATAAAAAAGTACTTTCATTTGTCCACTAGGTGGCACTTTAAGTTGTCATTCGAAGAAAAACAGTTTCAAACCCTCGAACAAATCAGATCTATTTTTCAAATCACCAAAATATGATCTAATAATTTCATTCATTCATTCCTTCATCTTCTACCGCTATATCCGATCTTCCCTCGGGTCACGGGGAGTCGGTGCCTATCTCAGGCGTCAACGCATCGCAGGGCATACACACACACACACACGTACACATTCATACACTAGTGACAATTTTCCAAGGTGACAATCAACCTACTGTGCATGTTTTTGGACCGAGGGGAAACCGGAGAACCCGGAGAAAAACCCCCTGAGGCACGGGGAGAACATGCAAACTCCACACACACATGTCCGAGACGGGAATCGAACCCGGACCCTGGCGGTGTGAGGCGAACGTGCTAACCACTAAGCCACCGTGCCTCTTGATTGAATAAATATGATCACCAAAATAATTTAATAAATGCGGATTGGTTGCCTGGTCCCTCTCAAGGATTGTGTTTTCCTTGCCATAGAAGCCACCATCATGCACATTAGGGACAAACTAAAAAGAACAATCTTTATTAATTTTTTACTGCACTGCCTGTATAAAGCTGCTTTGAGATCATGTTCATTGTTAAAAACGCTATCCAAATTAAAAAGTACTTGAATTGAACTTGCGCAGGCCCTTAATAAAGGGACTATCAGGTTACTAACAAGTGGATTCGAAAAAGCACTCTTCAATTAACAGAACATGTTTTAGGCCAAAGTGTGGAAACGAGTGCTTTACGGAGCAAATAAAAAAAAAAAAAAAAAAACATAGTACCCATTGGGGGCTCGTTTATATTAACGCTGAGTGAACTGGTTCTGAAAGAGCCCTCATAAACGTAATCTTTGTAACCAGTGTGGAATGTGATCCATTTCCATGTCGGCCATCGGTGCCAAAGCCTATTTTCACATTCACATGAAACCCTGTGTGGTGACAAAGGCATGATCAAGTGTCCTTTGTAAATGGGAAGCTGGGGTCGTGTACGAGTGGGTAATTTCATGACTCCATATATGATTAACGATGCACTTTTTTCTATCCCCTTTCTCCCCTGCTGCTGCTGTTTTTTTTCTTTTTTTTCATACACTTAGACAGAATTTTGCTCATTTTTATTGTTAAATCAATTTTGCAAATCAGGTGATTGAATGTGAGACGTAAATCAGCCGTTTAACTGTCACAGAGGCATTAAAAGGCCATATCCACACTAATACATTTTCAAAGGAAAATATATAAATTATAAATATAAAATAGATTTTCTCCCCATTTCAGCCTCCAAAATGGTCTCCATTCTAAAAAAAACAGTGTAGACTGTAAGAACACAGACTTCTGATGATACATTTTTAGTCTTGTGATGTCATTGGCTGAATGCCCCACCCCTACCTTTACATACTGCAGGATGTCTTTTCCTTATAGGCATTCTTTAGAGCTATATTAAAGCCTGCAATGCTAGGTTTACAGAAATTCAGGCAACTTTTCCAGGAAATAAAAAATAAATGATCTTGACAGGCTACGCTTGTCATCCGACAAGACATTTAACTGAAAGAAAAATGATCCCCAGACAAACAAGGAACTGAAGCTGCTGCATGTGAAGCAATAAGAGATACACTGTCAGGCATAGCTTATATAGTGAAACACATTTCCTTAAATATACCAGACTAAACTAACATGACTTTGAGCTGTGACTGGTATTACAGTTCAGCAATGTCAGTACATTAACGTCAATAACAAATGAAAGCTGGTTTGCTTTTTTTTTTTTTTTAATAATGCTTTATGTTTGCTTACAAAAATGTATGGTATGTAACAAAGGCTTAAAAAAGCGATATTGAAAATTCTAAAGAAATATTTTTGGTATGAAAATGGTAATAACACCTGGTATAACAATATGTACAGTAATGGCAGATGAATGCTACCGCAACACTGGCATCAATGCTTATTTTACAACTGTTTATTTTTTCCCCTGTAGCTTTCACGGAAACCTCTCTTTTTGCTAATATTGTTTCACGTTAGCAGTTTGTGTTATTATTTTAACAAGTTCCAGGTGTGAAATTGGATGTGAATGTGCGAATTATCACGTTTTTGTTAGGAATGTGTTTATTGTGTATTTGGAAACGTGTGTTGAAATAACATAAGACACATAATCAGTGTTGGGCAGGTTATTTTGTAAATGTAATAGGTTACCTATTTAAAATGTAATACGTAGTGTAACTTTTCAATTTTTCAAGTTTCTATTGGATATTTCCTACTAAATAATTTCCAAACATTTATAACTTTACAGTGATCCTTACAGTAATAACTCAACTCTTGTTTACTGTTAGAACGTCCAAATCTTTCATCACTTGAGTTAAGTTTATATGAATGTAAGTTTTAAGCACAACCACAACAAAGCCAGACGTCATAACAAAAAAAATATTTAGCACTGTTTTAGAAATCAAATATTTCTATAGATATGACAAGTCTCTGGCAAGTAACATAGCGAGGCGGGAATCGAACCCCCAACACTGAAGGTGTGAGGCGAACATGCTAACTACTAAGACACAGTGCCCTCACCAGCAGGAGGCAACAAATAATAATAATAATAATAATAATAATAATAAAATAATAATAATAATAACAATAATAATAATAATTATTATTATGTATAATAATAATATTATAATATAATATAATATAATGTAATAATAAAAAAAATAAACAATAATAATAATAATTATTATTATTAGAAAATTAATAATCATCTAATTATAATAATTATAATAATAATACAATAATAATTATTATCATACTAATATTATTATGTATTAATATATAATTACCAATTTATAATTATATATTATGATTATTATTATTATTAGAATTATTACTATTATAGATAGGAAGAAATTGTTCAGATGTAACCCTACTTCTAATCTTTAACATTATCATAAGTAACCGTAACTTAATTACACATTTTTTCAGCAACTGTAACAAATTACTGTGACATTAATTTTGTAATTAAATTATGTAACGCCGGTACATGTAGCTAGTTCCTCCACAACACTGCCCATAAGGCTGCAATCTGCATTTGCTGTAAATATCAAATACACCACTATATGGTTATATTACTGGCGGTACGTTACAATAATTCGAAACAAACCTGACGTTGTCGGCTCCTGACCCGCGTCGTTTCCACAGTTTCGCCAAACTGCTTGAGCGGCTGGCCGACGAAGCAGACTTGCCGTCGCCCACATGCATCCTTACCACGGTGGATGTGGTGAAGGCACTGCGGACGTTCCGCTCCGGCTTGGCGAGCATGATGTAGACCTTTGGCACAAACATGCAGCACAAGGCGGTGGTGGCGCTGAGACTGACCGAAAAGCACATGGTGATTATTTTGTAGTTGGAGCCGAAATAGATTGGCACAAAGGCCAGCCAGATGATGCAGGTGGTGTACATGGTGAAGGCGATGTATTTGGCCTCGTTGAAATTGGCAGGAACGTTACGAGTCTTAAAGGCATAAAAAGTGCAGCTGAGGATGAGCAGCCCGTTGTAGCCCAGCGGCGCTACGACCCCTAGCGTTGTTGTATTACAGATCAGGTGCACCTCCCTAATGGATGGGTAGTCGTAGATCACTTGAGGTGGCTCCATGATGAAGAGTGCCACTATGATGGCCAACTGCAGGAGAATGAGAATGAACGCAATGATCAACTGGGCGCAAGCGCTCATGAAGCGAGGCTTCTTGGTGCAAATTTTCTTCTTGCTGCCAGCCAAGATACGAGCGATGCGATTGGTCTTGGTGACTAGAGCAGAGTAGCTCATAGCAGGAGAAAGGCCGATGCCCAGTCTCTGTAGGTAGCAGTATGCTACATGTGGCTTAACGATGAGGCAGAACGTGCAAAGGTAACCCAGACAGATGCCGGCCAAAATGATGAAGCAAAGTTCCCTGCTGGAGGATTTCACAACTGGTGTATCGTGGAAGCGGATGAACACGAGGGTCACGAAGGTGGTGGACATAAGACCGAGGCAAGCAAAGACCACAGCGGCTATCGGTTCTGGGTCCCTCCATTGTAGATAGTGCACAGGGATTGGCTCACACCCTGAGAAATAGTAGGAAAATAGGAGAAAATGAAGTTTAATACCAACAATCGCAGCAAAGGGTTATACATATACTGCTTGTCAACGGTCAAAAGACACAAAAAAAGCACATTTCTATAAAACATGCCATAGTCATGTGGCACATGCCATAGTCATGTGTTAGTCATGTGTTATTAGCATTGATCGTTTTTCTCACTTGAGAAGTGCATCATAGGGACTTCACTTTAAGATAACACAACTAATCTAATGACAGATCAGAAAAAACGTGTATTCTTGTATTGTAATGTGCATTTTGTCTATTATTCTGTTGTATACCAAACAGCTTTATTAACTGGAAGATCCTACAATTCTATTTCACAAACTCTCTTTCTTTACACTATATTTTATTGTCATATATAAGATGCCCTAATACACAGTTCTTATATCCATTCTTACTATCATTTTTATTTTCTAAAGTAAAAACTCTACATAATGACAAAGGAAAATGTACTTTATTACTGGGTAACTAAATAATAATAATAATAATAATAATAATAATAATAATAATAATAGCAATGATAATTTATTGTTTACTTATTATTTAATTAATCAAAGGCACGGTGGCTTAGTAGTTAGCACGTTCGCCTCACACCTCCAGGGTCCGGGTTCGATTCCCGTCTCGGCCATGTGTGTGTGTGGAGTTTGTGCATGTTCTCTCCGTGCCTCAGGGGTTTTTTCTCCGGGTTCTCCGGTTTCCTCCCCGGTCCAAAAACATGCACGGTAGGTTGATTGGCACCTTGGAAAAATTCGCCCCTAGTGTGTGAATTGTGTGTGTGAATGTGAGTGTGTGTGTGTGTCCTGCAATGGGTTGGCATTCCATTCTGGGGTGTATATACTGCCTTAATGCCCATAGATGCCTGATATAGGCACAGACTCCCCGTGACCCGAGGGAAGTTCGGATAAAGCGTAGTATAGAAGATGAATGAATGAATCAATTAATCAATTAATCAATATTCATACGAATATTACAGGGTACTAAATAGTGAAGTGTATGTTAGGTTTAGCCGATGTAAAACAGGGATTAAAGCTATATATATATATATATATATATATATATATATATATATATATATATATATATATATATATATATATATATATATATATATATTATGAGTTAAAGTTTTGGGTTTGTGGAAATGTAATTTGGTAAGTTGTTTTAGGTAGAGCCTTGTCATTTTTGTGAAAATATCTTCATGCCTCTGTTGTCAGAAGTGATTCATAAGAAATAAAAAAAAAACAAAAAAAACACCATTTCGAACATTTGGTGAGCTTACTGGGATTACGCAGAAGAGGAACTGGAAAGACTGTGATAAGAAAACCAGAGACTTTCCAAATCACAAGGAGCTTTGGATGGAGGGCAGAGTGTAGGAGAGGGGGAGGGGAGGTGCGAGCAATTTGGGTAATCCAGTCAGTTGAATCTTTTGCTGCTATGAGTCATAACCCTGCTGTTGGTAGTCTTTTGGTTTTCCTCTTGATGATCCCCCAATACACACACACTCCTACAGTAATGCATTTGTTGGTACCAATGAATTAGAAAATAGACTGTTTCCAGGCTATATATTACACTAGACAATATTACACTCACACATTTGCTAAATATATAATCTAAGCTATAGTCTAATACTTCTATTATATTTCTATTAGAAATTTGACAGATCTTAAAATATTCATATTTATTCATTCATTCATTCATTCATCTCCTACCGCTTTATCCGACTTCTCTCGGGTCACGGGGAACCTGTGCCTATCTCAGGAGTCTATGGGCATTAAGGCAGGATACACCCTGGTTGGAATGCCAACCCATCGCAGGACACACACTCACACTCACATTCACACACACATTCATACACTAGGGACAATTTTTCCAAGGTGCCAATCAACCTGTTGTACTTGTTTTTGGACCAGCGAGGAAACCGGAGAACATGCAAACTACACACACACATGATGGAGGCAGGAATGGAACCCCTGATCCTGGAGGTGTGAGGCGAACACGCTAACCACTAATCGACCGTACCACCTCACCTTATGACAATTACTACAAGTAATCCACAAGCATACAAGTACAGTGTGAATTTCTTTTGTTATTATTACTATACCATAACGTTGAGCTCACTACACTACTCACTGTTCATATTCACTAATGTTGATACCATATGACCACATTTGCACAGTCCACTCCCATATTACATAATTTGTGAAGAAATGCAGTCTTGAACCTTGACAAAATGAAGTCATCGTATTGTACCCTAATACCATAACAAAGCATATGCTTCCCTTAAGTCATTATGAGACCTTTTCAGCTTGGATACTGTCTTCATAACTGCTCACTTTCGTCCTGGCCTATTATACTCTAATTACAATTCATGTCAAAACTGTGTGATTTGTATTTACAAATATAATGTACAAGTATATATACACAATTAGGGACAGATTACATGATTTCTGTGCATGTTGTGGAAGCAGAAAAGCATCTGACACAAAGCAAATCGACTCATTTACAACAAAACAACTAGGGGGCACGGTGGTTTAGTGGTTAGCACGTTCGCCTCACACCGCCAGGGTCCGGGTTCAATTCCCGTCTCGGCCATGTGTGTGTGGAGTTTGCATGTTCTCCCCGTGCTTCAGGGGTTTTTTCTCCGGGTTCTCCGGTTTCCTCCCGGTCCAAAAACATGCACGGTAGGTTGATTGACACCTTGAAAAATTGTCCCTAGTGTATGAATGTGTGTGTGTGTGTGTCCTGCAATGGGTTGGCATTCCACCCAGGGTGTATCCTGCCTTAATGCCCATAGACGCCTGGAGATAGGCACAGGCTCCCCGTGACCCGAGGGAAGATCGGATATAGCGGTAGAAAATGATTGAATGAATGAATGTTTAAAACTATTAATCATAATCATTTCATGTGAACTTATTGTATTTGTCTGAATTTATGATAATTTTTTTTCTTTCATGACTAACACCAAATCTCGTATTACCTATTCAACCTCGTCAACCTATTACTCAGTAGAGTTTGCTTAATAAATCAGTCAATTTTAATTAAATCTGTTTTGTTCTTTCTTTTCATATGCCTTATGATGATCAGTCAGAGTTACTTTGGACCAATGTTTATTTGAGATGGTATATCGCAGGCAGCAGGCGAGAGTTGTTATTACTGAAAGATTAAGTGTATAATGAGTTTGTGCAGTTAATTGCACGATATGCGTCTCCGGGTTCACGTTTAGATAATTCCCACATTTCATTATGAGATTTCCATTCGTTCAGTTAATCAAAGCCTCCGCGTCTCTTTCTGCACATTGTACAGTCCCTGCAATCTCTAAAAATATTTCAGATCCCTCTAAAAGAATTTCTACTACACAGAACAATTGGAACAGTTGTTGAATAACTGACTTGCACAGGTCTGGCACAAATGGGTAAAAGAACTGTTATAATCTGATTAAAAAGGCTTCAGTTGGAGATGAAATCCCTCAATTAAAGCTACAGAATGTGGATTTGTTCCTGTTTATGCTGTTTAAGCTGCTAAAAGAGTAAAAAAAAAAAACAGACTTTTCTGTGCCAAGAAAAATAGTTTCATTGTTGTGGAGTGAAAGAATTGAGATTTTGAGGATTAATGGGCAGGGTGACTTTTTAAACTTTTTAAAAGTGATTTATTGTATGCTGGAAGAGACTATATTGTCTCGACATTCTCAAGTGTTTTTGATGAGGACCACATCCAATCCACGCTTAGGTATTTAATTGCTGTGGGTCTCAGTGACCCAGATACTGGAAGCTCATAACAGAATATATCAGTATTAAACATATCCATATAAAAAAAATGCTGATCCCAATGTCCCAGCTTGTGTTTACTACGTGCAAGATAATTTATTTTAAATTAGTGTACCCACTCCTAACCTAGATCTTGCACTATCATATGTTCACATCACGGTGTACCATT
>JACRUU010000009.1:7907094-7914594 GCA_030449085.1 Kryptopterus vitreolus | reverse complement strand
ATTGTGTGCTCGTGATTCTGATTCTGAAAAGGGTTGTAGGTAAAACAGAAGGAAATGCACAGTGAAACGTGACCAAACGTGAAAATTTGAACAAATCTGTGACACCCAAAGCAACAACAATAATAATAATAATAATATCAGTAATATCACTATTTCACAACAGGAATCTGTATCTATATGTACTGAAGATATCGTAGCTGCACATGTTGTGACTTCATTCCTCTCCGACTCCTTTCTCTGGAGAAGCAGAGGTGACACTGAGGCTCTGTGGTCATGGCCTTCCTACTCTTTCAAATATGGCAGAAACTATTTTGTGTTCATTCTACCTTTTCAAACACTTCCGAGCCTTATAGCTCTGGTGTTACACAACTCCGAGCGTGGGAGGGCTTTGTATCATTTCTGTTCTCTCGCTAAAGAAGGAGAGGCTTTCATAACTCGTCCTTGGAGCCAAAAGCAATGTGAGCAAAAAAAAAAACCACACACACACTGAAGGCAGTGTTAGCGTTAAGCTTAAACCATTACAGAAGCGTGCTAGTGAGCGCTACGAATGCCCACTCACTGACCCACTGGGGTCAGTCTTCTTCATATCTGCTTCTGTTTTAAAAAAAGATCCTGCACAAGAGCCAAGCCGTTGTTGCTTAGTGTTGCATTTTGATATATAGATGCATTTTTTATTATTATTATTAGTATTATTATTATTATTATTTTCTCTTAAGAAGACAGATTGAGTGAGCTGTGGATGCACTATGAATAAGAATGCTTAACGTTTGTAATGTTAGGATGGAATATAAAAGAGGTGATAGATGTGTTTTATTAACAAAAAACACACAGCAATGTGCATCCACTCACGCTTCCAACATTTCCTACTAGCTGCGCATTCACAACAGGTGAATGAACTCCTCACTATATTACTGTATGAAACCTAAACTTATCACCAGTTTATATGGAATGCAACCAAAACCGGAACATAATTCTTAAAGGAGCCATGTACCGTATTTGACGATTAACACAAACATCTATCTATCTATCTATTCATTCATTCATTCATCTTCTACCACTTTATCCAATCTTTCCTCGGGTCATGGGGAGTCTGTGCCTATCTCAGGCGTCTAAGGGCATTAAGGCAGGATACACCCTGGATGGAATGCCAACCCATCACAGGGCACACACACACACACACACACACATATTCACACACACACATTCATACACTAGGGACAGTGTATGTTTTTGGACCGGGGGGAAACCGGTGAACCCGGAGAAAAAACCACGGAAGCATGGGGAGAACATGCAAACTCCACACACACATGGCTGAGAACTGAACCCGGACCCTGGCGGTGTGAGTGGTGTAAGCCACAGTGCCCCTGTATATATATATATATATATATATATATATATATATATATATATATATATATATATATATATATATATATATCATAGTATTATAATATATATATATATATATATATATAATGATCTGATATTATCTTCCTATTTTACAACAGACAAATGACACCTAAATATACTATGCATAATTAAAAATCATCCAATTTGGACGACACATTATTTTGGTTAATTAGATCATCGTTTTAATGAGCGACTGTCAAGTAGGAGATCATTTGTGCAACTGCAATTAAAATAGCAAAAGCTGTAGAGGGTTTGTGAGTTCAGTCTGAATGAAAAAAAAGCAAACAATGCATTAGTGATGTAAGTAGAGAAATATAGAAATATAAATATAATGTGTTTAGAGCTCCATTAAGATTATGAAGTGTTACCTTTCATCATTTGATTGTTTTTTTTTTTTTTAAAGTCTGTAAACAAAAATCAATCCCGATGGAATTAGTCAAATTTTGTCTTATGTCCTTCCCAGAAAACAATGCCCTGCAGCACTAAATTGAAAGCCCTGAGCTTCAGGGGGAAAAAAACCTGGCCTAATTGAATATATTTTCTTCCACTTTCAAAATGAAATACAGCATGCAAGGTAGAAATGTTGGCAGCGACTCGGTGCTTGTCTGCCCAGCATTTGCCTGGAGCCTGCATCACAGACTGTTGTACACACACCTCCACATGCATGGCAGCTTCGCTACGTCAAACCAGGCCGCCTGGATAACATCCATGACACCATTTTCTGAAATAGACGCCACCCTTTAAAAATTCACACACTGCATAAAGTAAACAACATTTGCGCTTTTTCTCACAGGCCACAATGCCTCGCTCTGGAAGCAACGAAGGTGAATTTTGAATGGGGCGTCTTAAAGACCCATTTTGTCTTGGAGCACACAGCATTAATAATTGCATCAAGCTGTCCATTAACATGTTTCCCAGCAAACATTGACAAACAAAGCAATGTAGGAGAGCTTAAATTGAACGGCAACAGAAGACAGTCTACGCACACATTATACATTCATTCATCTTCTTCCGCTTTATCCGATCTTCCCTCGGGTCGCTGGGAGCCTGTGCCTATCCCAGGCGTCTGGGAGCATCAAGGCGGGATACACCCTGTATGGAATGTCAACCATCGCAGGGTGCACACACTCTTACATTCACACACATTCAAACACAAGGTGACAAACAACCCACAGTGCATGTTTTTGGACCGGGGAGGGGGGAGGGGGCAGAGTGGTGAACATGGCAAGGGGTGAACATGCAAACTCCATACACACATGGCGGAGGTGGGAATCGAACCCGCAACCCTGGAGGTGTGAGGCAAACGTTCTAACAGTACCTCACCACACATATTATTCATTCATTCATCTTCTACTGCTATATCCGATCTTCCCTTGGGTCACGGGGAGTCTGTGGGCATTAAAGCAGGACACACCCTGGATGGAATGCCAACCCATTGTAGGGCACACACACACACATATACCACACATATTAATTATACATAATTATACAGAACATGTATATATGCCTTTTTTTTATCTTATACAACATTTTTCTAACTTGGCTGGAGATATGGTGGAGAAAGCGTTCAGATTTTGTCCTGTTAAACATTTCTCCAGACATCTGCATGCGTTTATGTAGATGAGAGCTTAGCACTATTACAGCCTGCCAAGGATCAAAGGGATCACACTTCCTCTGACAAATGAAGAGTCAGGGGACCTCGGTGGCTTCGGCAAGATACATATTTCTCTACTCCCACATAGATATAACATCATTTGAGTAGGAAGCAATTTGAATAAGGGTCTATTCACTGTGATAGCGACGAGAGCAACCTCCCATATCACCGTACTGCAGGTCAGACGGGAATACTGGCAAATTTTCAACTTCTTCTTTTTGTCTTTTATACAATGCCCACGTACATGCCTAAGCCTGGACTTGCGGCCAGGGTAGGAAAATAAGGGTACATATTATAGTTTTTTTTTTTATATATTATTAGATACTCTCCCCAACAGAAATGGGAGTATATATATATTTATATATATATATATATATATATATATATATATATATATATATATATATATAGAATATATATATATATATATATATATATAGTACATATATATATACTTGTACATTCATTCATTCATCTTCTACTGCTTTATCCGATCGATCTTCCCTCGGGTCACGGGGAGTCTGTGCCTATCTCAGGCGTCTATGGGCATTAAGGCAGGATACACCCTGGATGGAATGCCAACCCATCGCAGGGCACACACACACACTCCACATTCACACACACACATTCATACACTAGGGACAATTTTCCAAGGTGCCAATCAACCTACCGTGCATGTTTTTGGACCGGGAGGAAACCGGAGAACCCGGAGAACCCGGAGAGAAAAATCCCCTGAGGCGAACGTGCTAACCACTATATATATATATATATACGATATATATATATATATATATATATATATATATATATATATATATATATATATATATAATATTATTCTGAATTATTTATTATTATTTAATATTTAATTCAAACTTATTATTAATGTTTAATATTAAGTTCTTGTTCTTAAATTCTTAATCTTTTTCAGTGTTGTTTTAATTGTTATATATGATACGTGGCTCCTTTTAAGAATTCTGTTCCGGTTTTGGTTGCTCTCCATATAATCCTGGTGATCCCCATATAGTGAGGAGTTCATACTTGTCTTGAATGCGCAGCTAGTAGGCATAATTCGGGGGAAATTTGGGGAATCATGGGTGGATGCACATTGTAAGAGTTTTGGAGATGCTCTGACCCAGTCATTTAGACATCACAATTTAGCTGTTGTCAAACACCTTCTGCTACTCTAATTTCCGTTTTTCACACATCAACTTGTCACACATCAACTTTTTTCAAATGTCCACTTGCTGCCTAATATTTCCCACCCACTTACAGGTGTTTTTCACTCACTGATCATAATGTTATGCCTGGTTGTTGTGTGTGTGTGTGTGTGTGTATCCACACACAATGCATATATACACACGTATTGCTTTACTGAACCCAAATAAGTGGAAGGAAATGGATGGAAGGATGATTTGATATTTCGTGTAATACGTCACAGCATAAGGACTGATTTGGAGGTGACGTGAGAGAGAATTACCTGCCAACCAGAAGAAACTCTCCCACTAGCCGGCGTCGTCTCATAGCTTTAAGAATGCCGCGCACAGTCATCCCCTCACAGAAACACGCCACCACACGCGCTTTGGGCAGGTGACTGCGTAGTTTTTCCAGAAGCCGGTCGAAGCTCTGCTCGCCGGCGTTACTGTAGATCTTATCCGATTGCGCAATACAGATTCCCTCCTTGGCTGCCATTTCTTTAAAGGCCTCCATTCCGCTCTCTCCATAGTTTCCTAAAGGTTAAGGAATAAGTTCATGAACAAATGTTATTAAGAGCATGATGTCATCAACATAAACTAAAAGCCTGTTGTGTCCTAAAGTCACAATTTAGATATTATAGATATATATATATATATATATAATATATAGATATATATCAATATATATACATATATATATATATATATATATATATATATATATATATATATATATAGCTATAATATATATATATATATATACATATACACATACAGTCAGATACATGTAAATAAATACAGTAAAGTAAATGTAAATAAACTGCACATCCTTATTGCAATCAAATCTTCCATGATGTGGGTTGCAGCCCTTCATGGTTACTTGGCCATATAAACACACTTGTTCTTGTTCTGTCTACGACAGCCAAAAACAAAATGCATTGTTTATATCCGGGATGTTTACTGTATAAGAAGCAATGAAATATTAGTCCAAGCAGTGGGGAACATAGGATAGGACACAAGGTACCAAATATTCTCCAATGTACTTGGCATAATCTACATTACTAGACAAGTAACTCTGAGAAAGCTCATTTGCATATTAGGACCCTTTGTTCCACCTCTGGCCACAGAGGATCTGCAGTAAGTGTATAGTTTAAGGACATCGCTCTGATACTGATCCATCATGCTTGGATGGTGACATTGATTTTGCTTTCTTCTTTTACTGTCTAATTCTTTGTATGTATTTATTTTTTGGTTCTATTTTTCAGTTGTTGTAACATTGAAGACATGTGCACGTCTATCAGACTCATTGGAGTTTGTTTACAGTTATTATGCGACTTGTGATAAAGGTCTAAACATCTTTATGCACATGCAGGTTTCCGACACTGAAACCAACATTTATCCGAAATCCGTCCAAAGACCATCATGCTAGATATGTTGATAGATGATTGGGTTTGTGTACTGAAATATTCATAATGTTATATTATTCATAAAGTGTTCATAAAGCCAGATTTCTGAAACTCCTATTCTTTAATTGCTAACAGGTGGATACAAATATATTTTGCAGTCTAAACAGAAACATATTGTACTTCTCTGTCTGGTGCAAACTAATGAACATTATTCTGCCGTGCCTCTGTTTTACACACTGTCAGGGGTAAGCTCCCCCATTTCACCGAAAAATCAGGTCACCTACTTTCTTGCTAGGACCCACTGGTACCAAGTGTGCAATAAGGTCTCTGATGTATAATTCAGATAGTGTGAAAATTGACATATGAACATACAATAACTGAACCTACATAAAACGTAATATATATATATATATATATATATATATATATATATATATATATATATATATATGTGTGTGTGTGTGTGTGTGTGTGTGTGTGTGTGTGTGTAGCATCTGCATATATTGCATACATTTGCATATAAATTATAGCCTGAGCCCCATAGTCTAAAGTTATACTGGGGATAAATGTCTTAAGGTCTAACCCCATGACCCAAAAGACATTAAACAAGACAGTATCTAGTTTCAAAGACATTTCAAGGGGGAAGATACTGACATCAAGCACCAAGCACTAAATGACTGGGGACCTAAATGAAAGGGATTCGACTGAAAAGCCTTCATTCAATTAGTGAGTTCAACATTTTAATCAATGTACATTGTTTTCACAAATTCTTCGCTTATAGACCCAGTGGGCACGGTGGCTTAGTGGTTAGCACGTTCGCCTCACACGGCCAGGGTCCAGGTTCGATTCCAGTCTCAGCCATGTGTGTGTGGAGTTTGCATGTTCTCCCCTCAGGGGGTTTTTCTCCGGGTTCTCCAAAAACATGTACGGTAGGTTGATTGGCACCTTGGAAAAAATTGTCCCTAGTGTATGAATGTGTGTGAGTGTGTGTGTGTGTGTGTGTGTGTGTGCCCTGCGATGGGTTGGCATTCCATCCAGGGTGTATCCTGCCTTAATTGCCCATAGACGCCTGAGATATTCACAGGCTCCCCGTGACCCGAGGGAAGATCGGATTAAAGCGGTAGAGAATGAATGAATGAATGAATATACCCATGTGTTACCCAGTGTTGGGGAGTCACTAGTTACATGTAACAGTGTTACGTCATTTAATTACAAAATAAATGTAACAGTAATTCATTACATTAAATCACTTATGAAAATGTTAAAGATTACAAATAGGGTTATATCTGAACAATTTCATGTACAATCAACTCTTTACCGCAGTGGTTCTCAAATGCCGGGGTACCCGGGGGAACATGCTTTTTTTTCCGGACTAGAATAAAGTATAATTGCACATCCACTACAGTAGGTGGCAGTGACACTCTCAGTCTCGGAGCATGCGCAGGGAGTAACATGATGAAAATATTGTCTATCCAGCATGTACCACAACCCCGACCCGTAAAACAAAATGGCCCCCCACCCCAACAATCTCAGTTGAAAAAGGGTTTGAAAATATTTTTCTTAGAACGTTAACTTCAAGCGCCACCTAGTGGACAATGAAAGAAAATGAAAGTAATCAAAAAGTAATCAAATGTAATCATTTACTTTACTTTTATAAAGTCATTGAAAAGTTACACTGTAAGCTTTATGCTTTATGGTGCCAAGACATGCAGGTGTGTACAGTTTAATAAGACATCTTTTTTGGGGGGGGGGGGGGGGGGGGGGGGTTCACATTTTTCTTTTATTCATTCATTCATTCATCTTCTACCGCTTTATTCGATCTTCCCTCGGGCCA
>JACRUU010000009.1:7874594-7899594 GCA_030449085.1 Kryptopterus vitreolus | reverse complement strand
GTGCACCGAAAAGAGCGCCCCAATAGTGATGTCGCCAGGCATGTGGGCAAGGACACGACGCTCAGTCGACTGGGCATGGACCCGTGTGCTTAGCCTTGTGAGACTGTTGATGTCTCCGAGAAGTGCAAAGAGAACGAAAAGTAAAATGCCCATTTCCTTCTGTCTCTCGGACTCGGTAGTGCCGAATAAAGTCTTCTTGGTATCTGCAACAGATTGTGGAAAAAGAAGCTCAGACAGAAAAAAGGGAAAATGGATTTCCCTTCATTCTCTATTTTTAGATTAGCAAAAAAATATATATTTATGGTGCGGTGTCCAATTCTGTTATTTAACAAACATCTCTATAATGTAAATTTGTTTGTTTTAATACACCAAAACAAAAAACAGAAAAGGTAATAGAATTCTCTAAAGGCTGTTGATTTTAACTCACCCTTTAACACAAGCAGCTTTACTTTTCTTTTTTTAAAGGTTATTATATCGTTTGGCCAAACTGTTATTCAAGTTGTTGTTATTGTTGTTTGTTTTGTTTAAATATCAGCCATCTTTACCCAAACAAACCAACATCGACCTGACCAGAGCGAAAGTCTCAGGAACTTAACAGCGTTCGGTTGCTATTGACTCAGACGCTGTCCGTGGTTCTGAAAAGTCCAGGGCTTTGTACTCGAGCTACATTCCGGTACAATCAGGCAAATTAAATCACCTTAAAAGAAACTCGTATATTAAAAAAAAATAATAAGAAGCTTTTCTGGCTTTTAATATTCAGTTTACCAACTTCCGAATTATACAAACCCGTTGTGTTCCATAAGACCAATATGGTCGGTTATCAAAATAACGCGGATATAATGCACAGTTAATTGAAACACGTAGAGAAATCTTACCGTGTCCGTCGTACTTCGTGCCTCAGAAGCTGGACATCTCTCGACGTTATAAGCGCTCCTGAAAAGCGTGTCGTTTCAGCTCTGAAGTGTCACATGGCATTAAAATACACCGCTAAGCTTTTGCGCGCAACTGTTTTCATACGTAAAGGACACTAAGAAACAATGACACATCGCTTAAGTGTAGCCTAAGCACAGACACACACTCGTGCGCGCACACACACACACACACACACACACACACCCCTCCATTTCAGTGGTCTAACAGCGCAGAGTGAGCGTAGGTGGTTTGAATGCAGTATTCTGTGTGGCGTTATGGGAAATGTGTTTCCCGCTCCTGTCAGATACCAAATAACCAAATAACGACGGTCCAAACGACTTATACGTGGCTTTAATTGTTACCTTCTTTTTTTTATCCATGTTTGCATGGGGTCAACGCCGGGGATCGTGTTATGAACGCACATAACAACTCATAGGCTCTTTGGCATCTGATGAACTTTATTGCGCGCCACGAGAAAAGATCGCTCATTGACCTGCCCTGGTTTTAGAGAGACATACGCACGTTATTACAGCCCTACAGGCGTGTGTTTTCAATGGACAGATAATATTATGGGATGCTTGTTATATGGTATATCATAGCTGATCTTGAAGCACTGCTCGAAACCTGTCGTCGTTGTGGCAGACAGTTCAGAATTGCTATTTTTGCTACACGATAAAGTCATTTTTATCCTCCTCTGATATCAAAAAAGAGTCTCGTGTTATTTGTACACCGCGCCATCTTCTGGTTAAACTCTGCATTGCATATTAAGGTTTGAAAGCATGTTGGGTCAGTCAGGAGCTCAGATGTTGGTTTTTCAGCTTTAAAAATGCAAGTCTGTAATAATGCGTATCTAAATTGATCCTAGGCATGTGTATATTTTTTTTAGCTAATTAGTATCTTTCCTCGAATCCTCACACTTTTGTGTGTATTGCTTTTGCACTACCATGCACTCTCACTCTCAAAAAGAGAGAGACATTTACTGATCGTAAAGACGCTTTCCAAAAACAAACAAACAAAACACAATAATAATAACAACACATTATATATTGCACATATTCCATCACATTTTCATATACTCTGTGTTTTGTGGTCGTATTTAATCTGTATTGCCTGTATAGTCTTGTATAGTGTTTATTCTCTTGTACATTCTGTATTGTATTTTATAGTCCTGCCTGTACGATAAATACATAGCGTAATATTTGTCTGTATTTGTCTGAGAGTCACCAACAACTGGGAACAAAATCCTTGTGTGTGTGTATGGGTGTTTGTGTGTGTGTGTGTGTGTGTGTGTGTGTGTGTGTGTGTGTGTGTGTGTGTGTGTGTGTGTGTGTGTGTGTGTGTGTGTGTGTGTAAATACACTTGGCCAATAAACCTGATTCTGATTCTAACGGCCCGTTGTTTCCTTAGGCTCTTATTGACCTTCCGCCCAAGTGCTCCTGGGACAGGCTGCAGGTCCACTCAGTGGCTGCTAAAGTTAATGAATCGGTCACTAAATATGAGGAACGCGCCTTCCTCGGTAATAACCCATGGAACGCTCTGACACGAAGCGGATTTAGGGAACATTATACAAATGTGCGACTGAAAACGGTTTGTAGCTAGAAAGTACAGCACATTTGAATACATTTCAACACTACAACAACCCTGAGTATTAGACGAGAAGGATCTTTTCGCCCGAACGACCCCCAGGCAGGGAGGCATGTGATCTGTATTATTTGATAGGGGGAGTGGAAAGCGATCGGGCTGGAAGATTTAACCCCAAACTCCTATGTGTACTATCACAAGCAGAAGGGTTTCCACTTTATGCAATGCGGTCTCTGGTTCTCGTGGTCTTTTTCGCTCAGCTCCTGAAGGAGGCATGGCAGCAGATTCCAAGGCAGTGCGTCACCAGGGACGCGCTGGCCTCGAGGCAATGCTGTCCCGTATGGGGTGGAGACGGCTCTGCGTGCGGTGCTCGCTCTGGTCGGGGATTTTGCCAGGACGTGTCGGTGTCCGAGCAGCCCGATGGCCCCCAGTACCCGTTTGACGGTCTGGATGACAGGGAGAGATGGCCTCTAACCTTTTTCAACCGCACTTGCCGTTGTCTCCGAAACTTCATGGGTTATGATTGCAGCGACTGCGCCTTTGGTTACTTCGGGTCAGTTTGCACTGAAAGACGCCAGACGGTCCGAAAAAACATTTTACAGCTTTCCAACTCCGAAAGGCAAAAGTTTATCTCTTATCTCAATCTAGCTAAAAATACCATCAGCCAAGATTATGTAATAATCACCGGCATCTACAGCCAAATGAGTAACTCATCCAGCCCAATGTTTAAAGACGTTTCCGTCTACGACTTGTTTGTCTGGTTGCATTATTATGTTTCCCGGCCTGCTCTGCTTGGAGGAGAGAATAATATATGGATGCAAGTAGATTTTGGACACTGGGCCCCGGGGTTCTTACCCTGGCACAGGGTTTTTCTGCTTCGCTTGGAGCACGAGATCAGGAAATTAACGGGGGACTTCGAGTTTGCCATTCCGTACTGGGACTGGAGGGATGCACAGGGGTGTGAGGTTTGCACCGATGAGCTCATGGGCGCACAAAGCTCTCTACATCCCAACTTCATCAGCCCATCATCTGTTTTCTCCTCCTGGAAGGTAATTGTGCTTGTGCATTAAATTATATGCTTTAATTGAAGAACAGTTTTTTTTATCCTAGAGCAGTACAAGCATTAAACGCAAAGTGAAATTCTCGGGGAGAACTATAATAATATAATAATAATAATAATAATAATAATAATAATAATAATAATAATAATAACAACAACAATATGTATTATTATTATTATTCTTTTCTGCTATACACGTGAATCTCATTCTTGTGCATCATCTGTCATTTCATGTGCAATTTGGGTAAAGTGCAACAATATGCTAAGTGTGTTTTGAAACGTGTGTAATTTGTGTATCTTGTATAATATATGTAAAGCACCTAATTTCGTTGGACTTCCCAAATGTTCCAATGACAATAATGATATTCTATTCTATTCTATTCTATTATACTCTATATCAAAATGTGTTAGATGTTTACATTTGCCTTAATTTTTATGTTATTTATTGTGTCATGGCCTGAAGGTATTTCACTTCAGGATTTCAAATATTAAACAATATTTTTGGGACACATTTGTTTCCCTTTTATTCTCCAAGTAATTTATTTGGACTACTATTATTATTATTATTTTTTTATTTGAAAGGTAATTTGCTCCAAAGAACCACAATATAGTCTGAGCGGTATCTTGTGTAATGGTACAGAGGAAGGACCATTATTGCGCAACCCTGGGAACCATGACCGAACCCTGTCAGATGGGCTTCCTTCGTCCACCGAGGTGGACTTCACTCTCAGTCTGTCACAATATGACACAGGACCAATGGACCGCAATGCCAATATGAGTTTCAGGAACACCCTAGAAGGTTAAACGCAATAAACGACGATGCATTACAAAGTATTTAAAGAGCAGTAAGAGTTTATGATCCCTCATTTATTTCTAATCCGAATTGCTTTGTAGGGTTTGGAAATCCTCGCACAGGTCTGGGGAACAGCAACAAACTTGGCATGCATGCGGCACTGCACGTCTTTATGAACGGCACCATGTCTTCCGTGCAAGGCTCAGCAAATGACCCGATTTTCCTCCTACATCATGCGTTTGTAGATAGGTGAGGAAAAGCCCTGGTAACCTCAACACACTCCCTTTTAACTGCATATATGGAACACATATTAAAATCTCCTTAGAACTGAGAAGTGCTTTATAAATAAAGGCTTGTTTTGTTGTTTATCTCTGTTTTTTTTAGCATCTATGAGCAGTGGTTGAGAAGGTACCAGCCAGAAAAGTCTCACTACCCCACAGCTAATGCGCCAATTGGCCACAACAGTGAATACTACATGGCACCCTTCATGCCTCTCTACCAGAATGGGGACTACTTCAGATCCAGCAAAGAAATTGGTTATGAATACTCATACCTCCAAGATTCTGGTAAATATATTTTAGTGTCATATTTGTTTATAGGGGGTTTGATTCCCACCTCTGCCATGTGTGTGTGTAGAGTTTGCATGTTCTCCCCGTGCCTCAAGGGGTTTTTCTCCGGGGTCTCCGGTTTCCCCCCTGTCCAAAAACATGCACGGTAGGTTGATTGGCACCTTGGAAAATTTGTCCCTATTGTGTGAATGTGTGTGTGTGAATGTGAGTCTGTGTGTGAGCCCTGTGATGGGTTGGTATTCCATACAGAGTGTGTCCTGCCTTGATTCCCCAAGATGCCAGAGACCTGAGAGAAGATCTGCAGTAGAAGATCAATGAACGACTGTTGAATTAATACAAAGTAGAGTTTGTTTCATTCTTAATCCTTAATCCCATCATTACATTTAAAGCATTTGGCAGACGCAGATGGTGGGATTTGAATCAGGCGACTTCTGGCCCAGAGGCTAATGCCTTACCCGCTGAGCTCCCACCTCCTTAGGCTTTTCGAGTTTGTTGAGTTTCATTGACTTGCATATTGAAACTTTTTTCCATCATCAAATATTATCTATGCACTTAGTTTCCATATTATATTACATGTATTATTTAAAATATAGAAATCAGGAGTAATGAGGTCATAAATGGCACATTCGTAACAGATTTATTGTTGCATCTGTAATCATATAATATAATATAGAACTATTCACATAACATTGGTTCTACCCAACAACAATAATAACAACATTCATTCATTCATCTTCTACCGCTATATCCGATCTTCCCTCGGGTCACGGGGAATCTGTGCCTATCTCAGGCGTCTATGGGCATTAAGGCAGGATACACCCTGGATGGAATGCCAACCCATCGCACGGCACACACACTCACATTCACATTCACACATTCACACACTAGGGACAATTTTCCAAGGTGCCAATCAACCTACCGTGCATGTTTTTGGACCGAGGGGAAACCGGAGAACCCGGAGAAAAACCCCCGAGGCACGGGGAGAACATGCAAACTCCACACACACATGGTCGAGATGGGAATCGAACCCGGACCCTGGCGGTGTGAGGCGAACGTGCTAACCAATAAGCCATCGTGCCCCCTATAATAACAGCATCTTAGTTATTATTATTATTATTATTATTATTATTATTATTAGTAGTAGTAGTAGTAGTAGTAGTAGTAGTAGTAGTAGTAGTAGTAGTAGTTGCTGTATTTTGTATGCATTTTGGAATGAATGGATTTTAATTAGAATGATATAATTATGACTGCAGGTCGGAGATTTGTAGATGACATCGTGTCCTATCTAGAAGAAGCACGTGGGCTCTGGCCCTGGCTCCTGGGCGCAGCGGCCCTCGGTGCAGTGTGTTGTGCAGTCATGGCCCTGCTGCTGACTAAAATCGGCACACTTTTATACAAACGAGGGAAACGGAGTTCTGAGAAACAGCCGCTCATCAGCAGCTCTGAGGCCTCGTCTGACTCTTACCAAGCCTTGATGTCGTGAAGCATGTGACCGCTAGGTGGCGACAATGACCCTGGAGTTCCATCCATCTACGCTCTCTCTCTCTCTCTCTCTCTCTCTCTCTCTCTCTCTCTCTCTCTCTCTCTCTCTCTCTCTATATATATATATATATATATATATATATATATATACACACACACACACACACACACACACACACACACACACAGTGTTGGGGAGTAACTAGTTACATGTAACGCCGTTCCGTAACTGAATTACAAAATAAATGTGACAGTAATTCTTTTCAGTTACTGAGAAAAAAATGTGTAATTCAATTACTGTTACATTTGAAATGATTATATTTGAATATACATTTGAATATACAATGAATATACATTTTTTATTATGAAGTCTGGCTTTGTTTCGGCTGTTAAAAATAAATGAATATAAGCTTAATTCAAGTGATGAATATATTATATATATATATATATATATATATATATATATATATATATATATATATATATGTCTGCTTTTGGACCAAATGTAATTGTTTTTGTTTTTCTTCAGTAATAATCCTGAACCTGTACTTGAGCATGGTGCTTCGACAATAGTCATACATTGTCCTTTCAAACCTGCTGAAATAATATAATTAAAACCTTCTAAAGTACATTAATTCTTTGTCAGTTATTTCCTAGATTACTCTGTAAAGAAACCACAACATAAAATATTATCATAATATTATGTGTAACAGTGAGTGAGTCGTGACTCTGAATACAATCACTGAGGTGGTTTTAACGTGGTCTTACAAAGCCACATCATGCTGCAGAATGACTTTGCATTATAAGCGCACATACGCAGGTTTATACTTAGATTAAGAGCTGTGCATGAAGACTTGTCCTGAAGACTTTTCAGGTTCGGTGAGCTGCTGATTAGAATCACCTGGTCGTACTTAACACGCTGAAGTTAAATACTCCTGCAGGAAGTGCGCTTTTAATTGGTATACTCGAGGTTTATTCTTGGGGGAACTGGGTGAGTAAAAATGCACGTTGTTTTGGACAGTTTCTTACTTTTTGTTTCATGTATGTGGTTCTTCAAATCAGCTCTTCTTTGTCTTGAATTTTAGTGGGAACCTCAGTCACAATGCCTACCGAGAATTTGGTCGACAAGCGCATGAGCAAGTTCAAAAACCGCGGCAAAGATTCTCTGGTAGGTTTGTTAAGCCACTGTTGATAATGTCTGTCGAAAAACCGTAATGGCGAACTGTTTCTTTCTTCCATTTGTTGAAGAAAATGCGTGAGCGCAGAGTTGCCGAGTGTGTGGAGCTTCGGAAAGCACAGAAGGTGGAAAGCATCCTTAAAAGGAGGAATATTTCTTCTCAGCCTGATGAAGAACCCCTGTCTCCGGAATACAACACTGATAACCAGCAGGTAGTATTGGGATTTATTCTTAAGGTTTCTTATAGATGGATAAATATAAAGTAACAACTTTGGTCACTGCATTGTACAGGTAAACATCAACGAAATGCAGTTTTAGCATCTACCAGAAGTGCAAATAGCCGTGTGTGTGTGTGTGTGTGTGTGTGTGTGTGTGTGTGTGTGTGTGTGTGTGTGTGTGTGTGTGTGTGTGTGTGTGTGTGTGTGTGTGTGTGTGTGTGTGGTGTGTGTGTGTGTGTGTGTGTGACATGTATAAATATGCAAATCTATGTACAGATAGATAATGGAATGTGCAACAGTAAGGGTACAGTTATGACATTGAGAAATGTGTGTGTGTGTGTGTGTATAGTGTGTGTTATATATATATATATATATATATAATATATATGATATATATATATATATATATATATATATATATATGTGTATATATGTATAGTGTAGTAATTACAGAGCAATTAAGAATGTACAAATTATGGTGTTTATAACGGCTTATATACAGGTGCACATGTAAATAATAAAATGGTGCAGATGTAGTAAGGTGTGTATGAAAGTACTTGGGGGTGCGCGCATGTGGCATGTATAATGCAAGTACAACTGTACAGGAATTATATGTTGATCTAGAGGTGTTGTGTAGTTTTACCACTTATATTCTATTGTTAGGTCATTTCTGCGACAATTCTGGAAATTGTTGCCAATATTAACAGTGACTGTCCAGAGCGACAGCTGCAGGGATGTCAAACAGCCAGGTAATTTTTTATTATTATTTTTTTTTCTCTCTCCTCCCCTTTTTAAATTATCTGGTCAAAGACTTCAGAACATCCTAATGTCACATGTGCTGTGTTGGAGTAATTGGTTGCATCTAACTTGTGTAATTTAATTACAAAATAAGACAGTAATCCATTATTTACTGCAAAAATGTAATTACAAATGCCAAAGTAACCAATTTGGTCAACATTTTTCAAAAGACCACCCCTAATAATTTTATTCTGATGCCGCTCAGTTTTGAAAATAACCCACTTTGAGTGCCACCTAGTGGACAAATGAAAGTAATCAAAAAGCAGCCGGCTATTTTATAAAACAATTAGTTACACTAATGTTTTGCATAGGGTCATTTGTAAACTATTACATTTTCAAAGTAGCCTTTACACTGGACATGTGGGTTATCATTTTTAGGAAGCTGTTATCTCGGGAGAGGAATCCTCCATTAAAGGAAGTAGTGGACGCGGGCCTGCTTTCCCGCTTTGTAGAATTTTTGGGGAGGAATGATGATCCCACTCTACAGTTCGAGGCTGCCTGGTCACTCACCAACGTGGCGTCGGGGACCTCGTGGCACACTCAGCAGGTGGTGGAACACGGTGCAGTACCTGCCTTCATTGCCCTGTTGGCCTCGCCCATGTTGAACATAAGCGAGCAGGCTGTCTGGGCCTTGGGCAATATTGCAGGTAACCGACCTATGAAAACATTCAGTGATATGGTGGTGGTTCTCAAATTATAAGGCTGTAGAAGACATTTGAAGCTGGGCTTCTGAAGATGCACAAAAATCATGTACTACTAGAAATTCCAGATTTATTGCTTTCGTACAGGTGATGGCCCGGCGTATCGTGATGCACTTATCGAATGTAACGTGATTCCTGCGCTTCTAGCTCGGCTAACTCCAGATATTCCGGTAGGTTGGCGTTTCCTTTAAATGTTCTGTAATTTGACACGAACCTTTCAAGTGATAACTGAAGGTAACTGGTCTTCTGTAGGTTGGCTACCTTCGCAATTTGACATGGACCCTGTCAAACCTGTGCAGGAACAAGAATCCTTTCCCTCGCTTCTCTGCGGTCCAGCAGATGCTTCCCTCCATCATACAGCTGCTTCACCACACCGATAAATCTGTTCTGTCTGACGCTTGTTGGGCAATCTCTTACCTTACTGATGGCCCAAATGAGCGCATTGACATCGTAATACAGACTGGGGTTCTTCCACGCCTGGTTGAGCTGCTGGGCTTTGATGAGCTTGCAGTGGTGGTAAATTGGTGTTTTTGGTGTTGGGGAGGGGGGGGTTGTTTAAAGTTGCCTTGATGTGACTTTAATATATGCATCATGGGTATACCTCAATAATGAATGAACAGCTCTTGAGTTTTTCTCTTTTGCAGACTCCTGCACTCCGTTCTATCGGGAACATTGTGAGCGGTTCGGACCTGCAAACGCAATCTGCCATTGACGCTGGTGTGCTGAGCGCCTTGCCTAAGCTTATGCGTCACCCCAAACCCAGTGTCCAAAAGGAGGCTGCCTGGGCTATATCTAATATCGCTGCTGGACCACGGCAACAGATTCAGCAGCTAATTACGTGCGGTTTACTGCCTCATCTTGTGGATCTGTTGAAGAATGTGAGTGGATATGGATTTATAATGTAACGTTGGAATAGAATAGACTTTCACATGGGGAGGTCTTGGCCCAGTGGTTAAGGCATTGGCCTCTAGACAGGAAGATCACAGGTTCAAACCTCACCACTTAGCTGCCACTAGTGGGGGGCTTGAGCAAGGCCCTTAACCCTCAATTGCTTGCAAGTTAGATATAGTTGCTCTGGATAAGGCCGTCGGCCAAATGCTGTACATGTACATTTTATAGCTCGGTGAAATTCTTTTTGCATATGGGTTTTTTTTTTTTTTTTTTTTTTTTTTTTTAAATCCCCCCCCAAATCTGGAATTGGAGTGTAGGGTCAACCATGGGTTTGGTGCACAGAGGGTTAAGGGCCTTGCTCAAGGACCGAAGGATGACCTCTTGCCAATACTGGGGCTTGAACTGCTGACCTTCCAATCAGTAGCCCAGCACCTTAAACCACTGAGCTCCACCACTCCCCAATAGCTAACCCATGTTTTGGGTTTGCGGCAGTTTCAAGCATGAGTTCCCGGAGTAGTAACAGCTAATGTATAATCCCTAAACAAGGCCTAACTGAAGGATTAAAAGATGGTATAGTAAAGAATTCCATGTAAAGCAGATTTATGCAATCAGCCTGAAGTAACTTTTTTTTTTTTTTTTAAATTTTGCAACACGTGCACACATTCTGGCTCAAGTCTTCTCATGAGGGAGAGGCTCCTTATTTAACCACCAGGGAAAAGCTGGCTATTTGGGGTAAACTGATTGCTTCGAACTGGGTTATTTATTTTGTTTAATAAATAAACTGACTTAAATCTCACTTCCAGGCCGACTTTAAAACTCAGCGAGAAGCCGTGTGGGCCGTCACTAACTACACCAGTGGGGGAACAGTGGAACAAGTGGTTCAACTTGTTAAATGTGGCGGTCTGGAAGCGATCCTACCTTTATTGAAGGTCAAAGATTCCAAGACCATCCTAGTCATCCTGGATGCAATCAATAACATTTTCTTGGTACGGGTGACGAAACATTGCTGAACTTTTATAATTTGGTCAAATGTAATAATTCCTGTACTGCTGCATGACCAGCCATGAGTGCCGTGTAATGAAGTTGTATTGTCTGCTGTGCTTTTCTAGGCTGCTGAGAAACTTGGTGAGGTGGAAAAGCTTTGTTTGCTTCTGGAGGAGTTGGGTGGGCTGGATAACATCGAACAACTCCAGAACCATGAAAACAATTCTGTGTATCGTGCTGCCCAAGCACTTATCGAGAAGTACTTCAGTGAGGTGGGCTGCCGAAAGTCATACTGAGAAATAATAAATTGCATTCTCCCCTCTTGGGTTTGATTCATGTAAATGTATTTATTTTTATTCCCCCCTCCCCCTGTTCTGTAGGATGCTGAAGATGAATGCCTGAAAACGGAAGCCACTGAAACTGACTTTGTGTTTGGGCCGGCTGAGGTCCAGAGAAGATTTGACTTCTGACCACTTTTATACTATAATTTTGTATGAATAAATATTTTTTTTGCAGTAACTTGACAGTTTGGTGTTATTTTGGAAGTGCTGCCTAAACTTGTTCATGATTAAGTTTAGTCTGGTTCATCTCAAACCTAGTCTTGAGCATTATGGTGTATTTGTCATGGAAGGATGGCCATCAATACATGTTTCCATTACAAATCTGCACTAAACTTTTTTTTTTTTTTTTTTTTTTTTTCCCTCTTCCTTAAACTCGTCCTCTTGCGATGTCAAAAAAATGGAGACGGGTGTACTTGTGTGGCAGCCAACACATTAGATGTTAATTATTAATTGGAGATGTAGGCACATTATAGAAGCATTAATGGCGAGGTAATTCTCGCCACACATATACTTGTTCTCAGAGGTAATGCTCGATTTCATAGTGGACCTGTGAACTCAGAATTTTCAGGTGAAGGCTGCTTTTTTTTTTTTTTTTTATAATTAAAGCTGTGCAGTACAACAGGCTCTCTTGTAGCACCTACATCATGCCCAAGGCATACCATGTAACCCAAAAATGCAGGAGGGGAATTTTCCATTGCTGTTTGAGTTTTTCTTCTTTTAAAAAAAAAAAAAAAAAAAAAAATCCTCACGTGAGGACTTTTGCAGTACATGTTTGTGCAAATTTTGACGTGTTTACATTAGGTCCCCCCCCAATTCGCTATTTAAATTTGCGCATTTTGAACGCTAATGGAAATGCGCTTAATGTAAGTCAGAGGACAAAGGCTGTATGTTTAAATTTGCACTTTGATCAAGGTTCTATTAAATTAAAACATTTTCGGGTACATTTACATGTTCCTAGCTGTAAAATGCCCCAGATTTTATAAGTGACTAAAACACAACTACAAACTTTCAATGTTACCCACATGCATTGAGAGAGATTAAGGAGGTGGGGGTGGGACGCACATGTTAACCTTCATGCATCCATGGCTGGTGCTGTCTTGTAAGGGAGAGCTGGCTGGCTTTAGTGAGGGAAAACTGGGAGGTTAATGATATAAAATGACCTCCTTAACCTATATGTGGCTATTTAGTAATTTAATCAGATTCAAAAAGAACAGTGAAGTATTGAAATTCCCATTTAAACAATCTAAAAAAATAAATCTTTTAAGTTACAGGTCCACCCCATTATTTCACACCCTACTTCCTTCCCACACTAACACTCACTTTGTGTTCTAGGACTGGTCCAGCTTTTAATAATAATTCATACGTGAAATGCATAGAAAGATAAAATATATGTGAAAGTATGAGATTTACAGAGTGTGGATCTAAAACCATGGCTATTTCCATAGTAATCTTTGACAACCTTACAATTATGACAGTAGGAATGAGCCCTGGCTAACATGCTTCAAGCATTCTGATGGCAAATGTCATCTCATAACCATTCATAGCTTAGTACAATTAGAATAAGAGCTCTGAAACTAATTTACAGAAAAGCACACTGGCATTTTATATTGCAAAGGGCAATGGAGTATGAACACACTGGAAATACTGGTCTTTATCGAATGACTTTCATGCATCATGAGCTTTCATTCTTTTGATTCTGTTTTATAGGTAAAGGTCAGAAATGTCATACAGCACTGTATGTTCTAATCATCATCATCATCATCATCATCACTATCACCATCATGCTCCTTTTTCTTTTCTTCTTCTTTGGGTGGACTAACTGCTGGAGGAAGATCAAGTCGGGCCCAAGACATCGGCTCGGCTTTTTTCAAAACGACCTCGATCTTAGCAGCCATCATATTCAGTGTGCTTTTACTTGTGTCAATAACCTATTAGGAAAAGAAAAACAAAAGGCATTTTTATTACTGACAGATGATGTGAATTTATAGAATAGAATAGCCATTATTTATCACATATACATTGCAGCACAGTGAAATTGTTTCCTCGCATACCCTAGCTTGTTTGGCTTGCTGGGGTCAGAGTGAGAAGAACGGCCATGATACGGGACCCCCTGGAGCACAGAGGGTCTTGCGTAAGGTCCCAAAGGTGGATCTTGGTGATTTGGGGGTGGGGGGAGGGTTGGGTAGGAGTCCGAAACCCCGCGGCGCCCAGCGCCTTAGATGCCAAACTCATCACTTTGTTCAATTTCATTTCATTTGTGGATCTCTAATGAGTAGGGCTACCGATTATTGTAGTAATCGATTAATCATATAAGAAGTGCTTTTTCCTTTAGTAAAGAGAAATACTAAAGAGATAGGTCTCTTAAAACGAACAAACTGAAAGAAAAATTTGTGTTTTTATTACTGAAATTGTCTACAAGAAACGAAACTGATTTAACCGCCATATTACATCAAAGTACAAATACAGTATGTTCAATCCCTCTACAGTAGCCGAAGTCTAGCGAAACGTCTTGATTAATTAAACTCATTCACACTCACTCATTCATTAAATTACAATTTTCTATGAACTGAACTACCTTCTCTACATGTGCATGAGGGACTTTTTTTAACATACTACATAAATAAGCTGCAGGTGTAGTGACCTGTTGAATAATGGGAAGCTATACTGAAATATATGGTATTTTCCTTATTTTTGATAGAAACGAACTTTCGTTAGTCTGAATTTTCTCCTCACCCCTCTCTGCCCCCCCCCCCCCCCCATTCTGCTGTCTTCTCTTTTACCTGTCCACAGAACTCCAGAATATAGCGGGTGATGCATCAGTAATAATGGTCCGAGGGAAACACAAGTGCTCCGTGTTAAAATAAATGGACTTAATCGGTTCAGCTGTACTAATTGGAATTAATAAGAAAAACTGTACATCAGTTATGATGAAAACAATTTGATACTTACGCCCCATAAAATGATCTTCTGCTCAAATTCCTTATCTCCATCGAATACAATATGGATATCCAGCTGCAAACAAAAGGACTTACTTTTAGAGTGAGTTCTACAAACATCCACAAACTGAGCTCTAAATAACAGAATAACAATACAAATAGAGGTTTCATGGCTTGATTTCCATATTACCTTGGTACTATTCCCATCCACGTAGCTCAGTTCGGGGATGGAGTTTTTGGCATAAACCGTTATGGTGACCTGACTTCCTGTTTGGTGCCAATCGAACCGGCATGGCACAACCTTCTTACCCTGGAAATATACATACACAAAAATCTTCAGGCTCGTGGTCTCAAAAGCAATTTTCTTCAAAAACAAAATCAAATGAGGGAGAGTCTGGAAAAAAGCCACTGTTGCCGAGGCTGGAGAAAACAATCAAACAAATGAACCCCCCCCCCCAAAAAAAACAGATGTGCTTTTTAAACAAAACATTTATAAAGATGTTTTAATTTATATTTTGCACTCCTTACAAAGTAGATCTCATGTTTTCTGTGTGATCTACTTGACGTCACACACACTAACGTTAACACACAAATGTCCGTTACGTTACGTGTCTGGCTTCTCTGCTAGAATAGGGAGTTTCGGCACGATTCAGCCGTTACATCCCCGATCTGGATTTGGCTTTGTGACAAAAATATAGGCTGTATTTTGTTGCTTCATTTAAGGAGGTTCGTAAATAAACATGCATGTTTGTACGGATGTTTTAGCGGCATTCTCCATTTTTTTTTTTACATTAAATGCTATGTATTCTCTCTTTGTTGAGAGGCACTGTGAACTCGATCTTTCTGTCTCATACACGTAACGCTCGTCTTTTTTTTTTATCCTTTACTGGTTCTGGTTATACAGTCGCACACATCAGGAAAGCAGTGAAACAATAACAGCAATTCTTATTATTTTATAATAAGGATTTATACTGATTATTTTAAGGCACCAGCACCACTGAATGCTTCCGTCATGAGAAATTTAATAATACATTCTAGAGATCACCATCTGTTTTTGTTCCCACACCCCCGCAACACCGATTGTTGACGATTTCTCAACATGGTAGACAAAAATTGCCACGGTCACACCCGTATATGTGAAAATGGATGAATGAAATAGACAACTCCCAGGTATTAACGTTATAAACTTTGTAGAAGTTGCACCAAACAACATGCCAAATACATGAGACTGTCTGACCTGAGACCTGTCTGACCTGAGACCTGTAATGATACACACATTACACTCTTCATTCACTGGAACTAGGGGCCCCAAACTTGTTCCAGCATGACAATGGCCCTGTGAGTATTATGACCATATGCTCTATGCTCTGTGGGAGGTGTGTAGCCCAGTGGTTAAGGTGTTGGAAGATCATGGGTTCAAACCCCACCACCACCACCAAGCTGCCACTAGTAGGCCCTTGAGCAAGGCCCTTAACCCTCAATTGCTCAGTTGCAAGTCGCTCTGGATAAGGGCGTCTGCCAAATGCCGTAAATGTGCCAAAATTAGATGAAAGAACCCACCCAAATGATGATGGGTTCCCCCTTTTGAGTCTGGTTCCTCTCAAATTTCTTCCTCATTCCACTTAGGGAGTTCCACCACACCACAGTCACCAGAGATTCGCTCATCAGGGAAAAATCCACATAAATCATTTATATTACAATTTTTGTCCTATAATTTTTACATTGTGAAATGTGGTCCAAAAGCACCATAGAAATAAACTTGAGTGGCCTGGACAGAGCCCTTGACCTCTCCAATGCTCGTATGTCTAAACGAGCACAACCTCCCGCAGCCGTAATCCAAAAGCGTTTACAGAAAAGTGGAAGTTATAAAATGACTTCATTTGGAATGTTTATCACTACATTAAGAAACGCAGGAAGGCCCAGAAAATTCATTAGGATGCATAAATGAAATGTTTTTCATAGAGTCTATATTATTCATCAGCCTTGGTGGAACTCAATATCCGAGCGTATCAAAAGATCAAATATCTCAGTGCAATATTACGGTTTGCTCATTAAACTCGAAGTGTTTCCAGCAGGCAGCACAGCTTACATGAAAATCACCTCAGAAACCCCCAACCACTTAGCCAACAGATACCTACTGAAGCTTGTGTGTCAATTAGTGTGTGTCTGGTGTTTGTGCAGCTCTTGTAATCTCTCTCTGGACAACAGTTTTTTTTTTAATACATCATTTTGAGTGCTGCCCGGCTGCATGGCTTTGATTACGATTCAGTGGATTGTGGATGGGCGCGAGAATAAGGAACAAAATAACACGACGTTTAATGGAGGCACAATCTTTGTTTGGCTTATCGTTATGATTGTAGGCATATCAATAGAACCTTGTAACCAGCCGTCAATATGGAAATCTGGTATAAATATGATCGGCTATCGTAATTATTTCTAAACCAAATGGAATCATTTACATTTACACGTTTGTAAGTTGCCTGCAAGTTGTTTGTGAGGATAAAGATCTTGCTCAGGGCTCCAGTGTGGTGGTGCTGGGGTTTGAACCTATGAACGTTCACACTTGAGGCCAATGCCTCAGGGGAAGGTGGTAACCCAGTGGTTAAGGCATTGGCCTCTGGACCGGAAGATCACGGGTTCAAACACCACCACTACCACGCTGCCACTAGTGGGCCCTTGAGCAAGGCCTTTAACCCTCAATTGCTCAGTTGCAAGTCGCTCTGGATAAGGGCGTCTGCCAAATGCCGTAAATGTCTTAATCACTGAACTGAAAACTTTCTCATTAACTACCTCACTGTTTTTTCTGTTTTTATTTTAAACGTTTTTAGTCTTTAGTCTTAATTTCTATCATTGCTGCATCTAAAAACAAGTAGGCTGCGTTTATTATTTTACCGCCAGTTACAGTGTATTCGAGCTGGCTGATCTGTCATATAAATACAATCTCTTTTTCAAGACAAAACTGACATTTGGATACAGTTATTATTTCTTCTATTTTTATTGAGCACATGAGAGATATTCTTTTTTTTTTTTTTTTTACCACATATCCCAGTTTGTCTGGAAGCTGTGGTCAGAGTGCAGGGTCAGCCACGATACAGCGCCCCCTGGAGCACAGAGGCTTAAGGGCCTTGTTCAAGGACCAAAGAGCGGCAGCGTGGTGATATCAGGGCTTGAACCCTCAGCCTTCCGATCAGTATCCCAGCGCCTTAACCATTGAGCGACACCCCTCCGCCCTCTTCTCCAGTTAGGGGGCGCCACAGCGGATGGTCCGAATATTAGCTTTGGTGCTTGTTTTACACTGGATGCCCTTCCTAACACAACCCTCCCCATTTATCCAGGCTTGGGACCGTCACCAGGAAGCCACAGGCTTGTGTAGCCCTAACAGCTGGGGCACACTCAGCAATTGGAGGTTAAGGGCCTTGCTCAAGGTCAAGGTGTTTTAATAATGCTTTACAAACACTATTCAACTCAACCATTCCTATATTTAGGGCTATTATTGTATGTCCATAAATGACATAGCACAATACTCTAAATACGACAGAAAGACATATACCGCATCTTTTTTCCTCCATAGGTGTTTTCCTTTGGCGCAGCCTTCCTGAGACAGAAAAGTGTTGAAGTCGGACGTTTTCCTCTTGCAGCAGCTCCAATATTTCATCCTTATGAGAAAACCAAGATAGTATTTTTTTTATTTATTAGGTAACATTAGCTGCAAAATACTGTTTATTGGTGCATTGTTTACCCCTCGTGGAAGATCGGGACTCCAGCATGATACATGCAAACTTCCTCGTTGCTCTCGGATCCATTGTACATCTAACAGGATGATCAGAACAAAGTCGTTTATAATTAGCTGGTAGCGCATTACCTAAGACATTACCTAGTAGAGCTGGATGATACGTCATATAAACAGAATCTCTAACAGATAGATAGATAGATAGATAGACACACAGACAGACAGACAGACAGAGACAGACAGACAGACAGAGTTCATTTCGATTTTGGATACACATGGAAAACGTGTCTGCTATTTGCACCCGTTTGTAGTCGGTGTTTTGGGGTTTGCCGCCGCCATGTTTAACCCGCAGCACCACACACGAGGCGTTCAACAATGCATTTGTTTGAGGTGCTGGAGTAAATTGGTTGTGCTGTAGTTGTACTTAGTACCTTTATTCGTCACAAACGTTAGATAAACGTTACAGCGGGGCTTTGACTTGTAGAACGTCTGAAATTGCTAAACCAGAACCTTTTGCATACGATTGATGAAACCGCGCCCCTCTTGTAATCTAGCTCTTCAGGATTCGTCATAATGGATTTTACGATTTCACCTTGGTTGGCACATCGAGCCGCCATGTTGTATTTCACGAGTACGGAGGAGGAGAGCTAAGCAAGCTCGATGTGCCAAACCAAGGTGAAATCGTAAAATCCATTTTCGTATTTTCAACATCGGCATAAAACCGTAAACCCGGATGAAATCAATAATGATGAATCTTCCAGCTCCACTATCAAGTTGTACATTTTGTGCATAAACGTACCTTAGTGCAGCCTCCATTTTTACATGATGTACCAATCTTAATTTCATCCCCTTCCTCCTCTGCAAAACAAATATATAATGGATTTTCTTTCAAGAAGAGCAAGCAAAAGAAAGACAGAAATTGATGAGAACAGCGTGAACATCAGCGGACCTTACTATATGCATAGAATTCAAACCGCAATCCTTTTTGCTTGCCTCAGCAACTTCCACGAATTGGTCCCACACAGTTTCAACATTAAACAATCTTACTCACCTTTTTCCTCAGGTGCATTATCTGACAGCTTGAGCTTTTCTAAAGCCTGCTTAAGTGAAGCAGAGACTTTCTGTGGTAATCTTGATATTGGTTCATCTGGACTGCAAAGGAAAAAATAAAAAAATGTTTCACAAATGGCATTGTCTCAAAGCATACTTTCATTCCTTCATTCATTCATCTTCTTCCGCTTTATCCGATCTTCCCTCGGGTCACGGGGAGTCTGTGCCTCTCTCAGGTGTCTATGGGCATTAAGGCAGGATACACCCTGGATGGAATGCCAACCCATCACAGGGCACACGCACTCACAAACACATTCATACACTAGGGACAATTTTCCAAGGTGCCAATCAACCTACCGTGCATGTTTTTGGACAGAGGGGAAACCGGAGAACCCGGAGAAAAACCCTGTGAGGCACGGGGAGAACATGCAAACTCCACACACACTGGTTAGATTCCCGAGATGGGAATCGACCCCAGACCCTGGCATGTGAGGCGAACGTGCTAACCACTAAGCCACCATGCCCGCTGCATCCTTTCATATGTATACCAAAAAAAAACAAATGTGAATATAGTTGGTTTGTCTGTTTATCCCTGATGTGCAAGTTGGGGGATGGGGGCAACCAGGGCAAGGAAAAACTTTAGAATACCTTAATATTAAGAATTAAAACAGAGTGTTCTTTGGAAGTGTGCACACGCTTTAATACGTTGTTATAACAGCAGCACGATAACCAGAAATATAATTCAGCACAATTATTCCTAGCAAAAATATTTCCAGCCTCTAACAAAGTTATCATGAAAGGCCTTCTAAGACATGTACAAATACGTTCCATCCAAAAATACAAATTCCAGGTCAATTAAAATACTGGGCAAAGATGTCAAAGCAAAAGGTAGCTATTTTTTTTAAATATTAAACATGTTTAATAGATTTTTTTCTGACCGCACAATTCCATACATGTTCTTTTATACTTTGGATTTCTTAGAGTATTATTGTACAGTGTTGAACATAATAATAAAACAAATATAAACCAGTGAAGGAGACTTTTTATCAGTGGTATAGTTTACAGCATGGGTGTATAGTTTTGGGAATGTCGGTTACCTGGGTCGCTGAATAGCTTCAATGGGTTTTGGTGCTTGAATGATAGACTCGTTAAACTTTGGTTTAAGGTCGTCCACATCCTTTTTCTCTCCCGACGTCCTGACGTCAGGTTTGATGGGTTCCGGCGGTTTCTCTTGGTTATGAGGTCCTTTTGTACAACCCTGAAAACACAGAAACGGTTCAAAAGCTCTTTCTTTCCGACAGCAAATGGAAAGTAACTTGGCCCTGAAGTTATACTTACAGCAATACTAAGGAAATCTGAAAAGTCAGTTGTGCGTCTCTTACAACACGACCAACCCTAATACAATGGACAAATAAAACAGCGTCTAAATACCAAACAGCCTTAGGGTTGAACTTATTTTGTATAATATGGGTTTGGGACCATCATTATTTACCTTCAGAGCATCGTGGAAAACGGGCACTCCTGGATGGTAAGTGCATGCATCTGTGGAAAGAGAATTAAAAGTTCAACACTTTACACTTTTTTCCAATCTTACCTCGGGTCAAGGGGAATCTGTACCTATCTCTACCTATCTATGGGCATTAACGCAAGACACACCCCTGATGGAATGCTAACCCATCACAGCGCACACATTCACACACACTAGGGACAATTTTCCAAGGTGCCAAACAACCTACAGTGCATGTTTTTGGACCGGGGAGGAAACCGGAGAAAAAAAAAATCCTGAGGCACGGGGAGAACATGCAAACTACATACATACACACACACACACACACACACACACACACACACACACACACCACACACACTCGAACCCCGACCCTGGAGGTGTGAGGTAAACGTGCTAACCACTAATCCCACCGTAGAATGAAAAGTTTATTTTTTATTAACAATTAGTATTTTTACACTGGAATTAAGGGAATAGTGTACAGTTGTAAATTGATGCTGTGCTTCAAAGAATGAAGTTCGACAATTGTTTAGAGTCCTTTCTTTAATAATAATAATAATAATAATAAAGCCTTTCTATTATTACCTTCATCGTAAAGTCGCAATCATGAAAATGTTTATTTATTTTGTTTATATAGGAATTGTCTCTTTTAAACGAACTTAGCTTCCTAGCTACATAGATACTTGGCAAAAAAATCCGCAATCGCCATGTTTATTTCATAAAATGGGTTATTACTAAACAATAAACGGACAATATTTGTCACGACTGTTTATAGTTGTTTATTATTGTTGATTTTGTTGATCCTTTACACGAGATGCCGCATGCAGGAAACCTTCCAGCCTTGTAAAGAGCACTAACTCACCGTCGGGGTTCTTTTCAGGGTCAAAACGTTGTCCACATCCCTTATTATAACAAAGTAAAGACATTATGTAGATGAATATTTATATATATATATATTAAAAAGCTCTAAATGATTACTGAAATGATCGCTGGACCAGGCAAGGACACGGCCGGTTCTAACACACTACCAACCGCTTCCGCCTTCCGCCATAACCGTATGATTCAGGACTACAAGTCGACCACCAACAGCGCGTGGATTCTTCGATTCAAGGCTTTAACAATCGAGAACCGATAGCTTTATTACAATCTAAATACATTTTACTTTTAGCTTAATATTATAGATGGATATACTGTACTAATATTAGCTACACATATATCTGGCTAAATACCCAGGATGTTTGTTTCATGAATGGGTGGTAACCAAACAAACAGACAAACAAACAAATAAATAAATATAATCAACTCCTCAGCGGGTCACGGTGGTTTAGTGGTTTGCACGTTCGCCTCACATCGCCAGGGTCCGGGTTCGATTCCCGTCTCGGTCATGTGTGTGTGGAGTTTGCATGTTCTCCCCGTGCCTCAGGGGGTTTTTCTCCGGGTTCTCCGGTTTCCCCCGGTCCAAAAACATGCATGATAGGTTGATTGGCACCTTGGAAAATTGTCCCTAGTGTATGAATGTGTGTGTGATCTGTGTGTTGTGTGTATGTGGTGTGTGTGTGTGTGTGTGTCCTGTGATGGGTTGGCATTCCATCCAGGGTGTATCCTGCCTTAATGCCCATAGACGCCTGAGATAGGCACAGGCTCCCCATGACCCGATGGAAGATCGGATAAAGCGGTAGAAGATGAATGAATGAATGAATGAACTCCTCAGCGGGTCACGGTGGTTTAGTGGTTTGCACGTTCGCCTCACACCGCCAGGGTCCGGGTTCAATTCCCGTCTTGGCCATGTGTGTGGAAAAATTGTCCCTAGTGTATGAATGTGTGTGTGTGTGTGTCCTGCGATGGGTTGGCATTCCATCCAGGGTGTATTCTGTCTTAATGCCCATTGACACTTGAGATAGGCACAGACTCCCCGTGACCCGGGGGAAGATCGGATAAAGCGGTAGAAGATTAATTAATTAACTCCCCTTACCATCACTTTACACTGGACACTGGCACAACATTGCACAAACGAACACTGGTCACTTTACACTTACACTTGGTCACGTTACACTTTTAAACTCTTACACACATTTTCATATTTTCTATTAAGAATATATTCTTTATTACATCTACTCACTATTGCACTATTACTTCCTTCATTCCTTCCTATCATGCACTCTTTCCTTCCTTCTTCTCTTTCCTGCTTCTCTTTCTGTTATGTTTACATGCATGTCGTTAAAAAAGCATTTTCACTGTATGTCGTGCTGCTATGTATGTATGTATATATGTATGTGTTTGTGACGAATACAATCTGAATCTTAATCATTTCTTGACCAAGCCGTATGTATAGCTGGAGCGAGAAGATCTAATGCTTTGGGGAAACAAATAAGAACAAGTCAGAAAGAACGAAAAAAAGATTTCTGCATTCCACAAAAACGTTTAACATGGATGTTTTAACTGGCCGGTTTTACAAAAGAATTCTGAATAATTTGTAGTTTCTTTTTTTTTTTTATTGTAATATTTTCCATTCCAATTAAAATGAACATCATTTCCGCAAATGAAATTAGTCTTGGAAGTGACCGTGTATTTCCTTTTCAAGTGGTATACAAAGGATATCAATATTGATACCGAGAACACACCTAGCTACTATTTGATCCATTTTTAATAAACCCAGTGAAGCCTCAGCTTCCAGTTTTCGGCTGATAAAAGTCAAACACAATATGTCCTTCAGTCGGTGTAAGCCCATCTGCACCAAGGTTTAACATGTTGTACATTATGAAATACTTTTCTACACACAACAGCTATACAACATCTTTCTGTCAGCTCAAACCAGTTTACCATTGTCTGCTGGTCTCTTACAAGCAGTGATGGGAGGATCTAGTTACATTTAACGTAATGTAATTACAAAATAAATGTAACCGGAATCTGTTACAACGACAAAACATGTAATTAAATTACAGTTTAATTACAGTTAAATTTACAGTTAATTACAGTTAAATTACATTTTTTTATCCAAGTGCCACCTAGTGGATAAATGCAAGTAATCAAAAGGTAATCAAATGTAATCCATTACTTTACTTTTATAAAGTCATTGAATAGTTACACTACTTAACCTATCCTACTTAACCTGTAACCTATTACATTTCCAAAGTAACCTTCCCTACACTGCGTTAGTTAGTGATCACTGAAAGTGATTTAGTGATCACTGCATTGTTTTTTTTTCCTTTATGGCATCATTCTTAGAAAATCTTTAGACTGTTTTGAACAACACACAGTCAAAATTGTGATCACAATGCTTCTTTTAATTTTCATAGATTATGTGAACATTACCCACACATGACTGTACAGTATCTTGGTGATCTTAAATAGGATATGACGTTTTAATGCACAAATTTGTCTCTTAAACAATTAAGATTGTTTCTGAAACATTTATCACCAAATGAATGAGAAACTAACAACTATAATATAGATGCTAGGAGGAAGAAGCTGTGAAAGAAACCAGACACAAAAGGGAATCCATCCTCATTCACTGAATATATATTTATTTTTTGCAAATAGTTTCAGCTTTTAATACATGACTGATTACGTGGACAGGAATTGCTAAAAACATAAAAAAAATACTGACTGTGTATAACATAATGACAGATCACGCAGTGACACATGGGTTACAATAACCAAGGGGCTTGATCAAAGCTGGTAAAATAATGTTTAGGAGATTAGGCAATAAACATTTTCATGATTGTGGTTTTAGGATTAAAGTAGTAATAGAAGGTATTACTAGAAATAACTATTTCTTTCTATGTTCAACTTCATTCTGTGAATCACAGAATAAATGTACACCTGTAAATAAATTTACTCTATTCCCTTAATACGACTGATTTTTCTGTTTCTGTTTGGGATTAGCAGATTTAGGTACTAATAGTAAAATACTACTACTAGTAGTAGTACTGCTGATGATAATAATAATAATAATAATAATAATAATAATAATAATAATTCATTCATTCATTCATCTTCTATCGCTTTATCCGATCTTCCCTCGGGTCACGGGGAGTCTGTGCCTATCTCAGGCATCTATGGGCATTAAGGCAGGATACACCCTGGATGGAATGCCAACCCATCGCAGGACACACACACTCACACACACACACTCACACACACACACACACATTCATTTGTTCACTAGGGACAATTTTTCCAAGGTGCTAATCAACTTACCGTGCATGTTTTTGTACTGGGGGGAAACCGAGAGAACCCGGAGAAAAAACCCCTGAGGCACGGGGAGAAC
>JACRUU010000009.1:7597094-7872094 GCA_030449085.1 Kryptopterus vitreolus | reverse complement strand
CAACTACACGTTAAGCATCAGCGCTACAGCCGGTGGGGGTCTGAATGCGTCTACGAAAGTCAATGTGCAAGTTATGGATATGAATGACCTTCGTCCTTTATTCTCACCCACCACGTATGCCATCACTGTGCCTGAAAGCACCCCACTGGGGGCCAGCGTTGCCCAGGTCACTGCTACTGATGCGGACAAAGGTTCAAACGGTGAATTCTATTATTTCTTCCGGAAATTAGTGGAGGAGTTTAGCGTCCATCCGACCAGCGGGATTATATACCTTACAGCCAAACCCAATATCGAAGAGAATGAGAAATTCGAGCTTGACGTGTTGACAGTCGAGCGCGGAATGAAGGTTTATGAAAACAGCGGCGTGAGCAGCACGGCAAAAGTAACGGTCAACATCGTACGGGTAAATGAATTCTCCCCAACGTTAAGTGTCGTCTCACTTGACCCATCTTTAACAGACAAAGATCCCCTGTATGCCCTGGTCACAGTGGAGGATCCGGATGATGGTCCGAATGGGGAAATTGAGTGGGTGTGTGTCATCGAAGGTGACCCACTGGAACAGTTCGTTCTCAAGAGAGGACCACGTGGCAATGAGTACTTGCTAAAATTGTCTGAACCCGCAGACTGGCATACACTTCCATATGCCTATAATCTCACTTTTCAGGCCAAGGACAGAGGCACACCTCCAAAGCTATCCAATACTTTGACACTTCAACTCTCGGTAAAAAGGCCAACGCCTGTGCATTTTAAATTTCAGGAAGATATTTACAGAGCTACAGTGAATGAGATGGCTCCTCCTGGAACTATCATACACACTGTCAGAATAGATCCTAAGCCAGAGTCTGTCAAATATAGCTTAAATCTTACCTCAGATTCCACATATTTCACTATTAATACTTTGACTGGCGTCATCTCGACACTAAGGCCACTTACTATGCTGGGACGAGAGAATTTTGAACTGCAGATCATAGAGGTGATGAGTGGCCTGCAAACTAAAGTCCAGATCGCCATAGAGGATGCTAACGATAACGCGCCGACTTTCACCCAAGCATCCTACAAAGTTTCCGTCTTCGAGAACACTCCAACTGGTACTGTTGTACTTGTCATATCAGCCGTAGATGATGACCAAGGGGATAATGGCTGCGTAACATACAGTATGCCAAGCCTTCAGCCGCTGCCCTTCACTATTAACCAGTACACAGGCGAAATAATGATATCACAAGAGCTTGATTACGAATCGTGCTTGGAGACGTATACTTTCCGCGTCCGTGCTTCTGACTGGGGCTTGCCTTATAGACGAGAAAGTGAGGTAAACGCGACGGTACAAATCTTGAACATCAATGACAACCCACCACTCTTTGAACGCGTGTCATGTAAAGGGACAATCGCTCGAGAGTTTGCCGTGGGACGGACGATGATGACTTTTTCTGCCATCGACATCGACGATCTCGGATTGGTAAAATATACGATATTGTCCGGGAATGAACAGGGTGTCTTCAGTTTGAATCCAGACTCTGGGATGTTGTCCTTGAGGAAATCCCTAATTAGCACCAATGCGAAAAACGGAGTGTTCAGTTTGAAAATAGCCGCCACGGATGGCGAGTTGTTCTCCGAGTCCACCTTCGTCAACATATCGGTTGCGAAAGAGAAAACGTCCGCCGGTCATTTTCATTGTAACGACACGCAAATTGGCCAACAAATATCCAAACAGCTTCTAAATAAAGCCGGCGCAACAGATAAGTTCGAGGAGGGTTACAGCGACCTGTATTCTGTCAACCGCTACACACCACAGTTTGAATCATTTCCTTCGGATATAGTCATTCGGGAGGATTTGCCTGTCGGGTCAACAGTGGTTAAAGTGAACGCGGTCGACAAGGATACGGGTTTCAATGCTCGCATGTTCCACGTTATATCCGACGGGAATACCGACAGCTGTTTTAATATAGACATGGAAACGGGTGTGATTTACATCTATCAACCACTGGACCGTGAAAAGATGGACCGGTACCTTCTTAATATAAGTATCTATGACATGGGTTTGCTCCAGAGGTCTAGCTGGAGGCTGGTAACCGTAAACATCGATGACGTAAACGATAATAGCCCGCAGTTCTCTTCGGACAGCTACGCTGCCGCGGTACCAGAGGACACAGCCATTGGCACGGAACTGATACAAATTGTAGCCTCTGATGATGACCTGGACCGTAACGGGGAAATCGTTTACACATTATTGACTAATACAAATCTTTTCACCATTAACAGTGCCACTGGTCAGGTCTACGTTTCGGGCCAGTTGGACCGAGAATCGCTGGCAGATATTACTTTAAAAATTGAAGCCAGAGACAAGGCGGAGAAAGGGGATCAAAAAACCTCGGCGACAACGTTAAAGATCTCCCTGGAAGATGTCAACGACTGCCCGCCCACGTTTATTCCTCCGAGTTATAACTGCCGGGTACTGGAAGACGTTCCTGTAGGCACCGTCATTACGTGGTTGCAAACCCAAGATCCTGACCTTCGACTAGGGGGGAGAGTCAATTATTTCCTGACCGATGACTTCAACGGCACGTTCAAGGTTAACGCGCAGAGCGGCGCTGTCAAGGTGGCCAAGGACCTGGACTATGAAAAGCAGCGATTCTACAATCTGTCGGTGGTTGCTGAAGATTGCGATGTCTCCGTTCGCCTTCGTTCTTTCTCCTACGTCGAGGTCCAGCTAATCGACGTTAATGAAAACTTCCATGAGCCCAGCTTCTCTGAATTTGCCCTGAAAGCCACCATTAAGGAGAACGTGCGCCTCGGAACGAGTGTCATGCAAGTCAGTGCTAGGGACAAGGACAAGGGCAGGGATGGCCTACTGAGATACTCGATCAAATCTGGAAGTGGCCTTGGCAGGTTCTTCATTGACGAAGAGACTGGTAGGTGTTTTAATCACTCTGATATCACCCCCTTTTTGTGGTAAAGCTCGCACAGCACACACATTATATATAATTTTCACCGTGATGGGTATTAGTAATTAATATGATAGATTAACACTAATGCTTCTGTTATATGGAAGTATATCATTAAATATTCATCTTCCTCTCGACGTTCGCACGGTTCTTAACATGGAAAAGAAGCTATAGTAATCTCACTTTATTAATAAGGTATCCTGCTTGAGGTATCGTCTGCTCGATATGGCTTTGGTGAACCAAAAAAAAAAAAGATGATTATGCAATTATTACATTGCGCTACGCCGGCCCAATAAAATGGTCTTTCTTTGTACTAGCAACAGTCTGCCAATTATATATTATTACAAGAGTGTTGCTCTATCAAACGAAATTGCCTCTGCGAGCCATCAGACCAAACTACTGACCTAGAAAACAAGAATTAACCTTCATGCTTTTTGAATAAGCGTTCTTAAAAAGCTCTCGGTGGTTGCAGAGTTTGAATATTTAGTAGAAATGTGCAGTAGAAGAGCTGATGCAGCAGGATTCAGCTACGTGGTGGGGGAAAAATGGTCAGAAAATCCCCCAATTAAACGAATATTCCCAATTCCTCGTGCGGCAACGTCGGGCAGCAGCCCGATCATTAATTACAGCTAATTACTATTGATTAAATGACTGGAGTGCTGTAGGGTAACACAGCTGTGGTCTTCTATTCACAATGTCAACTGTTCAAGTTGAGTAAGTTAATCTTGGAGTGTTTAAAGTTATAACGAGTGGGGCTATCCATTTCAGTGATGAAGGATTTCCCACTGAGATTCAAGTTTCATTTTAGGCTTAAAGTCAGCACTTCCTGTTTGTCAATGACGTCGGCTCCGGCATAGGCGTTTCTCCGCGCTTCCGCTTATTAGCATCTAATTAGCGCGCCTTGTTAGGAGACACGCTGGGATTGTGTCTTTCACGCTAATTGCATCTTTTTCAGTCAAATCTGTACGTCTTTCCTGCCGGAAAAAAAAAGTCACATATCGCCGCTTTAATTTCCTTTAACTCCTGCTGTGATTGATTGTAGCACTGTGTGTGTTAAAGCAAGTTAGTTAAATTAACTTCCTCTGTTTAAATGTCACCGTGAACTAAAAAGATGGATGAGATTTATAAAAAGGCTTATCCTCACTCCACCCCTCTGCCTTTAGCAAGCTATTGGTATTCTCACCAGAACTTGGAGAAATAAGTCAAAGCACATTTTCATTTAGATTGCTGTCACGGACTAGACTCAACTCTAATTTACCTCTGATCTCTGGCCTTTCTTTTTTTTTTTTTTGATTATTATTTTTATTCCTGGTTACATTCCTGATATCAAACTGTATTTTTTTTATAAAGGACCAAAACACAATTACAGCATGTCTTCATGAGCGTACTCCGAATAATGTTATTACCTCATTTTTATATAGAGATGTTCCTTGTTCCCCTGAAGCCATGGGAGCAGAGAATTATTTCCGTGAACTTAAGTCTATTTCCGTAGCTTAAGTAACATTTAATTACAGCTAAACATAGGAGGCGTGTACTTATGCGGTGAAGGATAAGGTTTAGAGGAGAACGGGTCTTAATGGTACATGTTGGAAATGAACAGGTCTTTAATATTCACAGGAAGTGGTTGTTTTGAGATGGGTTCGCAGAGGTGAAAAGCCATTTGGAGTAGACAGCTGTGTAGGTTGAGGATTTTCAAGAAGGGACTGTTGGTAATTTCCTTCTTATTATATAAACTAAATGCGATTTTGGCCAAATAAGGTGAGGTATTGTTGGTCATGACAGGTGATTTGTCTTGCTGACTTTGAAATGCATATTCAGTTTAAAGGTACTGAATATAACAGCGGAGAAAGGCTTTATTTTAGATTAGGTTTTTATTCAGTAGACAATAGGACTGGTTGGCAACATGGCTCTTTGTCTACAAGCCACTGCCATTAACTGATATAAGCAATTGTTGAAACACATCGGAAATAAAGATATAGACAATTTTGTGTCATTTGGAAAAAAGCAATCAGTACGAAATGTTAAGTAAAAATATAATCTACATGTCTCTGGTTAAGGGGCACAGTGGCATAGTGGTTAGCACAGTAGTTCGCCTCATACCGCCAGGGTCCGGGTTTGATTCCCGTCTCGGCCATGTGTGTGTGGAGTTTGCATGTTGTCCCCGTGCCTCAGGGGGTTTTTCTCCGGGTTGTCCGGTTTCCTCCTGGTCCAGAAACATGCACGGTAGGTTGATTGGCACCTTGGAAAATTGTCCCTAGTGTATGAATGTGTGTGTGTGTGTGTGTGTCCTGCGTTGGTTTGGCATTCCATCCAGGGTGTATCCTGCCTTAATGCCCATAGACACCGGAGATAGGCACAGGCTCCCCGTGACCCGAGGGAAGATCGGATAAAGCGGTAGAAGATGAATGAATGAATGAATGACTCTAGTTTAATCGCATTGAACCCCTGTTTTAAACAAATTGCCACAAAAGCATAAAAAAAAGTCAGGTGTCTTAAATTCTACATATTAAACACTGGAATTGAAACTATTGGTAATTTTGACTGCTTCTTTCCAGATTTCAAAAATGCAAATAATACAAAATTAGTGTAATTGTAACTTCTAGGCAATTAGGTATTTTGAGTAAATTTTCCATATAATACTAGAAAAAAATAATAGCACGCACAAATATATTCTCTATTGCTATACACATGTTTATTCCCTTTGTGTGTATGGTGAGTTTAAAGGAGCATCACATGCTTGAAACAATCTTATTCTTATTTGGGAGGGAGTGTAGCACAGTGGTTTAAGGTGCTCGGTTACTGCAGGGGTTCCAGCCCCCAGTATTGCCAAGCTGCAAGCCTTATGTCCTTGAGCAAGGACCTTAACCCTCTGTGCTCCAGGGGTGATGTATCATGGCCGACCCTCCACTCTGACCCCAGCATCCAAAAAAGAAAAGCAAGCTGTGATATGCAGAAAAAGAATTTCACTGTGCTGTAATGTATACGGGCCAAATAAACGCTATTCTATTCATCCACAATTGGATTATTGGAAAGGGTGCCAATAATTTTTGTAGTTTTGTGTGGTATTGTGTCAAAATTGGTTTTTAATTACATGGAATTTGCAAATTAATTATATGGAAAATGTGCCATATAATACTGGAAAAAATATAGCATGCACCAGGATATTCTCATTCTATCCCTTTATGGTGGTGTGGCTCAGTGGTGCTGGGCTACTGATTGGAAGATCCGGGTTCGAGCCCCGGTATGGCCAAGCTGCCTCCCTTGGGTCCTTGAGCAAGACCCTTAACCCTCTGTGCTCCAGGGGCGCCGTATCATGGCTGAACCTGCGCTCTGACCCCAGCTACCAACAACAAGCTGGGATATGCGAAGAAAGAATTTCACTGTGCTGTAATGTATATGTGACAAATAAAGGCTATTTATGTTAAAGAGGCACAGTCTAATATGAGACACCACTAACAGGCTATTTCTAATACATGTAAATACAATCATGCCAATAATTGTCGACATGTAAATAATACAGATTTTGTGGTTATTTTTATTTCCGCTAAAATGAATGGGAAAATCATTTTCTCAACCAGGAAAGTCATTCTACAATTTTACAATGGCCTTTTCATTGTTAAGCTTAGAAGCGTAATACAAATAACGTTGTCTTTATCTATATCTGTATTCACAAATTACACCCTCCTTCCATCTCCCCCAGAAATCACTGTGAGGAGAAAATATCGAGCTAGAAATGATAGCACTGTCAGCAAGGTCTGTAAATTCTGACTTCAGTGTTTAACCTTTAGGGATTTTTTTTTCTAATTTAGAGATTTTGGCGATACCTGCCCATAAATTTAGTAGTTTAATTTAAACTTGCATGACCCTGCGTGGCCATACTGCAAATATTGTGCTTTGCATTTAATTTTAATGCCCTGTGAAGTTTTACGTCAACTTTTATTTTGATAGAAAAACCATCGGCCTATTCATGTACTTTAAAAATATATCTGTAAATTTCAAATAAATCACTAAATACCCTGAGCTCATTCATTCATTCATTCATCTTCTACCGCTTTATCCGATGTTCACTCGGGTCACGGGGAGCCTGTGCCTATCTCAGGTGTCTATGGGCATTAAGGCAGGATACACCCTGGATGGAATGCCAACCCATCACAGGAGACACACACAAACACACATTCATACACTAGGGACAATTTTTCAAGGTGCCAATCAACCTACCATGCATGTTTTTGGACCGGGGGAAACCGGAGAACCAGGAGAAAAACCCCCTGAGGCACGGGGAGAACATGCAAACTCCACACACACATGGCCGAGACGGGAATCGAACCCGGACCCTGGCGGTGTGAGGCGAACTACTGTGCTAACCACTAAGCCACCGTGCCCCCTCGGCCTATTCATGTACTTTAAAAATATATTTGTAAATTTCAAATAAATCACTAAATAACCTGAGCTCAAATGTTCATGAATTAAGCACAATTTCTAAAAAAAAAAACAAGGCTACATTTAAATAAATACATTTACGTGAAATACCATGCACATGGTACAGTTGGATTGGTTGTACAGGAAAAGGTAATCTGTGCACTTAAGTCATCTTAATCTTAATCATCTTTCATCTTAACACTGTATGCTTTTTGCAGCTTGGTCATTGTATACAAATTGGCCAAAATTGCTGGCACCCCCGAAATTTGTTCAGAAAATCAAGTAATTCTCACAGAAAAGTGTGGCATTAACACGCCTTTTCCCATACACATGTTTATTCCCTTTGTGCATGTTGTTTATTCCCTATGTGTGTATGTTGAGTTTAAAGGAGCATCACGTGCTTGAAACAATCTTATTTATCCACAGTTTTGAAAAGGTGCCAACAATTTTATCCAGCCCATTTTTGGAGTTTTGTGTGTCAATTTAGCTTTTTTTTCCTCCCCCCCCTTTTTTCTAATACACACAAAGATAATAAACATGGCTTACTTCTCTGTGAGAAAATTGCAGGGGTGCCAGGAATTTTGGCCTGTCTGATCGCTGAAATGATGCATGCCATTTCAGCGATCAGACGGGCCAAAATTGTTGGCACCCCTGCAATTTTTTCTTATTCTTGTTTATCATAAACTTACTTTCAATCAAATTGTGCCTTACATGCACCACTGATTAGTAAATCAATACCTTGTCCGTTAAAAGAATGGATCATTAAACAGTCATATTCGTTCGTGTCAAGATAACTTGATTAAGACGGGATGGGATTATGCTAAGATATTCTTTTTATACTTTCCGGTCGTGCCGCAAGAACGGTCGGAGAGGAAATGCATTATTAAAGTGAATGAATACATATTTTGGTGTTTGGGATGAAGGTGCACTGTGAATTGCTGTTTGATCCTGTTATGAACTGATCCATCATCTGTCTCTCTTTGTTACACCCTCGTGTGTAAATGTGTTCGCATTTGTATGCTTGTGCGTGTGTGTCCGGTGGTGCTTAACACCTCCTACTGAAGCTTGTTCGATCCTAATTACAGTCTAGGAGCAGTGCGCTGGGTGACCTGAGTGTTTCTTTTTTAGTGGATGTGCTCGTTTTAACCCCTGAGGCAGCACTTTCTGGCTGAGTGGTACTGAAGTGAGTTGCATAGTATGGACTAGTGGATAGGGACAGCTGTCTGATCGCTGAAATGCCATGGGCTGGGTGACTTTGTTGGCAGCGTAAAGCCCCAGTGGTGATTGTATTTACATGTGGGAGTGTCACGGCATTCGAGGGGGCTCTGATCACAGAATGGCAGAGGTAGCACTTTGGTCAGGAACGATTAGATGTTGAAGACGTTGAAGAGCTGAAGGTCGTCCGGTCCCCGAGTGTTTCCTAGGGCAGTTTTTTTTTTCTCCCCAGCAATAAGAAATCTAGACAATTTCTTTAAATCTAAGATAAAGGGCGGGTGAGTGTGGCTTTGACGCTGCCCATTACAAATCTGTTCATTCAGCACTTATGGTATCACTCCTTCACAGCAAAAAAACAACGTAAATTAAAAAAAAAAAAAATGGAGCACATGAATAAAACTCCTTTATTTATGTACATATTTTTGCCTTTTCCATTATTTTACTTTCAAACACTGATTATATTGTTCTTTTTTTTTTTTCATTCACACTGTTTTGTTTCGTAGGAAATGAATGATAAATTGAGAGCACTACGTTGTTAAGACCTGCAAACTGAGCAATTTTCTTCACCCATTGCTGAAGGTTATGTCCAGGAGCTTGGGTAGTTGGGTGAATTTCCCCAGAGAAGTCTCCAAGAAATTAGATAGGTCAGCACAGCTCCAATGATGAGGAAACAGACACGTTTTAACTGCTTTTGTTAGATAGAGTGTGTTTTTAAAAGAAAATCAATACTGCAGAAGTAATCAGCCTTTCAGGATCTAAAATATTCTGATTAGTGTGATATAGTAAATATATATCGAAACGGTAGCACATCACAAATTGATATCTTGCGTTATTGAATACAGTGCGATAGTGTTCCTGGTTTCACTGCAACTGAAGTCTTGGATAATGAAAACCAAAGATTAGAATCCCGGCACTGTTTTTGTAAATAGAGTATTTATATACTTGTACAACAGATATATAAAACAAAAAATTCTATGGAAAAATATCATTAGTACTAAAATCATTATAAGTTTTTATAATGTTTATAAATTATGTATGATACTGAATTATGTATGATACTGTGGTCTACATTGATTGATATGTCTGATATGGTCTCTCAAAATCAATAAGAAATCAGAAAAACACTGGGCTGTCAAAGTTAACGCAAACTCGGTTTAACGGCATTAATTTTATTAACGTGTGATTGTCGCAGCGTGCTTTTATAAGTCAGTGATCTGCTCCTCATTGTGTTGGCGAATGAACAAAGACACTTGAGAAGAAACTTCAGTACGTGTCTTTCCCTGATCATTTCAGCATTGACCTTTCCTCAGCTTACCTCTTAGGACGGAATATAAAGGAGGTGACAAACGTGTTCTCCGGTTCTGAACCTTTTATTAACAAAAAAACACAGGCAATGTGCATCCACTCGCACTTAGTAAATTTCCACAAATTACAACTACTAGCTGCGCATTCACAACAGGTATGAGCTCCTCACTATATTAGCATATGGAACCTAAACGTAGCATCATTTTATACGGAAAGCAACCAAAACCAGAACATAATTCTTAAAGGAGCCACGTACCATATTTAACAATTAAAGCAGCCCACCTAACCCCCAAAATAAATAAATAAATAAGTTAATAAATATTTTACATTGAAATGAACAAGAAATAATATTAAAAGGATAATTTCCAATTTCAAATAAATATTTACATTTAAAACAAACATTAATACTTTTTTTAAATGTAGAGATTTTGAGTGAAATGTAGAAATTAGAAATATGAAAAGTGTTCCTTAAATGAAATAAAAAATGCAATTAATCATCATTAAACAAAGTTAATTCACTGTCATTCGTGCGACTAATTGCGATGGAATATTTTAATATATTGACAGCATTACACAAATACATTTATATACATATTTGCCATTCTGTATGCGGTAATTAAGAGTACATGTCATGTGATCAGAGCGATGATATTTTACCATCTGTCTCAATAGGAGTGATCTACACTTCTAGTATTCTAGACTGTGAGAAGCAGGACTCTTACTGGCTAACAGTCTACGCCACAGACCAAGGGGTTGTACCACTCTCAACCTCCATCGAGGTGTATGTCCAGGTGGAGGACGTCAACGATAATGCTCCTTTGACCTCCGAGCCCATCTATCATCCTTATGTCTTGGAGAATTCCCCAAGAGATGTTTCAGTTGTCCGCGTACAGGCCAAGGACCCCGACAGCACTTCTGTCCCCGACAGTCTCACGTACCGCATCACCGCTGGAAACCCACAAAACTTCTTCACCATCAATTCCAAGACAGGTGAGAAGACTCTGATTATGGCAGTGTACATTCTGTTTTTGCTAGTCTGAGAAAACAATCTTGTTTACTCCACGATTCCGTGCACTCAGACCCATTAACGTTCTGCAACATGCAGTACTCATTGGTGCAAGCAAGTGGACCTGTATTGGGAAGTGAAAAGCTGTTGCTTTTCACTTAAGTTGTGATTCATCAAAAGTCTCTGTGACATTTACAAACTTTGGCAAAGGTTAAAACTGTTTTGAAAAAAAAAGCATAGACAGTCAGGCACATTTTAACATAATTTATAGTGATATTTCTTATGACTGTATTCTTGTATAAAGTATTCTTGTGTATAAGCATATACTATAGGCTAAACACATTATTCATTATAACAATTACTTGTGATATTTAAATAGCACTGCATAATTACTAAGAGTCCTCACAAAAAGATTGCAAATTGTACTCAGAAAATGTACAGCGCCCTGCCTGAATTTCTAATCATTCATCAATTATAATCTGACTGAGGAATCTGTAGATACACAAGGAATAGCATTGGCAACATGATGGCAACTACTTAAAGACAATGAGTGCTAGCTAATACATTTAAACTGTTTATGTTTATAAATTATTTGTATCTTAGCACACGTCAAGAGGTTTTTATTGTCAACTATATATGGCAGACGCAGTACACAGTGAAAAGAGACGATATTGGTGCTACATAAAACAACATATAACACAACATAGAACTTCAAAATACAGAGACGAGGACTAGACTAAGTTGTCCTAGCCACATAAAGTGTGCAACCTGGTGCAAATAGCGCAAAAACAAAACAGTGTGGAATAGACAACACGAGACAGTGGATTACAAGGACACAAACACAAAATAACAACAACCCGTAACTAATAGTGGCCAAGAATACAATGGGTGGACATTAGAGTATTAGAAATATGAAAACTATTCCTTTATGGGACATGTGTGAAGTTTGAGATTAAAAATGCAATTAATCACAAGTTAACACATGCATGTGATTCATTGCGATTAAATATATCAATCTATTAACCCCCCCCCCTTCCCACCCCAAAAAAATACATTTGAATACATATTTGCCATTCTGTATGTGGTTAGCACGTTCGCCTCACATCGCCAGGGTCCGGGTTTGATTCCCGTCTCGGCTATGTCTGTGTGGAGTTTGCATGTTCTCCCTGTGCCTCAGGGGTTTTTTCTCCGGGTTCTCCGTTTTCCCCCGGTCCAAAAACATGCACGGTAGGTTGATTGGCACCTTGGAAAATTGTCCCTACTGTATGAATGTGTGTGTGAATGTGTGTGTGTGTGTGCCCTGCGATGGGTTGGCATTCCATCCAGGGTGTATCCTGCCTTAATGCCCATAGACGCCTAAGATAGGCATAGACTCCCCGTGACCCGAGGGACGATCGGATAAAGCGGTAGAAGATGAATGAATGAATGTATGAGGTAATTAAGAGCATGTCATGAGATAAGAGGGATAAAAAACATGTTCTGGTATGACAACCCCCACACTGTGGACAAATGGAGGTCCATAACGAAATGGTATGCTAATAGGTCGGAACCCATGCGAATTTTTAGCAAAGCCCAACAACCAACGGGCACTAAAACCCATCCAACCTACCTAGCAGGATATTATTATATACAGTGGCAAGAAAAAGTATGTGAGCCTTTTGGAATTTCATGGTTTTCTGAATAAATTTGTCATAAAATGTTATCTGATCTTCATCTAATTCATTGGTATTGACAAACACAATGTGTCTAAAAATAATAACACCAAAAAAATCCAATCTTTCTTGTCTTTATTGAACACAATCATTCAACATTCAAAATGGCAGTGGAAAAAGTAAGTGAAACCTTAGAATGAATAACTGGTTGACCCCCCCTGGCAGCAATAACCTCAACCAGGCGCTTCCTGTAGCTGTGGATCAGACCTGCACATCGCTGAGGAGGAATTTTAGCCCATTCTTCCTGGCAGAACTGCTTTAGCTCTGTCATATTCTTTGGACGTCTCATGTGTATGGCCCTCTTCAAGTCAATCCATAGCATCTCTATTGGGTTGAGGTCTGGGCTCTGACTTGGCCACTCCAAAAAGCGGATTTTGTTTTTCTGAAGCCGTTCTGTTGTGGACTTGCTCCGGTGTTTTGGGTCGTTGTCCTGTTGCATCACCCACTTTCTACACAGTTTCAGCTGATGTACAGACATTCTCACATTATCCTGAAGAATTGTCTGATATACTTGGGAATTCATCTTCCCCTCAATGATTACAAGCTGGCCAGGCCCTGATGCAGCAAAGCAGGCCCAAATCATGATGCTTCCTCCACCATACTTTACAGTTGGGATGATGTTTTCATGACGATATGCCGTGCCCTTTCTACGCCAGATGCAGTGCTGTGTGTTTTTTCCAAATAGTTCAATCTTAGTTTCATCAGTCCACAAAACATTTTGCCAATACCGCTGTGGAGTGTCAATGTGCTCTTTTGCAAACTTAAGGCGTGCAGCAATGTTCTTTTTAGTAAGCAGCGGCTTCCTTGGCGGTGTCCTGCCGTGGATACCCTGCTTGTTCAGTGTTTTACGTATTGTAGACTCATGAACAGATATGTTAGCAAGTTCCAATGATGCTTTCAAATCTTTGGCTGTCATTCGGGGTTGTTTCGTTACCTCATTGATGAGTGTTCGTTGTGCTCTTGGTGTCATTTTGACGGGGCGCCCACTTCTAGGTAGAGTAGCAACAGTCCCAAATTGTCTCCATTTGTAGATTGTTTGCCGAACTGTAGACTGGTGCATTTCTAAAGTCTTTGAAATAACTTTGTAACCCTCGCCAGCTTCATGTAAATCAACAATTCTTGATCGTAGGTCCTCTGAAAGCTCTTTTTAGCGAGGCATGGCTCACATAATCATGTTCTTCTTGTGCAGAGCAAACTCCAAAGGTTTGAGGGGTTTTTATCAGTCAGAGTATCTGTAGTCCACACCTCCAAACTTATTATCTTAACAAGACTCCAGATGTGCTAAAACCAATTAACTCCAATTAGCTTTTTTGAGGTCATTAACTCAAGGTTTCACTTACTTTTTCCACTGCCATTTTGAATGTTGAATGATTGTGTTCAATAATGACAAGAAAGATCTGATTTTTTTGTGTTATTATTTTTAGACACATTGCGCTTGTCAATACCAATGAATTAGATGAAGATCAGATAACATTTTACGATAAATTTATTCAGAAAACCATGAAATTCCAAAAGGTTCACATACTTTTTCTTGCCACTGTATATTAACATCTTACCAACACTCAGACAACAGGCTGGATTATTATAGCAAACCACTTCAATTTCTAGCTGCTAGCTGATTGCTAGCTGATTTTATACTGTACTTACCATTTTGGCGTTGTCGTTTACAGTAATGTTATTTCAGATGTCCAGAGGGCTCCAGTGTTGCAATTTGGGGCTGCGTTTAATATCACTGTATATTCAAAATGCTTAAATCTTCATTAAGAAATGTTACCCAGTCATGTAAACTAGTCTGCTAGCACAAATGCAAAGCAGTGGCGATTGCTAATATGGCAAAATGTTTATTAGTTAGCTGACATAAACTTTCCCTCCCCCTCAAAGACAAAGAATATTACAAATTTCTCCTTGGAAATGAATAAAGTGCTCTCTATCTAAAGCAATCTTTTATTTCCTGACAAAACACCATGGAATCCACTGCGAGGCTCTGATGAATAGTGTGTGTGTCTTTGTGCAGGAGATAAATGTATTAATATATATCAGGCAACACAAATTTGCTAAACTTCTGCCATTTTAAGTGGAATCAGCAATTTGAAACCCAGCCCAGGGAAGCCCGTATGGTTTAAACAATGTTTTATGATGTTATTTTCATGTTATTCTTCTCCAAGGTAATTTGAGCCATTTTTCACATCTAGATATATTGGCCTTGTGCGGCACAGCCAGCAATTTCATTCCAATATATGGCGAGTGCGACAAAAACAACAACAACAAAAGCCCACTGACTTTAATAGATAATAGATAATGTAGAATTGGCACAATTAAAGCAAACGACTTACTCTCTAATTCAGACCTGAAAAAGTGTAACTGAACTACCCTCAAATACTTCCTGCATTTAAACTCATGGGTTTACATTGTGTAATAGTTAAATGAGGCCAGTGGCAGCTCAATCGGAGATGGGCAATAACAGGTATTGATCCATGCGCATGCAGGCTGACTAGTAATTACCTTCTGTGTCAGATCATCCACAAAGCTGCTACACTAACACACACGTGCTTGTCCACACATATATAGGAGGCAATACGTCTTATGTTGTGCTCCTGCTTATTCTGAATATGCAAGAGTGCTCACTTCTCAATTCTGCCTGCATATGTCATGAGTCATGAGCAATCAATGTGTGCGGGACAAATTAAATAATTAAACGGTAATTCAGTCTTTCGGGAGAGCTTAACAGAGTAGTCCTTTGGGCCACATATATTCCCCTGCACACCAGGATTTTTCTTGTAAAATCATTGTAACTATTGCTAAGAATATCTTGTGACACGCTGTGTGTGTGTGTGTGTGTGTGTGTGTGTGTGTGTGTGTGTGTGTGTGTGTGTGTGTGTGTGTTCTAGTAAATAAGTGTGATACAACGTACCTCAGGGCATGTACTTGCACATTAAGTCAAACATCTCCTTTTCTGTATGAAGAGGTAGATATACTGGAGGCTTTGTGTCAAGATATAGATTGTAGCTCTTGTAGAAAGAAGAGAGCATTTAAAAATAGAGTAATAAAAATGAATAAATAAAGAGTAAAAAAACAACAACAAAAAAAACTAACAAAAATGTGTGTGTGTGTGTATATATGTATGCATGTATTGGGGGGAAAATGCTAAAATTTACAGTTACAGTACATTTAAAGTAGACATTTTTCTCACATTTTATTGTGTTCACATTTTTAGCAGTCAGATAAAGAAGCTAAAAGTTATATGTATGTGCTTAGCGTAGGTGATCGCGCAGACATTATTTTGTTTTTAATACAGTTAATTCACAGCTAATTATTGATGGCATTTTTTTCCCTTTAAAGACACTCCCAATTACATTGCCATGCATTGTTGTTCCATGTCATTTTTTTGGTGTTATATATTTGCTTCATGACTTTTTTGTGGTCACTTTGTGTGCATATGTCTGCTGTCAGTTCACAGCTGTTGTAATTTGTTTAATGTAGTCTCTCTGGATCAGGGTGTTAAACATTGGGGAATATACGCCATGTTCAGATGCACTGCACTGTTCCTTGTATTTATTTATTTATTTATTTTCAAAATTATAACATGGACATGAATGCTTTGTATGCCATCTGCTTCTTTTTTCTCTACAGTATCTACCAAAAATGGGTCCCAAAGAATGGGGCCCCCAGAAATTTTGAGAGCGTTTTCTTTGACACTTATGACATTTGAATGGCGACAGGTTCATATTTATTTAGCATTTGTCTCCATTCAAATGTCATAAGCATCAAGAAAAAGCTCTCATTTTGGTGTCTTTCTAGTCACAAAATCTCTGGGGGGTAGTTTAATAGCTTTGCCGAGGCCACAGGGGGGGGTTACTTCATGCCATCTGTGAAGACAAGCAGCCCAGTGAACTCAAAGTCATGTCATAGCCCCCCTGAAACATACAAAAATATGTTGTCAACTTGTGAGGCATTATTATATTTATTTTATATATATAAATGTATATAATTATTATATATATTTATATTGTATATATTTCTATGAGTATTGGGGACTATATTGTTTCACCTATATATTAATGGATGACTTGATTTCATTTCATTTAGGTCTCATCACTACGACGTCAAGAAAACTGGATCGGGAGCAACAAGCTGAACACTTTTTAGAGGTAATGATATGTTCCCTTACATTATTTACTTATACTCTTATTAAATGAAGTCATTCATGAAATAAGGGCTTTTGCCCAATACCCTGTGAATGAATTGAATAAACACTTCATACTTCATAGAGGAAGCTTAAAGACGCTTAAAATGATCTTATCCTATGTGCAATGATCTTATATTGCACATCTGTCCAGTAGTCAAGCTTACATTGCACAGAAATATAAAGACTACATTTAAATTTGTGCCTCTGTGCACCGATTATCTTTTTCTGCACAAAAGTCAAATGTACATGGCATTTTATTCATATGTTGTCGGCTTGCTTTTGTAGTAATTGCGCCTAGTAAATTCTTGTGCCGATAAACAAGGAGACAGAACAATCAGAGGTCAAACAATTAATTTATTGTAATTAAGTCAAATTAATGTAATTTATTGAACTGAATAACAAAAACAAAGGATTAAGAAAACTGTGTGTTTTGGGGGGAAAAGGAACTTAACTGAAACAGGAGTCAAGTGGAAAATGGGGGAACTGGGAGAGCAGGAAGGAGTCGAGGGGATTCAGGGTGAGTGAGCACTAGACAAGGGCTTATTTCAAGGAGACTGGAAAAGGAGGAACAGGTGCGGGTAATTAGAAGGAGGGAGAAAAATCCATGAACATTTTAGCTCAGTTTATTTTCTCCGTTTATTTTCTGGCTTGATTTCTCTACATGAATATGAGGCAAACATTTTTTTTTTCTGTCAAAAGAAAACTGGCTATCAAACGTTAAGTAACAGTTTAAAATCCTCTGGGAAGATAGTGCTAACAGATACAGATGTACAAACAGCTCAAACAAACATAATAGTAAAACTTTCACTGCTGTCCCACTGTGATTGTGTGGAAGAGATAGTGTCTAGGTAGCATTTAAGAGGGAACAAATACATGTGTAACCAGCTTTTAACAGTATCTGACAGGTATATAGATAGGTAAAACATCATTCTGCAACCTCTAACCAAAAATGTAGCACTTAGTGCCACAGAACATTTTTTCTTCTTCTAGATTAGGGGTCGGCAACCTTTACCACTCAAAGAGCCAATTGGAACCGTTTCCTACAGTATAGAAAACCACAAAATGCCACCAATGCAAGTTCAGGTCTCCCACTGAATACAGCGTGTCATTTTGTTTGTCTTGCCATAATTTGTTGACTTTTGCATCATCGTGCTCTCTGCCCTAGATAAATGAGCTAATTGATGCAGAGGCATCACTTTGGTGTACATTCATTCATTCATTCATTCATCTTCTACTGCTTTATCCAATCTTCCCTCGGGTCATGGGGAACCTGTGCCTATCTCAGGTATTCATTTTAGTTATTATATCTCATATTATATTGTATAGTTATATGGGCATTAAGGCAGGACACACCCTGGATGGAATGCCAACCCATCGCAGGGCGCAAACACACACATTCACATTCACACTCACATTCACACACTAGGGACAATTTTCCAAGGTGCCAATCAACCTACCGTGCATGTTTTTGGACCGCGGTGAAACCAGAGATCCCGGAGAAAAACCCCCTGAGGCACAGAGGGAACACTGTGCCCTCCTTGGTGTACAATTCTGTTTACATTTACCTTAAACTGGTAATGGTAACCCCACAAGACATTTACTGCATTTATATTTAGCATTTTGCAGACGCCCTTATCCATAGCGATGCACAAAAACTGCTTTAAGCCTCCTAAAAAATAAACTCAGGTATGATGGATTACAAACTTAAGATACAAGCAGCCTTAAACTCAGTTGAGGTTTTTTGGGGGATGAAGGTCCTGATCCGTTTTTGGCTTTGTAGGCGAGCATCAGTGTTTTGAATCTGATGCGTGCGAGCAGCTACAGGAAGCCAGTAGAGCGACGCAGCAGTAGGGTGTTGTGGGAGAACTTGGGCAGGTTGAACACAAGCTGCATTTTGGATCATTTGCAGTGGACAAATAGCATTCCGAGGTAGAACCTGCCAACAGAGAGTCGCAGTAATCCAGCCGTGATATGGCGAGAGACGGAACAAACACCTGAGCAGACTGTGTGGATAAAAACAGTCGAATCTTTCTGATGTTGTAGGAAAGGTATTGACAAGAGCGAGTCACGTTAGAAACATGAAAAGAGAAGGACAATTGATTGTCCAGGGTTACCCCGAGGTTACGAGCAGCGGCGAAAGTAGAGAGGAGAGAGTTGTTAAGAGTTATGCTGAGATCCCGACCTGGAGATGAATCACATGGGATTACAAGCCTGCTTTTATACAGAGCTGTAAGTAATAACACCAGTAGTAGCATCAGTGTTCAAAACCTCTGTTAAGTTATTAACCCCATTGCTAATATTATTCATTCATTCATTTATCTTCTACCGCTATATCCGATCTTCCCTTGGGTCACGGGGAGTCTGTGCCTATCTCAGGCGTCTATGGGCATTAAGGCAGGATCGCAGGGCAGGGCACACACACACTCACATCCACACACACATTCATACACTAGGGACAATTTTCCAAGGTGCCAATCAACCTACCGTGCATGTTTTTGGACCGGGGGAAACCGGAGAACCCGGAGAAAAAAACCCATAGGCACGGGGAGAACATGCACAAACTCCATACACACATGGCCGAACCTTGGCGGTGTGAGGCTAACGTGCTAACCACTAAGCCACCGTGCCCCTGCTAATATTATTAATATATAATATTATTATCATTTTTAAAATGAACCTCTGTCAGATTACAGTTGAATCTCTGACATCAAGTCATGAATTAGGTAGTGTAAAAAAGCAGCGATGCATCTAATGTTACTGTTTAGGTCAATGCAGAATATATTGTTAAACCTATTTATTAACCGTTAAGAATACAGAGCTGGTAAAAAGACCACAGATAGACCTCAGACCTCAGATTTAACATCCTGCACATATTTTGGTCACCAGTACACATTTATAGTGATATTTGTGATATTTGCTTCACATGAACATCAGTGTGCTCAAAGATTATGAGGAATTCATAGGAAAATGCCCTTTTCAAAGTAGGATAGACTACAAGGCAAAAGAAGTCTTATTACTATGCAACCTGCTATGCTTTTGTAATTGGGTTACAGAAGAGGATTCTGTAAAGGGGTAAACTAAAAAGAGAGAGGAATGGTGCTGCATGCGCATCTTTATTCTTTTAGACAACACACACACACACACACACACACACACACATATATATCCCAAAATACATCCATCACTGTGCCAATCTTTACATTTAAAACATAGGTGACAACAATTGGGAAATATATATATATATATATATATATATATATATATATATATATATATATATATATATATATACTTATACACCACACACACACACACACAACACACACATATATATATATATATATATATATATTCTTCATCTTCATCTTCATTCATCTTCTACCGCTTTATCCTGATCTTCACTCGGGTCACGGGGAGCCTGTGCCTATCTCAGGCGTCTATGGGCATTAAGGCAGGATACACCCTGGATGGAATGCCAACCTATTGCAGGACACACACACACACACACACACACACACACACACACACACACACACACACACACACACACACACACACATATATATATATATATACATATATATATAGTACCATATATATATATATATATATATATATATATATATATATATATATATATATATATATATATAGTAGTGCTACAGGTATCTCAACAACAAGCAACATTTTGTTACACATCCAAATGTATATTAATAATATGTAAAAACAAATGTAAGACAATAAATGAAAATTGTAAACACAATTTAAACCCAAAATTAAAAATATATAGTCACTGACGGTGTTGGGGACTTAATTACAAAATAAAATTGGGGTAATTTAATTACAAAATAAATGTAACAGTAATTTGTTACAATTACTGAGAAAAGAACGTGTGATATTAACATTACAGTTAAATATGAAAGTATTAAAGATGACATATAGGGTTACATCTGAACAAGTTCTTTAAGAATCTAGGATATGCTGATTAATATTAAATAAATAAATAAAATAATAATAATAACACAGAGCACAGTGATTTAGTGGTTAGTATGTTCGCCTCACACCTGCAGGGTTTAATTCCCGTCTCAGCCATGATACTTGGTTAACTGCAAAGTTATAAATGTTTGGAATTTACTTAGTTGGAAATATACATTCAAAACTTGGTTTGTGGTCTGTAATGGTAGTACACCTTTTTTGGCCAAGTATATACAGGAATTCAGTACACGTTCTTTATCACAATCAAGACGCTGTGTCACTATGCAATTCAGAAGGTATAATTTTGAGGACAAAAAGCATAATGCAAAAGAAAAAAAGTCCTTCCAATTTTTTTTAAACAATTTTGTGAATCACCTTTCAGTCCATTTTGATTTTTGTCACAAATCCAAAAATACATGCATCACTGTGCCAATCTTTACATTTAAAACATAGGTGAGAACAATTGGGAAATATTCTATTGAGGTGAACTGGGGTTTAATAAATCCTGCAAATATATTTAAAGTTTTGTTTGTGAACCGAAATTGAGGCACTTTTGGGTGTGCTGTTATTATAATCAGTGTGTCACCAAAAAACCTTTCATTGGTTGTTTATGTGATATCTAATATAAAGGGTAGGAAATATAAAGTTCATATAAACCTTATTCATTCATTCATTCATCTTCTACCGCTATATCCGATCTTCGGATCCTGTGCCTATCTCAGGCGTCTATGGGCATTAAGGCAGGATACACCCTGGATGGAATGCCAACCCATCGCAGGGCACACACACACACATTCACACACACATTCATACACTAGGGACAATTTTCCAAGGTGCCAATCAACCTACAGTGCATATTTTTGGACCGGGGGGAAACCGGAGAACCCGGAGAAAAACTGAGGCACGGGAAGAACATGCACAAACTCCACACACACATGGCCGAGACGGGAATCGAACCCGGACCCTGGCGGTGTGAGGCGAAGGAGCTAACCACTAAACCACCGTGCCCCTATAAACCTTATTTTATATCTTATATACGTTTTATATTAATGTGTCAGCATGTTATAGAACAAAGGGAGAGTTGTGTTTGTATATACACAACTTTATTGATGAATATTGATGAATGATAATAAACTATCTAAGAAGAAGGAGTAATTGACAGGGAATTCAAATCATTCAAAGTTATTTTTAATCTCATACAAATTCATTAACTTAATGAATCATTTCTGTGTTTTTGTTTAAATAAAAAATGCATCATTATTATTTAAATACAGTGTGGGATTGCTTTTGCGAAAACGGACATAAAACTTTTTTTTATTACCATGGACTTCCTCAGTATAATTAAATGAACTTGTGGCTAAGGTTTTTTTTATTTTTTATTCAATTATTATATCATTTATATACACCTATTATATACATTACATCAAATACAACCTAATGCTCCAATGTAGGAGCCTGTTAATATAACACATGACTCAGCAAACTGTTAACTTGGAAAAAATTCTTTTATATTGGAAAATTGATTGTTTTTTTTCACTTCCCCTACATTTTTTAATGGTTTGATCTGCTTTCAGGTGACCATTGCGGACGGCAGCAGTATCTCCAGGCAGTCGACAGTATGGGTAATAGTACATGTCCAAGATGAGAATGACAACACACCAGAGTTTCCCCAGAAAGTCTACTGCATAAATCTCCCCGAGCGGGACCAGAGCAAACACGGCGATCCTGTCTACCGGGTCTTTGCGTACGACAAGGATGAAGGCCCTAATGCAGAACTCACATACAGCATATTAGATGGAAATGAAGATGGGATGTACTTCATTGACGCTAAAACTGCAATGGTGTACTCCCGAAAAATGGTTACAGCTGGGGCATCTGACACCCTCATGGTACATGACATTATCATACTACACAACCAAATGTACTATATTATATATTATCTTTTATTTTACTATACAACTATATATATTGTACATGTCACATAGACCCAGATACTTTTATATACTTCTTACACACTGTGTAACTTAAAGTGCCACCTCCTGGAAAAATGAAAGTAATCAAATGTAATCAGTTTCTTTACTTTAATAAAGTAATTGCAAAGTTACATTATTACAAAAAGAGTTTCAAAGTTACAACATTAAAAAAAAAAAGATTAAAAGTTACACTATCACATTTCCAAAGTAACCTTCCCAACACTGCTCACTGTACATATACTAATGTCCATTTGCACATTGCTTCGATTTGCACTTCTGGTAGATGCTAAAACTGCATTATTTCATTGCTGTGTACTTGTTCTATCTATCTATCTATCTATCTATCTATCTATCTATCTATCTATCTATCTATCTATCTATCTATCTATCTATCTATCTATCTATCTATCTATCTATCTATCTATCTATCTATCTGTCTGCGTGAATTCCTTTGAATCTTCATACACTGCAGATAAAAGCCATGGATAATGGGATGCCACAGAAATGGTCGACTGTACAGCTACATGTCGAGTGGACGAGAAAACTTGCACCCGTCCCACAGGTCTTGCAGTTCATGGTGCCGCGCTACGACTTTACGATTGCAGAAAATGCTAAAAGTTTTTGAAAATGTGGGCACTATCTCTGTACGTCAAACAGAAACACCTCTCTGGTTTGATATCATTGGTGAGCTATAGAACGGATAAAAGCTGTTTTGATTATTTTAGAATATTGTTGCTTTCTTATTCATACATTTTAAGAGAAAGCCTTTAAGCATTGTTAAAGTTGTTATTTGATTCTCATATTTTGCATTTTTATTCCTTATTTACTGTTTTTTTCTCTTACACTCTATTTTTCTCTTGCTTTCACATTGGCAATCGTTTTGAAAAAAAGGTGGGAAATCAAAGGAGATGTTTCACATCCCACAGATAAATCATTCTAGAAACTGCACACCCAGAACAGGTGAGAGAAAAATCCTGTCTTATTTCACTTGCTTTTTGAATGTTCTTATTTCGGGTTCAGCCATATCACTTTTTGATATTTGCTTTAAGACCTCCGTTTGCTTAGGGCACAAGCACAAAAATGTGTTACAGTAAACAGTGAATACTCGACACCTGCCAGAATCCATTTCCTCTGATCTCTGTTAAGTACGATGGAAATTGAGTGAAATTGGATAAGACATATGCAATGAATACTAAAAATGCCCTGATGCTTCAGAGTGGCCTGGAATTAATGATTTGTAGAACTGGGGCAAGGCGGAAAAAAAAGCCCGAACCTATTGCAGCTGTTTGTGGCAGATTGAGATATGAAACCATAGCTGATGAGAAAAGATGCAAGAAAACAGTGGCGGATGCTATGAAGTCTGCAGAACTTGGATGATGAGCTTTGCACCGTGGAAATTGCATTTTCCAGAGATGTGGGGGAAAATACTAAATAAGTGTGTTGATATTACATTATAGCTACCTCAACTATAAAGACACATAATAGCATAAATATTACATCTTGCTAAGCTGCTTAACTGCTATTTTATATTCATTTATTTATTAGTAGTAGGAAACCATGATGGAGTATTTGACACCCAGAGGAGAATGGGGACTTTAGTTTTGGTGAAGCCTTTGGATGCAGAAAATCAGTCCCTTTACAACTTGACTGTTCAGGTGACCGATGGGATAAGTACAGCAACAACACAGGTGAGGTATAGTCATCTTTTCAGTAATAATGTACCAACTTTGTATTAATGCAAATGGTTTATATATATATATATATATATATATATATATATATATATATATATATATATATATATGGCTGTCAATCGATTAAAATATTTAATCACAATTAATCACATGATTGCCATGCGTTAACTTGTGATTAATCGCACATTTTCAATGTACCACAAATTAATACATTTCGTGTTTCTAATACTGTAACAGATGTTAGAATTATATAAATTTCACCCAAAAACTCTCCCTTTAATACAATTGTTGATTATTGAATATTTATTTTACTCTGGCAATCCACATAAACTGGTGACACGTATAGGTTATACGGAAGATCCTTAAAAGAAAATGCACCTCTGTAATACGGATTTAGGAATCCAATGCCCTTCCATAAGGTTCCATAAGGTAATATACGAAATTTAGGATGTGTGAGTGGATGCACTGAAGATTCTTTATTCATTTGTTCTTTTTTGTTGTTTGGGTTTCGTTCATTCTTCAACACAACGCAGAGTAAAGGAGCAGATCACATCACATAGTATGCACACTGCGTTAATCACGTATTAATAACATTAGTGCCATTAAAGTGAAATTGCGTTAACGTGTTAATAACACAAAGCTGACTTAATTTTACAAGCAATATACAACATGGTCAATACAATATGCTTTTATACAAATAATCACATATACAAATAACTGGCTTCCACTACTTCTAATTCCAGGTTAACATCAGAATTTTGGACTGCAACGATAATCCTCCAGTGTTCTCCCAACCTGTATATCAGGTCTCAGTTTTGGAGAACACACCAGTGAACACTGAGATTCTGCTTGTCAAAGCCACAGATAGTGATGAACGAGCCAAACTGAGTTATTCTATTCATGGTAGTGTTGATCTGGTTAGCATGCGCATTTTTCGGATTGATGTTGGCACTGGCGTCATTTACACTGCCGATGCTTTGGACTATGAAGCATGCACTCAGCATATCCTTACCATTATGGTAAGAAACAAGAAATATCGTCATTCTTCAAAATATAAACATGACTGAAATGTTTAGCAACAAGGCATTTGGTTTAGTAAAACTAATAAGAAAAAAAATATAGCTAAAGGTCATGGGAGGTTTTTTACAAATAGGTTTTTACATTTATTCCACTTTTTTATATCTGTGTGCATTCTTCTTTTCTCTAGGTAAAAGACCAGGAATTCCCCTACTACAGAGACTTGGCTCAGATCATAATTAACATAGAGGATGCCAATGACCAGAGTCCTTATTTTACACAGACAGTGTATGATGGGGTGGTAACTGACTCTGCTTTTCCTGGAAAAACTATTGTACAGGTTTTAGCCTTGGATAGAGATACAGGGAGGAATAAAGAACTGGTATACTCAATCGAAGCAGGTAAGCTTTAATTTATTGCTATGCAAATATATGTATTCAAATCCTCTTTCACATCCTCTGATTGATCGCACAATGCCATTTTTTTAAATATATATTGTCAGCTATGCTTATTATTATTATTATTATTATTACAATTCCTAACTTCATTTATTACTGCAGGTCTGTAAATAACTTGTTTTCTTTCAGGTAATATAGGAGGTACATTTGGAATTGATTCACTGTCTGGCACCATTTCCATGTCTAGAGAACTCGACTTCACATTTGCTGGACAATACATCCTTTCCGTTCGTGCCACAGATGGAGGCAATCCAGCACTAAGTGCCACAGCCACTGCCAAAATTGCCATTACATTCTCAAACTTTTTTGGTCCTAAATTCACCCAACTGCAGTACCAGGCTGAGATCCCTGAAAATGTGCCAGTCGGGGCGTCTGTTACTAATATCACAGCCATAAGTGCATCGCAGCTTATTTACGAAATAGTGCAGGGGAATGATGAGGGGAAGTTTGGGATCAATCGTTACACAGGTGTAATTGCGACTCAAAAGTCCTTAGATTTCGAAACGACACAATCCTACATGCTGGTTATCCAAGCTGGCAACATGGCAGGGATAGTAGCTAGCGCTACACTTAACATTCAAGTGGTCGATAGGAATGATAATCCACCCGTTTTTCAACAACTGTGCTACTCAGGGAGCATTAGTGAAGCGGCCCCTCTGAACAGTGTGGTTTTAGGTGAAGATGGAATTCCCCTAGTGATCCAAGCCACTGATCCTGATAGCAATCAGAATTCTCTATTAGTATTCCAGATTGTGGAAGACATGGCGAAATTATATTTCATCGTGGACTCTGGTACTGGATCGATTAGAAACATTGCCAATCTGGACTATGAGACTTTTAGTGACTTTGACTTCCATGTCAGTGTCAGGGACAGTGGTAGCCCAGAGCTGACTGCAGCTAGTCCAGCAAAAGTTTCCATACAGGTTTTAAACGTGAATGATTCTCCTCCCAGATTCTCTCAGTACACCTATGACAGCGTCGTCCTGCTTCCTACATATTCTGGCATAGAGGTTTTGCGAGTGGAGGCATCTGACCCTGACATGAGTACAGATTCGATTTATTATTTTGCAGACAACAACTTGGACCCTTTTGCTCTTGACCCCAGCACAGGCATCCTCACGGTCAAAAACAGCAAACTGTCCCAAGACCGATACTGTTTTAACATAAAGGCATCAGATGGACGTTACTCCTGCACCGCTCTCGTGACAGTAATAGTGCGTGAGGCTATGGACAGCGGCCTTTTGTTCAGTCAGCCTTCGTATTCCTGCTCCGTGCTGGAAAACACCTCGAACGTATCGACCCTAATGGTGGTCAATGCGATAGGGAACCATTTGAACGAACCAATCAAATATGCAGTGTTAAATGCAGGGATCTACTTTACAATCGGGCCCACATCGGGGGTCATACAGACCACAGGGATCTCGTTTGACTGTGAAGAGCGAGAGGTCTATGAGTTGGTGGTGGAGGCAAGTCGTGAGTACGACTGGCTGAGGGTTTCCAGGGTTATTGTACGAGTACAAGTGGGAGACGTGAATGATAATGCGCCGGAGTTTGTCGGCCTGCCGTACTATGCTGCTGTGCAGGTCGATTCACAGATCGGATCCTCCGTATTTCAGGTGTCGGCCACCGACTTGGATAAAGGACTAAATGGGAAGATCTCCTACGAGCTCGAGGACGAGCGTGGATATTTCGAGCTAAACAGTGCAACGGGTGAACTTGCACTTCAAAGACCCTTTGTAGGAGACATGTCCAATTTTGGCTATTCACTGGTTATTATTGCACGTGATGCCGGCTACCCGTCCCTATTCACTGCAGTCGAACTCTCAGTCAGAGTAATTAACAAAGCCATGCCTGTTTTTGACAAAAGCTTTTATGGTATTTCGGTCCGAGAGGACATGCCGGTGTCAACCTCAATTCTGAAGATTAACGCCATCGGTCCTGAAGGACAGAAAATCATTTACACCGTTGTGAATTGGGATCTCTCTCTTCAGTTTGACATTGACTTTGAGAGTGGTGTGTTGAGTGTAATTTATCCCTTAGATTTCGAGACTAGTCCCTATTACAAGCTAATAGTCAAGTCCATGGATGTGTTCTCTGGCGCTACATCAGAGGTAGACGTAAACATTGATATTCTAGATGTGAATGACAATGCTCCCGTATTTGAGAAAGCCTCCTACACTGTTTCTCTGGCGGAGAACTCGATAACAGGGACTTCAGTGGTACAAATCCTGGCGGCAGACATAGAGTCTGATAATGCCGCTATTCGTTACGAGGTTCTTTCAGACGCCTCGAATTGCACAGACTACTTCGACATTGACAGCAACACCGGTCTTATTGTTACAACACGCCCTTTAGATTATGAACATATTCAACGCTACAGCTTCATTGTCCGAGCAACAGACGACGGCTTTCCAGCCCAAAGCACTGAGGTCACGGTTACAGTCTCCGTAAATGACACAAATGACAACCCTCCATCTTTTACCCAACCACTCTATGAAGCTTTTGTTAATGAGCTTGCTCCTAGGGGGCACTTTGTAACCTGCGTTCAAGCTTTCGATGTAGACACCTTGGATTTTGACAGGTTAAAATACAGCATTCTTTCTGGAGACGATCGGATGAACTTTTTAATGGACCCCGAAACAGGAGTCATCTCCCTGTTGTCCCAACGTTTGGAGCGCATGCAGCAGATATACACACTCAATGTTTCCGCATCAGATGGAGTGTTCACTAGTACAGCACAGGTAAACATCCGGATACTGGGAGCTAACTTATATAACCCCGTCTTCAGCCAGAGATTCTACCTTGCTGAGATACCAGAAAATGTACCTACAGGAGCAAAGGTTATTCAGGTGCGGGCTACAGATGAGGACTCTGGGGTTTTTGGCCAGATAAAGTATTCATTGATCAATGACCTTGCAAAGACCCTGTTTATTATCGGAGGCGATGGGACGATCACGACTGCTCAAAAATTAGACCGAGAGAATCGAAAGAACAAGGACATCGTGCTAGTTGTCATGGCTCTGGATGGAGGTGGAAGATCATCGTTCAGCAGTGTTAGAGTTATGCTAAGAGATGAGAATGATAATGCACCACTCTTCAGGGCTGCAGAGTATAGGGTTAGCATTAAAGCTAACATAGGCATTGGGACACTTGTGACACAGATACAGGCTCAGGACCCTGATGCCAGGGAGAATGGCACAGTGACTTACTCACTGTACAGTGAGGCCCGGCTTCCTCTAGTGGACGTGTTAGAAATTGAGCCTGATAGTGGGTGGATGGTCACAAAGGGAAGCATGGCTCATTTGAGAGGTACTGTTTTATCATTCTTTGTCAAGGCCACAGATGGAGGACTCCCTTCTAAGCACTCACTCGTGTCTGCTTTCATCCATGTTCTGCCACCTGATGCCAACATACCATCATTCTCTCAGCCCCAATACTCCTTTACCGTATTAGAGAATACACCAGTCGGGACACCCATTGGTTCAGTGTACCTGAGTCCGGGTCAGACAGCATATTTTGCTGTGGTAAATGGGGAAACCGAAGAGAGCAACCAGGGTAACATGTTTATAATAGATAGAGAAACTGGCCTTCTCAGACTTGATAATATATTGGACTATGAACTGGTCAACATCTATCGCTTCAAAGTGTCTGCCACCATGAGAGAAGATCTAGTAGAATCCATGTCTGCCGTTGACGTTGAGGTTAAAATCCTAGATGTGAATGACAATAAGCCTTCCTTCGAGACTAGCTCATATGTAGCTATGGTAAAGGAGGGCATTCCTGTGGGTACAAGGGTCATGTGGGTGCATGCTCTGGACCCTGACTGGGGCTCAAATGGACAAGTTATTTATAGCCTTGGATCAACCTCTGAGAGATCCCCTGGTATCAATACCATGTTTGCGGTTGATAGTAAAACCGGATGGATCACGACACTGGGAGACCTGGACCATGAAATGTGTCCGTCTTACACCTTCACTGTGGTTGCATCAGATCTCGGGGAGACGGTCTCCCTCTCTTCAACTGCTGTCGTTACCGTCGCCATTGCTGACATCAATGACAGCCCTCCTGTTTTTGAGAAGGCCTACTACAGAGCTGCTGTGAGGGAGAATGAGCCAATAGGAGAAGTAGTGACGGTTCTTAGCACTCGAGACTCGGACACCTCTGATCAGAATAGACTGGTCAGCCTCCATATCACAGGTATGTATTCATCTAGGTCAGGGGTCTCAAACGGAGTCTGGTTGATGTTGGGCCACATCAGAAATGTTTTTTCCCCCAAATATCAGTTATTACTAACAGTTATTTAACTATAATGAGGAAAATAGTAATTCTATGAAGGTTATGTGATGTTACACGGGCCTTCATAGGTTCTCTGCTTGCATCAAGCCAGGCAGATGCCACCCCCCCGGGAGCCATATATTCCACTGTGATTGGTTCGTTCACCTCCAGCAAAATAAAAGGAACCTTCCACACACAACTCAGCAAAGAGCCATTCATATAAAACATATAAATGGTCATATCATCTCGCGGGTCGCAATTGGCCCACGGGCTGCTGGTTTGAGACTCCTGATTTAGGCTTTTGTACTTGTATGATGCAGTGTAATGAATATAAGCAATTATAGAGTAAAAAGGCAATGCATGTTGGGAAAAATAGATCCATGAGTCAAATCTCTATAAGCATATTGACAGAGGTAGCCTAAAAATACATTTCTTCCCATTACTATTAAAGATGCTCCTGAGCTAAACAACCCACTATAGATCAAATGAGCTCTGTTACAGAATCATATTTATTGTATTTATTATATAATTTGGAAATGTAAACATTTTTGTTGTGTTTGTTTCCAGGGGGGAACTCTAGGGGGATGTTCACACTTGCTTCAGTGCAAGGAGTGTGGAAGTTGTCTGTGAACCAACCTCTGGATAGAGAAAAACAGGATCAATATATTCTTAATATCACTGCCTGTGACGGCTTGTTCGCCACCCAGGTGATGGTAGAGGTCACCATCACGGATGAAAACGACAACAGTCCGATATGCAAACAGGTTATAAAACCATGTCAAGTAGATAATTTCACTCCATTTTTAATTGATTGCTTTCACCTTTGAAACAGTTACTATTCCAGTTTAAAGTATAAAATAAAAGTCTTTGTTAGGCTAAAAAAAATGTATTCGAAAATTGTTGATGGTACCTTTCTTTATGTACACTCGTGTATAACTTAATAAATATTAATAGTGTCCAAACCCATATTGATCAGTTGTACAATATTAATAATAACCATTAATAACCATAATAATAGTAAGTGTTGGGAAGGTTACTTTGGAAATGTAATAGAATGACATTTGTCCACTAGGTGGCACTTCAAGTTAGCATTCTAAGAAAAATATTATTATATTATTATATTTTTCTAAATGAAACTGCAGATTGTCGTCATGTATATCCAAATCACGTTTCAGTTGAAAATCATGCCATCGTCTAAATCTCCGATTTTGACATGAAATTGTTCAGATGTAACCCTAGTTGTAATCTTTAACATTTAATATTCAAGTAAGTGTAATTTAATTACACATTTTTTCTCAGTAACTGTAACGAATTACTGTTAGATTTATTTTGTAATTAAATTACGGAACGCCGTTACATGTAACTAGTTACTCCCCAACACTGGTAATAATAATAGTATTGATGTAATACTATAATATTAACCTAACATTTTCTATACTAATTAAAGAATGCTACATTTATCAAAATCTGATTTGCATACATAAACTGTTCACAACAAGAGTCCATTAATAAACATTGCTTCATATAGTAGTAAAACTCTTCAGTAACTGTTTTAATTGTGCTTTTAACCATGAATAACAATGAAACAATATTTTTATTATTTCACTTTTTGCACTTCAACACCAATAGACTATATATGAAGCGTCCTTTCCAGAAGACATACCCATTAATTATGGAATTCTGACTATCGGAGCTACAGATTCCGATATCGGCAATAACGCAGACATCCAGTACTCCTTATTCGGCATAGGAGTTGAAGATTTCTACATGGACACTAAGACAGGTAAAGATCATAATCATTAACAATTTTTTGGCAGTAAACTAATCAAATGTGTTGTGTTTAGAAAGTGAAATAGCACATATGAAATGATTGTTTTGATGTTTTTGCACTTGTTTCTTTATTTTTTAAGGGAAACCCATGAACACAGTCTTAATACATTCTATAGAGGGTCTTTTAGAGGACTTTATCACAAGGTGTTTTTTTTCTGCTCTATTGTGTGGCTTTTGTTGGATGCAATCTCCCATTGATTGTATAACTGCTAAGTTTGACACATTTCAAATACAATGACCTTTTTATACAGAGTATTATCTTTTGGACATGTGCTTTTTTTCTATCTATCTATTGGTTTCTATGATGATCGACCGTCTTCCTCCTTAAAGGTGACATAGGAACAAACAGATTTAAGTCAAGAACAAATAGAGGCATTTCAAGGGAAAAGAAAGTATCGACACTCCCAATGCTACGAACAAACACTTTACGAACGTTCGACCATACGAACAAACCTGTCCATAAAGCAAAATTTGGTCAGATTCGAAAGAAAATGCACCCCTAGCTAGTCACAGATCTTAACGAACGCAGAGCAGTAGTGAACGAGTGTAATAGCCATGCAATGACTACTAGAGATCTACGCAGGATGGATTTAAGTTTTGTCCCGCTCCCGCCGGCGCCCGTTCATGCATAAATATGTTATTTTCTCTAATAGGTAATATTTAGGTCGCTCCCGACCTTGTGTCTGTGTATCATTTAATTCATTTTAGTTTGAAGGTCAATTGGCAACATTGTTGCTTTTTGCAGTAGATCACCAATTCATTCATTCATTCAGCCAGTTACCCAGCGAAAATTGCATCAACTGTGAAACCAGGGTCCACCGTTCTACCGCTTTATCCGATCTTAGGAAATCACAGAATGGGCTCCTCGAAACCATTGTCAGTCACATCCATCCGCCATCGGGTCACGGAGATTCTGTGGACAATTTTCCAAGGTGCCAATCAACCTACCGTGCATGTTTTTGGACCTGGGAGGAAACCTTTTTGGAAATCTGGGACGCCATGTCATCCGGACCAAAGAGGACAAGGAGAACAAAGTTGTTAAACGCTCGGTTCAAACCTGCATCCTGATGGTATGGGGTTGCAGTGCGTGTGGATGGGCAGCTTGCATGTCTGGAAAACCATCAATGCAGAAAAATATATTCAGGTTCTAGAACAACACATGCTCCCATCCAGACGTCATCTTTTTCAGGGAAGACCTGCATTTCCAAACAAGATAATGCCAGACCACATTCTGCATCAATCACAGACATGGCTGCTAGGAGAAGGCGGTACTGAAATGCCAGTCTGCAGTCCAGATCTTTCACCTATAGAGAACATTTCGGACCAAAGAACCACATAAAGAGGAAGGTGATGACAAAGAAGGCCCAAGACGATTGAACGGTTAGACTGTATTAGACAAGAATGGGAGAGCATTCCTATTTCTAAACGTACTGGTCCCCTGCAGGAGGTTCATAACACTTGTGAAAATTTTGTTTTTTAGTATTATACTGTATCAATATATATATATATATATATATACACATCATATATATATATATATATATATATATATATCGTAAAATGTTATATATATATATAGTTCATTTATATATAGTGTCCCCTTTTTTGAGAATAAAATATATATGCACTCATTTTATATAATTTTTTAGACCATTTTGCCTACCAACCCCCTCCTCCAACTTCCTCCACCTCTTAGACCATTTTGTGGGAGTCCCCCGAATAGTAGTATTCTCCCGCAATCTGCACTCATTTGAATATATTCCCGTATTTCATGCACCCGCATTCACCATCTGATATTGTACCGCGCCACACTCATTTGCATTGGGTCAAGCGGGATTGGACTCTAACGCCTACCAACCCCCTCCTCCAACTTCCTCCACCTCTTCCCACCATCCGTATTCCGCATTCAGGAATGCAGTAAACAACCGTTTTAATAGCTTATATCTTACGCACAAAGTTAGGACCCAGTGGTAGTCAATAGTGAACACAACTAACATATTCATAATATGAACGAACTGTTGGAACTTAACTTTGTTTGTAGGGTGGTTCATAAACCTGATGAGTGTGTGTTAACAGAATTTTTTCTGTCTGGTTTTTTATACCTGGTATGAGCTACTTCTTTCATATGTTCAAACTTCTTAACAGCTTAAAATACAATTTCTTTTGCTACTAATAAACTCATAAATCAACTGCTTCATGTTTACCATCTTAATAGAGCCTGATTTTAAATTATTTATTCTTGTAAAAGATCTTCAGATCCATTGGAGAGGAGGAGATGCACATTTGTTTTTCATTCTATAGGTCATTTTTTAAAGCTTTTTATTTCTCTTTCTGAAGCCATTTCGTTGGATTCGTATTTGTTCTAAGGGTCATTTTTTGCTCGAAGGTGATTTTTTCTCTTCTTCTTCCGTCTAAAAGACGGCTGCAGGCTGTCTATCACAATTGGTATGTATTTGGAGCTTACCATGATTCCTTCCATTTTCATTAGAACCCCAGCGAAGACAAGCAGCCAAAAAACATGATACTGCCACCCCAGGGGTGTTATTTCATCAGACTAATAATACATTTTGCCACATGGTTCGGGGTGATATAGAGTTTATATATCCTTTTGTAAAAAAAAAAACCCTAGTCTAACACTCAATCATGTGAATAACACTGGATTCTTGTCATGAGCAGGGAACGATCAGTATCTTCTTGCAGATTCTTCTTGCCTTTAGTCTATCTTCAGACTATTCAGTTTTTGCCTTTTGGAGGTTTTGGAGTGACATACTGTTCTTGTCTCTGTTGTTTCTAATTTTCTGGACTTGATGATAGACTTCTTTGTGTCTCTGGCCCCTGGTGAGAGTCTGGCTTTAACAGTTACATGCCAAGGAAGTCCTACAGGAGCAGAAGATCCTTATTTATGGCGCATTCTAATCATTTAAACCAATGAACCATAAATAAGGATCTGCTGCTCCTGTACGGTGGGGCACGGTGGTTTGGTGGTTAGCACATTCATCTCACACCTCCAGGGTCGGGGGTTCTATTCCCGTCCCGGCCATGTGTGTGTGGAGTTTGCATGTTCTCCCCGTGCCTCAGGGGGTTTTTCTCCGGGTTCTCCGGTTTCCCCCCGGTCCAAAAACATGCACGGTAGGTTGATTGGCACCTTGAAAAATCGTCTCTAGTGTATGAATATGAGTGTGTGCGCGTGTGTGTGTGTGCGCGCGCCCTGTCATGGGTTGGCATTCCATCCTGCCTTGATGCCCGAAGACGCCTGAGATAGGCACACATTTCCCGCGACCTGAGGGAAGATCGGTTAAAGCGGTAGAAGATGAATGAATGAATGAATGAATGCTCCTGTCTTGGCTTGTAATTGTTGACTCTCACTGAGGTCGAGACACAAAGAAGTCATTCATTCATTCAGATTGTGATCCGTTGAAACCTTCCTGCCTGGCCCGGCGTGCAGTCACTCATTCATTCATTCATTTACCTTCTACCCCTTTGTCCGACTCTCTCGGGATGGGGGTAACCTGTGTCTATCTCAGACGTCTTCGGGCATCAAGGCAAGACACACCCTGTATGGAATGCCAACCCATCACAGGCCACACACACACACACACACACACACACACACTCACATATACCAAAAGTAAGGACAATTTTCCAAGTTGCTTGTTTTTGGACCATGGAGGAAACCCTCTTAGGCACAAGGAGCACATGCATGGAACCCCCGACCCTGGAGGTGTGAGGTGAACGAGCTAAGCCTGCAAATAAGAAATGTAAAAGAAAAAATAACAGTGACTCTGTGTTGCTTTTATTTTGAAAGTATTTCATTTACATACGGACCCATGCACAGGCGACAGCTGCGCTCGTACCTACAGACCTTCAAAATATCAGTTCATGAGGGAAAAACAAAAGATCAATACTGGATGGCACGTTTTAACAGGGCAGGGTTAAATATTAATATATAATATATGCAAAATATTTTTTTACAGAGTTTAAGGGAAAAGCCGTGTGCTTCGTTTGTGGTCCGCTGTGTTCAAGGAACACAATTTAAAGAATTGTTTTCTTTTCGTATTGTTAATTGATTACTTATATTTGCACTGAAACAATCGCAACAACTATTCAGCATTTCTGAAGTTTCTGTTCCCCACTACCCGAGCGAGAAGTCGGATAAAGGAATGAACTGTCCGGATGCCTAGAGTGTGCGAAACTAACGGAGGATTTTTGCATTGAAGCACTGTTGACGACATGATTTCAGGTACCAGTAGATCATTCTCAGTTTTTCTCCTTTTGCAGGAGATGTGCACAATTATGTAAGAAGGTTTGTGCACTTCAAGTCCACCCCATCCTTGTTTTTTTTCGCTTGTTGGGTGCATAATCGAATAAAAAATAAAAAATATCTTCTTTGATATCTGTAGATCTTTTGGTTGTTATTTCAGGTGAACTGAAAACGGCCTTTCCGATTGATCGCGAGAGGACTCAGACTTATAATCTAATAACCCAGGCTACGGACGGAGGCGGTTTATTCTGTCGCTCCGAGATCGTTCTCACCGTAATAGATGTGAATGACAACTCGCCATTCTTCAATTTCACCGAGTTTTTAGCCAGTGTGTTTGAGAATGCTGCGCCGAAAACGCCAATAGCGCGCCTGCAAGCTGACGATCTCGATGAGAGTGAGTACTTTTGACTTCAGTTTTATTTATTTATTTATTAATTTTTTTTATCAACATTTATTACTGTTTGTTTCATATTGAATCAACAATTCCAAGGTCAATATTATTTCGAATGAAAAGTGAGGCATCCGAAAAGAAAGCTTCTATTCAGCATAGCTTATCACCTTTAATGCTAACTACGTTTACATAAAAAAAACAACAACAACAACAGATATCCAGCCGTAACAGCCTTGATCTGAGATTTACACCTGACTCTGCATTAGCACCATCACATACTCCAGCACCATCACAGAGAGCATCAGCACCAACGTTTTTCTCAGCCAGTCCTGCCTCAACATAAACCAGCAACCACTGATTCTCAAATAAAGAAGCGTCAGCTCCGCTCAAGGAATAAAGGCAGAAAGACAAACATATTGTGCTTCTACTGTGAGAACTATCTCTACAAAGCACTAAAAGTGTCACACACATGCATCTTAACACATACACATACATTTTATTGTACTTTTTTTTAATCAAGTACTTGATTTCTATTGGTTTGATATGGGAGAAAGATTGTTGTTCTTTGTTTGACCTTGTAAATCTACATTTTGTATTATTACTACATTTTGTATTATTACTTCTGCTGTTTACTTTGTATTTGGTGTTAAAGGCCTATTTTTGAGAGAAAAAAGAAATCATTTTTTTTTGCTTTTTTCTTGAAGTAAAAATATACGGGTCAAAATTGACACAGATGTTACTATAATTCATTCATTCCTTCATCTTCTACCGCTTTATCCGATCTTCCCTCGGGTCACGGGGAGTCTGTGCCTATCTCAGGCGTCTATGGGCATTAAGGCAGGATACACCCTGGATGGAATGCCAACCAATCGCAGGGCACACACACACACACACACTCACACACACACACACACACATTCATACACTAGGGACAATTTTCCAAGGTGCCAATCAACCTACCGTGCATGTTTTTGGACCGTGGAGGAAACCCGAGATCCCGGAGAAAAAAACCCTGAGGCACGGGGAGAACATGCAAACTCCACACACACACACATGGCCGAGACGGGACTCGAACCCCAACCCTGGAGGTGTGAGGCGAACGTGCTAACCACTAAACCACCGGGCCCCTTGTTACTATAATTAATCATTTTAAAATAAAAAATAAAATAAAATAAATATATTCAGGTATTCTAGCCCCCCTCATAAATATTTAGGTAACATAACAATATTTTATTTATTTATATAATTCTCTTGAGGTTCATTTCACCATATTTGTTTTAATTGAAAACTAGAGGCGTGTTGTCATGAAAATATTTAAACCAATCTTTTCATTGATATCGAAGATTAACATGTTAACCAAAAGCTACGAAAGAAAGCCATATGATAAATATAAGTTTTAAAAGTATATTATGGTTGATTTAAGAAACGATAACTGACCTGTTAACATAAGGGATAGTAACAGAAAGCTAACACAAGAGCGATACAAATTTGTCATCCTGTATTGCTAAGTTGCCATGTAATGCAAAAGCAAGCAATTACGTTACGCAAGTCTTTCAGTTTGGATTCTTCTTCCCTCGTCCAGGTCTGAACAGAAGGATCATGTACTCTCTAGTGGACCCTGTTGATGATATCTTTTCAATTGACCCTTTTTCTGGAGTTGTAATCCTGGAGAAGCCTCTGGATCGAGAGGTCCAGGACGCGTACCGGGTGAGGGTCCAGGCTGCAGACCAGGCAGGTGCAGCCAACTCTCGGTTCACACAGGTAGACCTGAACGTCATGGTTCTGGATGTGAACGATAATCCGCCAGTCTTCGAGAAGCAGGACTATGCTGTAACGGTGCCTGAGGATGTTGCTGTTGGGGCGGAGCTTTTGAGGGTCTTTGCCTCCAGTAAAGATATTGGCGTCAATGCCGAGATCTACTACAGTATCAGTGCAGGCAATGAACTGGGGAAATTTGACATCGATCAGACCATCGGTAAGTAACTAACTGGTTTTGCTTTTTTTTTTTTTTTCATTTTAAACAGCACAATCCATCAATTTTTCTGTATCTACAAAACAAGTGCATAAATGAAATATAAGGAGGATAAGAAAAATACATTCTGTAGATATTAGATTGGGCAAGGGCCAATGTAATTTTGCATGCAGCATAAATAGTTGAAAAATGGGGTTTTTAGATGGAAATCTGTCTGATAAGAAATATTTCTATCATATAGATTATGCACCTACCTTCCAATCCTGGATTTTCCAACATGCACTGTGTTTACTTCCTCTTCTATATCTGATTTAAGTTCTATAGTGTTCTTTTTCATATCTGATATCCTGAATATTAAAGAAGGAAAAGACAAAACTTTAATTTCGAGTCAATTTGCATTATTCTGAGCATTAAATTATATGTCAGTTAGTTAATTATTCCAGTGATTGCACAAAGATTTGGTGACTTTAGCATTATAGTACTGAAGACTATTTCTTATTTCTCATAACTCCAGGCAGCATCTCAGTGGCTGATGATCTGGACTATGAAGTATGTAAAGATTTTTTCCTAAAGGTTGAGGCCGTGGACGGTGGAAGCCCTCCTCTCAAATCATCCACCATCATAAGTATTGAAGTGATGGATGTTAATGATAATGCACCTTTCTTTAGCGAGGAGATTTATAATGTTCTTGTCAGTGAGGACACGCCGATTGGAGAGACAGTCACTAGGGTACGGCTCGATAATGTGCTGTTTATTGGACCACTACTGCATAATTACTCGGGTCATTTTTATAGTCAGTGCTTAATTATGTTCATTTCTGTAATGCATTTAATTAACACTACAAATGCTTAATAATTTACATTCATTGAATTCACTGTAAAGAGAGAAGCTGATTTTTATGCACCTTGTTGTGTGGCTTTGGGATGTGAAGTTATTAGCAGAAGACCTTGACAGCCAAGTAAACGGGAGAATTACTTACTCCATCTTGAGGGGAGACCAAGGGAACCAGTTCTGGATCGATCCTGTCACGGGACTACTGAAGGTCAACAAGGATCTTGACAGAGAGGAGGTTAGATCCCCAGGCCTCCTATGAAACTAACCCTAACTCTAAATCACTTTGGTCTTTGCATTTAAAATCTTTTTCTTTTCTCAACCGGTAAACTGGTGAATTTGTACATACTTATCAGGATTCCATTCTAAATCACCACTCAGAAGATGTAACATATATATATATTACATCTATATAAAATATATATATTGTCATGTTTCATGTAACAGATGCTATAATTGTATACATTTCTCTCAAAATCCCTTTAATAATATATTGATTATTTCATATTTATTTTACTCTCACTGTTTTAATATTAATGTATTTTTAATTAATTCATTTCAATGTTACTTGAATTGTTATATATATATATATATATATATATATATATATATATATATATATATATATATATATATATATATATAATAGCACAATACTGTTACTCTGTCAGAATCCCTTGTTATTGATTTACAGTGTAGCTCTAGGAGAGTAAATGAACCGAACCATGTCACAGACTTTATGAGGTTAATCTGGTGTCTTAACAGAATAAAAACATCAGAAGTGTAAAAGAAAAAAGGGGCCCACAGATTAAAAGCAGAGACAATTGTATTAATAATACATGATTCACACTTCATGCAACCTTCTCGTGTATTTTATCTAAGGTCTCCAGATACATGCTGATAGTGCAGGCTTTTGATAGTGGATCTCCTGCGATGTCCACCACCGTAAATGTGAACATCGATATTGCTGATGTGAATGACAATGCTCCAGTGTTTTCCCCAGAGAACGCTTCAGCAGTTATTCAGGTGTGTGCTCAGATTTCCTCTTTAGGAATTGTAACACAGCTTCAGACTGGAGCATTCATAAAATCCACAAAAGAGAAAAAAGAAATATATATATATATATATATATATATATATATATATATATATATACTATATATATATATATATATAAGATATATATATATATATATATATATATATATATATATATATATATATATATATATATATATATACTATATACATACATACATACATACATACATACATACATACATACATACATACACTCCTATATTCATTGATAATAATATGTTACATATGGATTGTTGTGTATTTGCAGCTGAACAAACCTGTAGGTACTATTATCCTGACACTGTCCATCACTGATAAGGACTCTTCACGAAACGGAGGCCCTTTTGAATTCCTAATTGTATCTGGGAACGAGGACAATGCGTTCACCTTGGACATGAATGGAGAGCTGCGTTCCAACAAAGTGTTTGGACCACATACTGCAATGGAGCATGTTCTCGAGATACAGGTGTGCTTGCTGACAAACCACTAACGCTTTTCTTGTGTTGCGTTATTTGTGCAACAACTTACATTGCACTACACCAGGCATGTCCAAAGTCCGGCCTGTGTTCAAGATTCCCCCGGTCCGAAGCCCCTGTCATAAAAACAATAAGATGCGACCCTCTAGCAACATAGTATAAAATACACACGTACAAAAAAATAGCTATTTTATATTTCGCCAGAAGATGGCGGTAGACCTGTAGCCGCACTCTCTACGCACATCAGCGTGTTTTTCCCAAGAGCCCCTTGGGTCAAATGAAATGAAGGTGGCAATGCTGATTGCCAAGCACTGAAAACCTATTACTTTGGGCGAATTTATTAAAGACAACATTTTTTATTAAGAAAATTTGTAGTGAAAAGAAGCAAGAATTTGTCAAAGTAATTTTGGTAAAAAAAAAAAAAAAAACTAGAAAATAAACTACATTTATTTGTGTTCTGTGTGAAGAAATGAATGCCATTCACAGTAAAAAAAAACCCCATTGCATTAATTATAAAATTAATTAAGTTAATTAATTATGTTCATGCTTAGTGGTTAGCACATTCGCCTCACACACTTCCAGGAGTCCGGGTTCGATTCCGATTCCCGTCTCTACCATGTGTGTGTGGAGTTTGCATGTTCTCCCCGTGCCTCAGGGGTTTTTTTTCTCCGTTTTTTCTCTCCGATTCTCCGGTTTCCCCCCCTTCTCCGGTTTCTCCCTGGTCCAAAAACATGCACGGTAGGTTGATTGGTACCTTGGAAAAATTGTCCCTAGTGTATGAATGTGTGTGTGTGAATGTGTGTGTGTGTGCCCTTGGCATTCCATCCAGGGTGTATCTTGCCTTAATGCCCATATACGCCTGAGATAGGCAGAGGCTCCCCGTGACCCGAGGGAAGATCGGATATAGCGGTAGAAGATGAATGAATGATGAATGTTCATTTGCATTTAATGTTCATAGTTCATAGAATATGCGGCTGAATGGTTGACCCCCACATATTTTCACATTTCTTTTGGACACCCCTGCTGAACACTAAACATGGCGATTCTTAATCTAATATGCATCCTCTGTCATAAATGGTATTGCTTGGGAGTTTTGTTTTTCAAGCTGGCAAATCATCTGATTCAATAGGCAAAGGTTTATTAGGACATTTTCTTGGCAACTTTGTGTAAGAGGACTGACTTTGTGACTCAGAATACGTTCGGCATTTAAGAAGCCACATAATGGTGAACAATGTCGAACATCACAGCCATAATCATTCATTCACTCATTCACCTTCTACCGCTGTATCCGATCTTCCCTCGGGTCAAGGGGAACCTGTGTCTATCTCAGGCGTCTATGGGCATTAAGGCAGGATACACCCTGGATGGAATGCCAACCCATCGCAGGACACACACACACTCACACACAAATTCATACACATTCATACACTAGGGACAATTTTCCAAGGTGCCAATCAACCTACCGTGCATGTTTTTGGACCGGGAGGAAACCGGAGAACCCGGAGAAAAACCCCCTGAGGTACGGGGAGAACATGCACAAACTCCACACACACATGGCCGAGACGGGAATCGAACCCGGACCCTGGCGGTGTGAGGCGAACGTGCTAACCACTAAGCCACCGTGCCCCTACAGCCATAATCACTGAAAGTCAAACTTCAAGGTTAAAAGATAACATACTGTGGCATTTTTTTGTGTTATTTATGAATTAAACATTTATTTCCAAAGTTGATATATTTCTGTGCAGCTCCATTCCTAAACAACGTCATCTGTAAAAAGTGGCGTACAAATAAAATGTAGGTGAATTTTGTAACCACTGAAATCGCACAACACATCGGTTGTAACGAAAGAATTCTCTTCACTTAAAGTCAAGCAGCTTTTATGACAAGACGTGAGTGATGTGTAGGAAGTTTAATGTCATATGAAATGAACCGGTCAAGTGATGTAATATGTCACGGAGGATTCATGTCAAGGTAATGCTTTTCACTTGTCATGTGGGTAAAAGAAGTAAATATTGTTTAAAAAAAGTATAATATTTGTATCTGTTTTATTTCCGGTCCCTTTTCCTTCAATAGAAAAGACCTTTAAATGGAAAAATAATCTAATAAAAATAAATGTGTATAAATAATATACATATATTTCTACTAATATAATGTCTACTTTTATCTACTAATAAAATGTAGAGAATTCTAATTCAATATGATTTATTAATATGGCAGCCACTCTTAACTAGATCAACTTACACCTGAGCAATAGAGGGCTAAGGGCCTTTCTCAAGGGCCCACTAGTGGTAGATTGCTATTGGTGGGGGGGTTTGAACCTGTGATCTTTCAATGCAGACCTACGGGGGGCGGATTTTTCCATGCATAAATATGTTATTGTCATCGGCAGTCAAAACTGACCTTGTGCCAGTATATCCTTTATTTTCATTTTAGTTGATGTTGTTGATTTTTGCAATTACAGTTATTTGTTATTAGTATTTTTTATACAGTATATTTACATTTATAGAATTTTTTAAGAACATTTTGTCCCGGGAATAATTGTATTGCAAATAATACTTATTTGAATCGGGTCCCGTGGGTCCCGTGCAGGTCTGTACTCCCAATTACCTGCTTTTTTGTGTAGATGTTGTGGGAAAAGTTATTTATATTATTTGTATTTTTTTCCTACCTCTTTTCTTCATTTTACGTATCAGGCGTGGGACTCTGGGAAGCCTCGCTTGTCGTCGTCCACTTTCGTGGTTGTGCGTGTGAGTGGAGGAAGTGTCTTTAAGCCAGTCGTCTTCCCTCTGGAGATCAGAATAGTGATGACGGAAGAGGTCTTTCCTGGCGGCATTATTGGTCGGATCTACGCCAGCGTTGACGGTGGAAATAAAGTTTTGTCTTTCACACAACAGCCTCTGTCAAAAAGCCTGTTCCAGATTGACCAACAGGATGGCAAGATCGTAGCACTGAGTGGCCTGGAGCCTGGCAGGTAGCAGTGTCAAAACTACAGAAGTGTAATTCGAAATGTTCATTCTGTTTTATGACAGCGTCGATGTTTCCAGGTACACCATGAATGCCACTGTCAGTGACGGACACTTCTCTGAAACAGTGGGTGTGAAGGTGCAAGTGGAGGTGGCGACGGAGGAAATGGTACAGAACGCTGTCATGCTGCACTTCCAGGACCTTTCTGCTGAGGACTTTGTAGGGATTTACCTCAAACAATTGCAGAAAACTCTTCAGGATGCGCTTTTCCGACCCGGGCTGGGACACACTCCAGAACCTATCCATATTATAGGGGTGCAGCCAGTGGCGCAGTCTCCCCTTCTGGAGGTGCTTTTAGCAGTGGATGCCCAGGAAGGAGGGTACATGGCACCCGGGGAGCTAGCACTGCGACTGGGCGAATTGCGGGAAAAGCTGGGAGGAGCGTTGAAGCTGGTGGACGTGTTGGATCAGAGTTGTTCGGGAGAATTGGACTGTGGTGAGAGTGTGTGCGAGCTCAGCTTGAAGCTGGAACCGGACGAATTGAAAACCTATAGTACCACCAAACTGAGCTTCGTCTTGCCATATTTCCGGCGCTTAGAGACCTGCAGCTGCACAGGTAAGTCAGGCACCGGGTTTGCGTTCCGTAATAAAAGCAAAGTCTTTACTGCCTGATATCTGTTTTTGAAATAGCAGTTACAAACTTTTTTTTTTGTAATTCAATCTACTAAATACTTAATTTCAACACTAGTGAAGATAATTATCGGCTCTCATACCAATACCCATTTTAAATTACAAATTAAAAAAGTGAACAGTGAACATCTTGGTGACCAAATTGCAGTGTTGGGAAAGGTTACTTTGGAAATGTAATAGATTGTAATTACTTTATAAAAGTAATTGATTACATTTGATTACTTTTTCATCACTTTCATTTGTCCACTAGGTGGCACTTTAAGTTAACATTCTAAGGAAAAAAAGTTTCAAACCCTCGAAAAACAATCGGTACCATTTTTCGAAGTGAAACTGCAGCAGAAAATCATGCCGTCATCGAAAGCATTTTTTACATTTTCATACTGCCATTTAATTTCTCAGTAACTGTAACAAATGACTGTTATGTTGTAAATCAAATACGTAACGCTGTTACAAGTAACTAGTTATTCCCCAACACTGACGAGTATTAGCGCTGCCTTCTCATAGCTCTGATTCTGAGAGATCTCCACGTTCCTCCACACATAGCTGGGACACTTCATGCTAATGGATCGGCTACTGTAACCAGATGACCACTGTGCACACATGCAGAAAAGAATCTCGATGTATAATAACTGGATTTGGATGAGGTACAGGAGCAGGAGATCATTATATCAATATCCCATGTCTGTTATACATCTCAGTCTATGGGCATTAAGGCAGGATGCCCCTGGATGGAATGCCAACCCATCGCAGGACACACACACACTCACATTCACATTCATACACTAGGGACAATTTTCCAAGGTGCCAATCAACCTACCGTGCATCTTTTTGGACCGGGGGAAACCGGAGAACCCAGAGAAAAACCCCCTGAGGCACGGGGAGAACATGCAAACACCACACACACATGGCCGAGACGGGAATCGAACCCGGACCCTGGCGGCGTGAGGCGAACGTGGTAACCACTAAGCCACCGTGCCCCCCTACACACACACCTCAGGCATGTTAATACTAATTAACCAATGGCAAAGCTGGTTACAATTTTTTCTTACTATGTACATACTGACTATCATGGCTTCAGCGTGAGATACGACATGCTACAAAGTAAAATTAAACTCAAACATTATCCGAATAATTGAATATTCTTTGCGTGTTCGTTCAGGTGGTGGATTTGCTAAAACGGGAAATTGATTGCATGGAATCGCACCTATAAGTTTGTGTGATGTGAGAATGTAAAACAGTATAGCAAAGGAATATTTCCTATGTGGGGGCACAGTAGCTCCTTGGTTTACATTTTCAGCATTTGGCAGACGCCCTGACACAGAGCGACTTATAACTGAGCGACTGAGGGTTAAGGGCCTTGCTCAAGGGTACACTAGTCCAGCTATGTGGTGCTGGGATTTGAACCTGTGATCTTCCTGTAGAAAACCCAATGCTTTAAACATTAAGCTACCACCTCCCTCTGATTAGCATGTTCGCATCATACCTCCAGGGTTGGGGGTTCGCTTCCCACCTCTACCATATGTGTGTGTGTGTGTGTGGAGTTTGCATGTTCTTTCCGTCTCTCTGGGGTTTTTCTCCGACCCCCCCGTCCAAAAAACATGCACGGTAGGTTGATTGGCACCTTGGAAAAATTGTCCCTAGTGTCCCTAGGCATTCCATCCAGGGTGTTTCCTGCCTTGATGCCCCGAAGACGCCTGAGATAGGCATAGGCTCCCTGTGACCTGAGGGAAGATCGGATATAGCGGTAGAAGATGAATGAATGAATGAATAATGAGTTTCCCTATATAACGTATTTTGCTAAAATCTGATCTTCGTCTGCTTTGTTTTACATTCATAACATAATTAAACTTCTCTTTCAGTCTGTCTTTTCTATTTTCATGTGTGTCTATCCCTCTGGCATTTGTCTTGAGCAGGTGGAAATTGTTTAACATATGCAGAGCTTTGTGAAGGCCAGGCCTGTCCTCCTGATATGAAGTGTGTGCGCGGTGCCTCAACGGTTCCCTCTTCCTGCCAATGCCTGCCTGAAACTCTCCACCAGTGTGCAGGTTAAAGATTTATTATTTGTTTTCATTTACATTTTTAAAGAAAAAACTCTTACCAGAAGACTAGAGACTTAAGGGAAAGATAGACGCTAACTACATGTTATTAACATGATATTCCATAACTATGTCATTAACTTCATATTAATGACATGGTTATGAAATACGATGTTCACCAAGGTATCATGGTCAGTTCACATACACTATACATTTACATTTGCAGCGTTTGGCAGACGCCCTTATCCAGAGCGACTTACAACTGAGCAAGTGAGGGTTAAGGGCCTTGCTCAGGGGCCCACTAGTGATAGCTTGATGGTGGTGGGGTTTGAACCTGTGATCTTCTGGTCCAGAGTCCAACACCTTAACCACTGGGCTACCACCTCCCAATATAGTTGGTTTTTGTTTTTGTACGCAGATTGTTTATATATTGTAAATTTTATAATAAATGCAAATCAACTGTGTTATTCGTATGCAACTCAAATGACCGAGATGTAACCGACAGAATATGGTCATTTTTCAAAATGGAAGATTGTTCAGATAATGAATAAAACGGAAATAATTAATGATTTCTTGTGTGGCCCTGGTACCAATTGATCAACGGTACCGGCCCGAGGGTTGGGGACTACTGGTCTAAGGCACTGGGCTACTGATCAGGTCAGGGGTTCGAGCCCCAGTATCGCCAAGCTGCCACCCTTGGGTCCTTGAGCAAGGCTCTTAACTCTCTGTGCTCCAGGGGGCGATGTATCATGGTTGACCCTATCTTTAACCCCAGCTTCCAAAAAAGCTGGGATATACGAAGAAACAATTTCTATTCTATTCTAAAATGCAGAGAATTTAAATCTCCCTTTACTTTAACAAGGAGACCCCCAAATTCTCCAGCATAAAAGTTCCCTGTGGAGCTTTGTGGAGCTCTGACCTCAAATGGGATGAATGGGGTCGCAATTACACTGCAAAATCTAGTGAGACATCTTCCATCAGAGATCTTCCATCTTCCAACCGTAAATGGGTACAAAATGCGGAACGTTCAAAAAGCATGAACGAATCCTATTCAGTGTACTTTTTGTCCTTTTAATGTACCTTAATGTTTTTAGTCATCTATATCAGCTTCACATTATAAGACAATTTCACTTTTAAGACATCTTTTTGTAGGCTTAAAAGTGAATACCATACGACCCCTCATAGCTTCCATATTCTTTACAATAAGGCTATGATCTAGTGCAAGGTTGTCAAACACATTGGACCATTATGATGGGCCTCAAACGAGCAGTTATAACTATAAAACAGTATATAGTGTTTGATGAGCGCCGTCGCCTCATAACACAAAACACATAACGTTTTTTTCACCTTGAAATACAAACATGTATTCGCTTTCCCATCTTTCTTGGAAGTGCCTTCCATCTACATAGATTTTTCACTTGCTGGGATAGATTCGGCTTGTTGGAAAAATCGCTCTCCGCAAAGCCGATGTGAGATAGACTGCACTCTAGTGGCGGGATGCCGTCACTTTGTGGGTGGCGTAGTCGCATGCATTGTGGCGGACGCAGTTTATTGTCAGTGAGTGCTTTAATGAAACTTAGCCTTATTTTAAGACAATCATACACCTTTTCTGCTCTTGCAGGGGCCACGTAAAATGACATGGACACATTTGAGTTTGCTGATCTAGTATGTTTTGGGTTTATATTTAATGGGGCACAGAGTGTACATCGTGTTATTGACCAATGTTCAGTGTACAGCACTGACTTGCGTGTTACATAAGTGAGAAAGAGTTTTATGTATACATCATGTATGTATAGCATTACTATAAATATTACAGACTAATAAAAATGTGTGTGTGTGTGTGTGTGTGTGTGTGTGAACTCACTCACATTTCTATTTTCCTGAGGCATGCGTTTTTCTGATGTGTTCCGCAGGGCAGACGTCTCTGAGTTTTTCAGGGAACAGCTATATTAAGTACAGAGTGACTGTCAGTAGTAAGAATCAGGATATGAAAGTCAGTCTGAAGATCAGAACCCTGCAGAATAGAGGAGTCATAATGTACAGACATGCTGAGCCATGTCACATGCTAAAGGTAAACACACAAACACACACACTATACATGATGTAACTCAGTAATATTATCTTATTTAAAGTGTATACTTAGATATAGAAGAGGGTTCTTATAATAATTTGTGAAAGCCGCAAAGCTCTTTGTAATATCTTCATACAACCGCGATTTCAAAAATGTAGGAACACTGTGTAACATGTAAATACAAACAAACTGCAATGATCCGCAAATCCCATGAACCCATATTTTATTAACAGTACAATAGAATGTAGAATGTACATCGTAAGGGAAATATAAGACCATTGATGCGTGTACATTTGGAATAGAGGCAATATAGGGGTGAAAATAGGAAAAGTGTTACTAAAAATAAACATCTGGGTGAACATTTTGTTCACCGCAGAACAAATAAAAAATAGCACTGATGAGTAAATTGAAGAAATGCACCATTTTAAGGGGGAAAAATTTTGACTTTGATGGCTGCAACAGATTTCAAGAAAGGTTATGACATGTTTAGAGTATGTTTTGAATAGAATAGCCTTTATTTGTCACATATACGTAACATCAAACAGCACAGCATTTCTTGGCGCCCCGTAAGCGATGGTTTCTGACATCTACGTGGAGCGCTGGCATGACGGCCAGGTCCCTGTTCACCTCTTGCAACTCGGTACGATCAGCTCCCTGTTTTTTGGTCCGTGATGGACATAAAAGAGTATCTGATGTGGCCTTCTTTCACTAAGCGAAAACACATCACGAAACAAAAAATATGACCAAGAAGACTGTTGAGCAACTTCCAAAAAACCAAAAAAAAAGGGAAGGATGTAGCTCAGTGGTTTAAGACGCTGGGTTAGAAGGTCGGGGGTTCAAGCTCCGGTATCGCCAAGCTGTGCAAGTTTGAGCAAGGTTCTTAACCCTCTGTGCTCCAGGGGGCCATGGCTGACCCTGTGAATGACCTTCCAAAAACAAGCTGATATATGCAGAGAAAGGATTTCACAGTGCTGTAATGTATATGTAACAAGGCTCTTCTACTCTAAACCTGTCCTAACCTTTCTTGAAATTCTTGCAGCCATGAAATTCAAAATTATTTGTCTCCCGCTTTAAAATGGTCAATTTCTTCTTCTGCTGTGAATAAAACATATGTTTGTGAAATGTACAATTCACTGCCTTGCGATTTTATACACTTTGTTTTCACCGTGGAATGTTGTGTATTCAGATTGAGGAAGGTCGCCTTTGGTTCCAGTTGGACTGCACCAACAACCTGGATGTGCTGGGCATTTCTGGGCGCCCCATAAGCGATGGTTTTTGGCATGCCGTGGCGCTGCACGTGACTTACAACTACACGCTGCTCTCCCTGGATGACAGCTACGTGGAGCGCTGGCATGATGGCCAGGTCCCTGTTCACCTCTTGCCTCTCGGTACGATCGGCTCCCTTTTTTTTGGGGCCCAGGTGCCGCAGAGAGGCGGGCAGAGGCATGCTCGCCCATATGACGGTTTCCAGGGCTGCCTAAGTGCTGTAACAATGAACGGCAACGAGCTGCCCCTACAGAGTAAAAGGAACCGTCATGGTGATTTAACCGCCATCAGTGAGGTGAAGATGGGTTGCATGCTGTATCCCAACCCCTGTCTGGGTGCACTGTGCCAGAACGGGGCCACCTGCAACAGCCTGCCCTCCGGTGGTAAGATATGTAGATAAGTGGATCATTAAATAGTTTTAAATGGTCTTCAAAAATACATGTTGTACTTTGGTGGTAGTAGTAGTAGTAGTGTGTGCTTTTGCTAAACAATATGTTCTTTTAGGAAATGACAAAACAGTTTTTTTTTTCAACAAAACATATTTTACTTTAATTTTCAGGAGTTTAGACAAAAAAATATTTGTGTCAGACTCTCTAAATCAGGGATCACCAACCTTTTTGTAACTGAGAGCTACTACATGGACACCGAGTCATATAAAGGGCTACCAGTTTGAAATACTCCTCTGAAATAACAAATTTACCTTTAGTTATATATTATTATTATTATTATTATTATTAATGATACTCATTTATCTATGTAAATACACTTGACAGTGACTATCAACAACGAATTAACTACATTTTACATTATAGACGCATCTCACTGATGAGTTGTGCACTTTTTATAGCAAGCCTGAGAGCTACTCATGTGCTCCTTGGGGGCTACCTGGTGCCCACGGGCACCACGTTGGTGACCCCTGCTCTAAATTATTAAAAGAAATAGCAATTTGCTGTATACAAGATAAAAATGATTATAATAACTTTATTATTTACAAATTAGAGCAAATGATATTTTATTTTTAGCTGAGATTATAACATATATATCATTATTATAATGATATCTTATAAAATAAATAGCATTATTGCATCTAAAAACTATCTAGGAGAAGAATAATAAGAAAAGTAATAGTAATAATCATAATAAAGGGTAAAATAAGAATAAGTTTACGTGTTTACGTGTTTAAGTGATTATGTACATTTGTCTACAAATACATTCAATGGAATGTGCAACGAAGTTTGCGTTCCATAATTTAGTGATTTAGTAAATAAATCGTATTTCATATTAATACACACGATTGCATGGCATGCATAATGCTCATGTTCCTCCTCCCACAGCATTTACATGCGTCTGCCCAAAACAATACACCGGTGTGCTCTGCGATTCAGAAGTCTCGCCGTGTGTCCCCACACCGTGTCGAAATAGAGGAGAGTGCAAAGCTGTGGGGAACACTTTCCTTTGTGGCTGCCCGAAAGGCTTTGGTGGACTCATGTAAGACTCATCTTTTGCTAATTAGACAGCACACACACACACACACACACACACACACACACACACACACACACACACACACACACACACACACACAATACTAATTCCTCATTGTATTTTAATTTATGATTGGTCATGTAACACAAATTCTTAATTAAGTACCTCATAATGTCATTATTACTGGTTAGAATTATGGATGGATTTTACGATGCTTAAGGTCACGTGTTTCTATTACTGCTTCCATAATAAGATAATGGCGTTTGTTCTTTTTTTGGCCATTAGATGGCAGCATTGCTGCGCGGATGCATGGGAATGGCTTTCAACGCTTTGCAACTTCTTACTGTTGTTTTCCTTCTGACAGCGTGTAACGACGTTACGTAATTTAATTACAAAACAGTTATTCGTTACAGTTACTGACAAAAATACTGACATTTAAATGTAATTATAGGAATTACAGTTCCTTTTGAAAATGTTAAAGATTACAAATCCCAAAATATAACCAACTTTTTTTTCGAGAGTTTGACATTTTTTCCCTCTTAGAATGTTAATGACTGTAAGTAATAATAATAGAGTGCCACCTGGTGGACAATGAAAGGAATGATAAAATAATCAAATGTAATTTGCTTACATAAAGTCATTGAAAAGTTACACTACTTATTACATTGTGAATAGGATCAGGAATTAACCTTCCCAAACACTGTCTGAAAATATATAAGAATACAGTATAGATAACAGTTTACAGACAGGTGTGTTTGTATGCATGTACAGTATAATGGCTAATTCCATCCATCATGTTAACTCAAATGAAGAAAAAACAACAACAAGCGACGATATTTAAAAATTCAGATTTGCCTTGGAATTGTCTTGCGTAACCACTGGATGATTAAAGGTTATGCAAGTTCAACCATATGAATTACAAAGTCTTTTTCAGGAACGTTCATTTAAAATTTAAGATCCTCACAACTTCTTGATGGCTTTTGAACTGTATAGCCATCTTATGAATTACTCATATGCAGTGATTAGAAATTCCCAAACATGAATAATTGAAGGAAATATTGTGCTTATTATATAAAAACAAACACAAGTAAGACTGATCTCATTCAACACAGATGTGAAGAGGACTTGAACGAGTGTGACCGGGAGGAGTGTGAGAACGGCGGGACGTGTGTGAACACATTCGGTGGCTTCTACTGCAACTGCACTGCAGGCTTCGAGGGCCAGTTCTGTGGGCAGCCGTCTACAGGCGCAGTGGGAACCCAGACTGAGATTCTTTCCTACATCGGTCCGGCAGAAGTCATTGGCATCGGCGTTTTGCTTTTTGTGGTGTTGGTGCTTCTCATGCTGCTGGCTGTTTTCCACAAGAAGCTGCTACGGAAGGACGGGGAAAGTGCAGAGTCAGCAGGTATCTCCACAGAGAACGGGTGTCCCCTGCGTGAAATGTGTCCCGGTGCTGAGGGAACTGGATTGCCCCCACAGGTCATGGTGCGCCCCACTGCGTACACTGCACCGCAGTGTCTGGGTGAGAAAGCAGCAGGTCTCGCTACTATATCATGCCCACCCCCAACCTTCCATATAACGTCGCACAACCTGGGTATGTCCAGACGAGAGGTAGCCGTGTGTAGTGTCGCTCCGAACCTGCCTTCATTGTTGCCTAACTTCCCTCTACGCAAACCTCCATGGGAGACTGATGAGGACGATGATGATGATGATGATGATGATGATGATGATGATGAGGATGAAAATGACAACGATAGCTGTGAAATCCAGGTCTTAAAATGGCAAGAAAGAAACTATCGCGGAGATGGACAGGAAATGGCCGTGAAACCGGGTAACGTGATGATCACATGATCATGCATAGTCCTCACGCGTAAATGTTACCGATGAATAATCTGTAACATCTGTAACAAGATCACACAGAGCTTAAAATCAAAAGCAGGTTAAAACAAAAGGAATTGAAGCTTTTAGGTTCACTAAAGCATCCAGCGTCAATACTTGTTACCAAAAGTTATGTCAAATTACATAAACATTCAATTACAAGTTTTAATCGTATTTAGTTGGTTAGCATTGAGTCAAATTGTGGCATCATTTCTGAATTCCAACATGATCATTTCTCATTACTCAGTCCTGTGAGCTGTAGTCTATTGGAGTGGAAAGAAATAGAAAGATTTGGCACATTTGGATAGGAAACAGTGTGACATAACAATTGCGAGATCTGGATGTGGGGATTTAATTTTTGTCTTCAAAATCTGCTTAAAACAGAAAAATCAAAACAGAATGTGATTTGCAAATCTGATAAACTTGTAATTTGTATTTTATTCACAGTTTTGTATATAATACACACACACACACACACACACACACATACATACACACGTACAGTACATACATACAATATATACACTCACATCATATATATATATATATATAATATATATATATAAATTATATATATATATATATATATATCTATATATATATATATATATATATATATCTATCTATATATATCTATATATAAGGGCTTGTCAGTCGATTCAAATATTTAATTGTGATTTAATTGTAATGTAATCGTACAATTGTCATGAGTTAACTCGTGATTAATCGCACATTAAGCGCACGTTTATGTACCAGAAATTAATCATTTTCATGTTTAATTATTCATATATATATATATATATATATATATATATATATATATATATATATATATATATATACACACACACACACATTTGGGAACTCAGAAGTTGCTAGAGTTTGGGAGAGGAAAATTTTCCAATTCGTGTATGATACAGGATTCTACCTGTTCAACATTCCTGTGTCCCTTTTATCACATTTTTCCATTCCGTTGGGCCCTAAATATAGTATTTTCAATTAGCTAAATGTCTGGACTAGTTCGGTACCCAACCTTTTCTTCTATTAAGCCATGCAGTTGTAATAGATGCAGAATGTGATTAAGCATTGAGTTGCTGAAATATGCAAGACCTTTTCCTGAAAACGATGTCAGCTGGATGGAAATGTATGTTGCTCCTCCACATTTAAGATCTGCCAAGCTGCCTATTCCATACTAATCCCCCTCCCCCCCATACCATCTGAGGCATTTGAATTAAGCACTGATAAGTCTGATCCCCCATTGTGGATCCACACAGGATATGACACAGACAGTGACTTCTGAACTTGTTTCTGAGCCCATAAATAAACAAGCCCATAATTAAACCAGGAAAAGGTTTAATACGGTTCTGAGAGCCTAAATATCATAGGTAGCATATATATATTTATTTATTTATTTATTTATTTATTTATTTATTTATTTATTTATTTATTTATTTATTTGAGTTTGAAACTTTTTTTCATAAAATGTCAACTTAAAGCGCCACCTGGTGGAGAAATGAAAGTAATCCAAAAGTATATCATTTACTTTGATCATTCAATAAGTCATTGAAAAGTGACACTACTTATTAGATTATGAATAGCGTCATATACAATCTGTAATCTATTACATTTCCAAAGTAACCTTCACAACTGTATCTAGTCAAGGTCATTTCAATTTGATATCGAGGGGCATTATTTGTAAAGTGTTCCACAATTTTCGGTGGAATGTTTCCTTCTGAGAGACTCTCTCTAATGTTAGAGACAGTTTACCCAATCATGTTATTGGCCTGTTGCCATTTAAGTTCCTTAAAATGGGACATTTTCAATTTATGTATTATATCATGAATAAAATATGGGTTTACAAGATTTGCAACTCATTGCATTTTTTTTTACATTTTACATAGTGCACCTACATAGATTAAACTGCTTTTGGAATCAGTTAAAGCCCATTCTCCTACAGTTTTTACCTACAGCGTGATTCATGTGTATAACTTCTGTTTTACTTCTCTTTAGAGTCAAATAGTGGAGTGGACGAGGGATCTTGTTTTTCAGACAGCAGTACAAGTGAAGCTCGCTCTATCAGGTCTGACTACTGTGATAATGGTAAGAGCATTTTAGCTTTCCATCTATGCACCCCTAGTATGTGTTTTTCCATACTAAACCTGCTCACACCCACCCATTACACAGTGCAGCTGTTTATGAACAATGTTTGTGATTATGATGCATTTTACTGCCACACTGGATTGGGAGAGTTGCATCTTAAGACTGTAAAATATTAATGTTCCACCTGACAATTCGATGCTCATAAACCCCACAACATGCTGCAGCAATTATATGCAATTCAATGATGAACTGAACTGGTTTTAGCAGCAGGTTTTAGCAACGGGGCTGCACACAAAACCCGAAAACATACAACATAAACTCATCCTTCTCTGGAAACTTTACAGAAACCTGAATACAGATTTAGGTCTCTAATGAGCAACGCCAGAGGTGACAATAGTCAATACAATCAAATCTCCATGTGGAACCATTTACAGTGAATCACAGGTGCAGATAGTTATATTGCAGTAATAGATCATCAGGATGAACTAGGCAGGTCTGAAAGGTGAGAGGAGCTGAACTCATAACCTAAATCACCATAATGCAATTAATTATTTACTTTATACAGATGGCTTATACTGATTAGAGTGAATAATAATAATGCTTTTCAAGGACCACAAATATTAGAGGATCAGAAAGAGGATGTAGCTCAGTGGTTAAAGCACTGGATATATATATATATATATATATATATATATATATATATATATATATATATATATATATATATATATTACTGTGCAAATGTTTTAGGCAGGTGTGTGAAAAAATGCTATAAACAAAGAATGCTTTCAGAAATATAAATAATGATTTTTTTTTTGTTTTGTCAATTTACAAAATGCAAAGTGTCAGCGAACAAAAAAAAATCAAATCAATATTTGTTGTGAGTAACGTTTAGAAGAAGTAGAAGTAGTGGAAGTGACGGCACGACCCCCACAGAACCCCCCTGATCTCTACATCATGGAGTGTGTGTGGGATTTACATGAAGAGACAGAAGGATGTGAGAACGTCTACATCCACAGAAGATCTGTGTTTACTTCTCCAAGATGGAACAAACAACCAGCCGAGTTCCTTCATAAACACTGTGTGTAAGTGTGTACCTAGAAGAATTACTGCTGTTTTGAAGGCAAAGTGTGTTCACACCAAATATTGATCTGAATTCCAATTCTACTTTCTTCATTCATTGCATAACACTTCCATTTTTGAAAGCATTCTTTATTTACATCATTTTTTCACACCTGCCTAAAACCTTTGCACACCACTGTATATATATATATATATATATATATATATATATATATATATATATATATATATATATATATATATAGAGAGAGAGAGAGAGAGAGAGAGAGAGAGAGAGAGAGAAAGAGAGAGCACTTTCAGTATACCACAAATTAATACTTTTCACATTTCTACTACTCGACTTATTATGTTATAATTATATACATTTCTCTCAAAAACTTTCTCTTTAATAAAATTATTGATTATTTAATATTTATTTTACTCTGAAAATTATTCTTTTTTAAAAATATTAATTTCTTGTAAATTTCAATGTTACTGGTTTAGTGGTTGTTGTAATTGAAAATATGGGACGTGGTTCCTTTAAGAATTCTGTTCCAGTTGCTTTTCCATATAAACTGGTGATACATGTAAGGTTATATGGAATATATAGCGCATTTTCAGTGACTCAGATAATTATATAGCAGTAATAGATCATCAGGATGAACCAGGCAGGTCTGAAAGGTGAGATGAGCTGAAATCAAAACCTCATTCAACATAATACAATTAATTGTTTACTTTACACAGAGGGCCTATACTGATTAGAGTGAATAACAGTAATGCTTTTCAAGGAAAACAAATATTTGAGCATTTGAAGGAGGGTGTATCTCAGTGGTTAAAGAGCTGGGTTACTGATTGGAAGGTCGGGGGGTCAAGCCCCGGTATCGCCAAACTGCCACTTGAGCAAGCTCCTTACCCCTCTGTGCTCCAGCTGTATCACTGCACTCTGACCCAAACTTCCAAAAAAGATATGCACAGGATTTCTCTTTGTCAAAGAACAATTTCACTTTTCTATAATGTATATGTGATAAATAAAACATATTCTGTTTTGCAATACTGCTTTGCGAAAACAGCACGCTGGAGCCTGAATAAAAAAAAAAAAAACGAATGATCATACATGATTAAAATGTTCAGATTTTCCACTTATGATTTGTGATGAAATCAATTGCTTGTGACTCAATTTATCTAAATACAACTATGCAGGATTCTACAGCACCAAGTGATTAATAAAATATGTATCATGAATATTACTAACAAGACTACTACATAGTAATTATTCCTATATTGCCTGGTAATGGTTTGTTCTCTGCTTAAACCTCAATTTAGCTTCCATCGTGACAGTGATAAAGCGAACCGGTGGTGCAGTGGACAACAGTGAAAATGAAGGTATGATATCTGTATTGTACCTGTGGTCATTTTGTAAATGTATACATTCTAATAAACAAAAAAACAGACATTTACTGATACTTTATGGCTCTAGGAATGAGTCACAGTGCCAAGATCTGTTTTATGATACGACAGGTGTGATCTGTTTTATACTGTAGAATTTCACACTATCCGAATGACCATTTAAAATCTATATAAATAACAATTAAGTTATATTAATTATTCATACATAGTCAATAACCAGTCCTTAGACTATAAAAGTCCATGCTCATAAACAACACAACATGCTACAGCAATTATATTCAATAAAATAAAGAAAGAAAAACCAAGCATGTCAACTGAACGATTTCATTGTAATGATTAAAAAATAGCAACGGAGGCTGCAAAGAAAATTGAAAATATACAATACAAACTTCTCCTTATAATGCTTCGCAAAGCAACTTTACAGAAACTGGAATACAGATTTTGGTCTCTAATGAGCAAAGCCAGAGGAGACAGGAGGCAATATAATCACACGGCTTCGTCCAATAACTGAAATGGCGAACAAGGAAAACAAAAACAACAATGACAATGATAGTTAAAGGGGATACTAAACAGAAACAAGGGAAAACCCACAGAGACTAACAAAAAGTAGGGGCCTAAGGCTAGGAAAGTACAGTGGGAATCAACTTAAGACAAAGAAATAAAGGGTAAGCACAGAACTAGAGTAAAAACATTACATAATAAAATTGCTAAACAGGGAAATAAATAAACAGTGGGAACTTGAACAGGGGAGGGGTATGGTGGCTTAGTGGTTAGCACGTTCGCCTCACACCGCCATGTCCGGGTTCGATTCCCGTCTCGGCCATGTGTGTGTGAAGTTTGCATGTTCTCCCCGTGGTAGCTCAGGAGGTTTTTCTCCGGGTTCTCCGGTTTCGTCCCCGGTCCAAAAACATGCACGGTAGGTTGATTGGCACCTTGCAAAATTGTCCCTAGTATATCAATGTGTGTGTGAATGTGTGTGTGTGTGCCCTGCGATGGGTTGGCATTCCATCCAGGGTGTATCCTGCCTTAATGCCCATAGACACCTGAGATAGGCACAGACTCCCCGTGACCCGAGGGAAGATCGGATAAAGCGGTAGAAGAATGAATGAATGAATAAACTTGAACGGGGTACAGGAACTCACAAAACCTGCTTGGGATAGAGACAGGACATTGTAGGACAGGGATGTCAAACTCATTGTCACCGTGGTCCACATCAGCATTATGGTGGACCTTGAAGGGTACAGTTGTTATAAGACAGTATATAGTGTTGGATGAGCGACACCACCTCATAACACAAAACACGTAGCGCTTTTTCTCTTTGAAGCACAAACATGTTTTCCCACCTTTCTTGAAGATGCCTTCCATCTACATTGGTTTTTCGCTTCCTGGACATTTTTGGGATAGAAATTTCTCAATTCTGCTTGTTGGAAAAAGTCGCCCGATGTGGGATACATTGCACTCTAGTGGCAGGACGGCGTCACTTCGCGGGTAACAATCACCTGCATTGTGGGAGATGTAGTTTATTGTCAATTCACTCTCACTTCCAAGCAGCAGAGCCTTATTATAAGACAATCATACACCTTTTAAGCGATGTGGTGGGCCACATTCGGCTTTAGGACAAACAGTGATTTAGGACAAACAGACTAGAAATCATAGAATTCAGAAAGACTAGGAAAGGGAAACATTGCTAATACAACAAAGGAACTAATGGGAACTCGAGAACAGGGTGCACAGCTAAACTTACAGACTAATAGACTATCAAACAAACAACAGAACATATGAGGTAATAAATGGGGAGGAACATAAAAATTGGAAAATAGGAAAGGGAATAGAGCTTGGGAATAAAACACTTGGTCTCACATGAAAAGGCAAAACAGGAACAAAGCAGGATTCAAGAAAACAAGAGATTCAAAATTACAGCTCATGGAAAACAAACAGAACTTTCAGAAACTATAAATAAATGCAGAAAATGGCAAGCAAATAAAAACATGCTATGGCAAAACAAACAGCAAAAGAGGCAATGGTCCAACAAGAACAAAATGCAAAAATGGAAACTTAAGTACAAAGAAAACAAACAAGGAGCAGGGGAAACAAATCATAGGGAGCAAGGGCTCGGTGGCGACATCTGGTGGCCAAAAGTCCCAGTATGTCCAGACATACTGAGAAAATAAATACTAAAAAAACTTTTTCTAGTTTGTTTATTGATAGAATGAAGATTTAAAAAAAGGAAGAAATAGGTATAGGTAATTGACATTTCTGCCATTAAATTGATGTTTTTCTAATTTACTATTTTTTAAAACAGTTCTGCAATATTTCCTTTTTTGCTATTGCTGTTATTCCCTGTTGCTTTCATAAAACCAGTTCATCATAAAGTTGATCATCTTATTAAAACAATCTTCCATTTGATTAGATGCTTTTATAGTTAATCCACATCTCTATGAAGTGGATCAAACGTGTTTTATACATCAAAGCCTTTTTGAGATTATCGATTGTAAACACAGTCTGCTTTTTATGATTGCAATAGTTTTCTGTTTATTAATTTCCTCCATAAGGGGCATGGTGGCGTAGTGGTTAGCACGTTCGCCTCACACCGCCAGGATCCGGGTTCGATTCCCGTCTCGGTCATGTGTGTGTGGAGTTTGCATGTTCTCCCCGTGCCTCAGGGGGTTTTTCTCCGGGTTCTCCGGTTTCCCCCCGGTCCAAAAAAAACATGCATGATAGGTTGATTGGCACCTTGGAAAATTGTCCCTAGTGTATGAATGTGTGTATGAATGTGAGTGTGTGTGCCCTGCGATGGGTTGGCATTCCATCCAGGGTGTATCCTGCCTTAATGCCCATTGACGCCTGAGATAGGCACAGGCTCCCCGTGACCCGAGAAGATCGGATACGGTAGAAGATGAATGAATAATTTCCTCCATCATTATATTGCACCCTCAAAAGCAATGCTCAAATTTGGTAGTGGTTTAAAACTGTTCATACCATTTATTGCCTGTTGGTATACATCCTGAAATATCTTGTTTATGCACCCAATTCACATTAAATGACCAGTTCATAATTCAGTTAAGTTTGAGTTTAAGAACCATTTCTACCAAACATGGCAACAAAAAGCTAATATATTAGTGTATGTTGTGTATACTTTTATGCATTATGTATATTTTACTGGTCTTCAGTCATTACATACTGTAGTCATAAATCGAGGTAATTCTTTATGTGCAAATAAAAGACTTTTTTAAGTAGCATAAAAAAATCTTTTCCTCATACCAGTAAAACTCACATCAAGCTGAATTTTTGATTTGTTTCTTCATTTTCTTCTTCATGCCCATCAAGTCCCAATAGGTTCAAATCTCTCACAAATATTTGTGTTTGTTCAGAGCCAATACTGCCTTGCTTATTTTTAACACCAAGAGGCATGTGCTTTAATCCATCCAACTAATGACATGCTCCTCCACAGCCAACGAAGCATTCCTAGGCAGGACTTTACTTTTGTGGAATGTGTCGAGTTTGATTTATTTCTATAGCGCTTTTCGACAATGAACAGCGTCTCAAAGCAGCATTGCACAAATTGTAAAAATGATACAACGATAAATGTGAATAAAAGGGCACGGTGGGTTAGCGGTTGGCTCGTTCGCCTCCAGGGTTGGGGGTTTGATTCTTGCCTCCACCATTTGTGTGTGGAGTTATTGCATGTTCTCCCCGTATCTCACTAGGTGGCACTTTAATTTAACATTCTGCATAAAAAACTTTCAAACTCTTGGAAAATATAGGTTTGTATTTTTTTTAATGAAACTGCATCAGAATGGGGCACGGTGGTTTACTGGTTAGCACGTTCGCCTCACACCGCCAGGGTCCGGGTTCGATTCCCGTCTCGGCCATGTGTGTGTGGAGTTTGTGCATGTTCTCCCCGTACCTCAGGGGTTTTTCTCCGGGTTCTCCGGTTTCCCCCTAGTCCAAAAACATGCACGGTAGGTTGATTGGCACCTTGGAAAATTGTCCCTAGTGTATGAATGTGTGTGTGTGTGTGTGTCCTGTGATGGGTTGGCATTCCATCCAGGGTATATCCTGCCTTAATGCCCATAGACGCCAGAGATAGGCACAGACTCCCCGTGACCCGAGGGAAGATCGGATATAGCGGTAGAAGATGAATGAATGAATGAATGAATGCATCAGAACGTTGACGGAGGTGTGTGTGTGTGTGTGTGTGTGTGTGTGTGTGTGTGTGTGTGTGTGTGTGTGTGTGGTTTGTGGGGGGTTTGTGGGTTGTAGGGTGGCTAACTTCCCTGCAATGAACTTCCCTGGAATGAACTTCCCTGAACAATGTTTGTTACGTTTTTTTTTTTTTTAATCATGTTACTCCCTGTGCATACTCCGTGACTGAGAGCACCACTGCCACCTACTGTAGTGGATGTGCAATTATACTTTATTCTAGTATGCAAAATATGCAAAAAATGCATATTACCACCAGGGGTCACACGCCCCGCTTCGCCCCACTATTTGAGAACCACCGCAGTAGATTAAATCACTGATTTTACTTGAAATTGTTTGGATGTAACTCTATTTATATTCTTTTTTTCTCAGTAACTGTAGCAAATTTCTGTCACGTTTATTTTGTAATAAAAATTACATAACATGTTACTAGTACTACATGTAAGTAGTTACTCCCCAGCACTAATGATTAGGTATTCACAAGCATTTGTCCAAACTGTTTCGATCCTTAAAGTCTTTCTGTGTTTTGCAGCATACCACTGGGAGACGACAAAATGGACTCCTGACACCTTAATGACAGACCTAGAATCTGCTAATAGGGAGCGCTATACCACTCCTCCTCTACCAGCTCCTCTTCTTCTTACTCCTGTGAGAATGGGTGGCAGCATTCATCTAGGTGGCAGCACACACTCTCTGGACACCAGCTACCCTTTACATAGGCATGACGGCCACAGAGACTTCTACTTTTCCAAGCCTAAGGAGAAGTGCCATGTCCCGTTCTGGCAGGATCAGGAGAGTCTTCCCCGAAAGAACTTTAATGAGGGGAGTGCCAGCGCTTCCTGCTATAGGGAAGAAAGGCTGCATGTCTGGAAAGACTCCCATTCTTTCGGCAGCTACAGGGAGATCAGCAGACTCGGGGACAGACGGTCATTTGGAGCTCGCTGCTCACACAGTAACCAACAGAGCCTGTCTATGTATGAAGTAGATAACTAGTGCATACTAGATGCAATGTCAGCCTGGGCCAACTGCTGGGTCTGGTATGTGAAGTGCCGTGAGTTGGCATCCCCACTGTTATAATTTTGCATGGAATTAAAAAAGGGAAAAAAAAGTGGTAGTATGAAAAAGTCTCAATAACTTTTTCAGATATTCAGTATATTCCGAATAGGGATTATACACAGTGTGTGTTACTTATAACTCAAGCGTATATAACAGATTAAATAGCAATATATTGTCAGTAGGCGTAGGACATACATAGATGGTATATTCGAAATGAATGGAGCATACAAAGGCTTTAATACGTCTGTTGTCACCCCATATGAGCAACAAGAAGGAAATTATTTTCTACTGTTTATAAAAAAAAAAAAAAAAAAATTGCATTTAATATTGTTAGCGTTCTGATCATGTCGCACAATAATTTGTTTGCTTGTGTACGTTTCCTACATTTGCTTATTCGGTTATTAATTTAATCAGTGCAGTTCAATTAAAGGACTGCATTGTGCCTGGTAATTCTTACCATTGTTATTTTACCACATTACCTCCTTTTCTCTCTTCCTCTCTCTCTCTCTCTCTCTCTCTCTCTCAATCAAACACACACACAAAGTGTAGTGAGACCACAGTAGAGATAAAAGGGAAAATGGGCCACGAACTGACAGTGATATGAGTGAGTAATTGATTGTGGTGTTGAATCATTTGTAACACAGGTCTATGGGATTTACCAGTGCGGAATGGTTTACTCTGGTCACGTGTTGTTGCATGCACATGTGCTTGCAGTGGGTGCATTCCTGGAATGCACAATATCCAGAATTATATAACCTACATAGGACCCAGTAGAACATCAGCAGATTGAGGTTCCTACTCATCAAATTTTACTTTTCACTGTAAAAACCTGGAACAAAATATATTTAAAATGACATCAATATATGCTTAAATTTATAACATTTTGTTATCCAGAGTGACTTACAGGTATCATATTTACACAACTGTGCAGTTCAAGGTTAAAAGCCACAGTAACATCTGGCTGGTGCTGGAATTCATTGCCTAGCCTTAAGCTACCAAATTCTTGAGTGAAGATTGACTTCATTTCACAATCATGAGATGAATCTGAGCAGTAGAAAGGGCCGGTCATGAAGTTACGATGTTTAATTCAACAATACATTGTGCTGAATTAGTTCTAATAATCCCGTAAAAATTAGCGAAAATGCACATGGCTCCGCTTCACTGCACTGCCCAAAGAAACGATGGATTTTAACAGCATCGTTTCAGATTGTCAGTGTTATTTATCCTAAATGAGTGATATATCAGAAATCACTGTTAACTATTAAAATATTCAATTAAATTTTAGTTCTTTCTAGTTATTTATACGCCGCTTTTAACAATGACCATTGTCGCTTTACACAGTGACATAAAAATGACAACATATATATATATATACACTATATTCTCTTATATAATCTTCTTATTTCGTATGCATTTTATTATTTTATTCATATTTCATAAAGATCTAACTTTGTTGATTACTATAAGAATGTTATTTGCATTCACTGTAAAGAGCTGCTTGTGTGACATAACTTTTGCATATATGTATATATATATATATATATATATATATATATATATATATATATATATATATATATATATATATATAATTTTTAGTATTTAATTGCTCACTATTAAGGTTAACAAGAATGTTCATGCCTGCTTTGTCATCCATGTTATTTTTTCTGACTTTCCCAGATGCTTTCTAAGTATTATCCACTGAAAAAAAACTTTTCACAATATTACATTGAAATTTTCCTCCCCTATTTCAGAAAAAAGAAGAATTCTTAAATACCAAATGAAATGCCAGAAAGCTAATTTATATCGTGGTCAATAGATAGATTTTTTTTTGTTTACTGTAGGGTTTGTAAAATATGCAATGCATTTTCTATATGCAGACATACTGACTACAGATGAACATTGTGAAGGCCCCCGTCAAAATCAATATAAACAGATGAATTATTTCTTTATTTATTGATTAACAGCTGATAACGGCACAGAAGCTCTAACTGTGATAGTGTTGCCACTCCATACAGATTCAGCCTTTTCTTTCCTGTTCATGCACATTTATTGTACCCACTGCAACAAATGTACACAATTATTAGCTGTTTACATATGTTTGGTTGCCAAAAAGAAAAATGTGTTTGTCAGAATGTTTTACATTTAATATGTATTCTTAACAGACCTAAGTCTCATCTTCTGTAGTAAATAGAATTGTAAAAAAAAAAAATATATATATATATATATATATATATAAATATTTACATATTTCTACAGGAATTTAATAGTAACCTACAATTGTCTCACACATGCTGATTGTTTGAATTGTGGTGTAAAAAAATATATTGTTAAATAAATCTTATCGATGCATATTATCATGTCATATCATAAAATATATATCCCTTTTACCTGTGTACGCAGTCACAATGAACTCGATTAGGAACACCTATATACTTCATCTAGCTCAAAAAAGAAATAAAAAAAACAGGCAGTGTGACGATGACTGTGGCAGAATTTTAAAAAGTAATATTAATAATAATTTTAAAAAATACAAAAAATGCCCCAAAGTCATATAACTCATGTAAGCACTCTTGGCAAACCACGGTGAAAAGAAAATTATGTCAGAACGCACAACACAACCTTTTATGCCACACGGGGGAAAAGATTAGCAGAAGGTCACAAAACGTCCCACACCTGACAGGCATGAGCAAAAATCTGTCAACAAGCATGATGACAAATTCACTGTTGCTGGAATTTGGAAAAAAAAAGAAAAAACAGGTGATTGGTTGTGTGCCACTGAAATTCCTCTATTTGACAGATCCAATATATTCAGTCTCATGCACCCTTTAAATTGACATTCAATTATTCTTTGCAGAATCTATAATCAGTTTGTATTGTGCTACTGACTTTAACAAGGCAATTTTTCTCATCCCATAATTTAACATTTGTCTATCCTTCGTTTACTGTGTTTTGAGGAAGTGTGCTTATATTGTGATACAAGTCTGTTTTTAGTGTGGTCTGTATTGCCTTATACAGTATCACCTAGCGATATCGCTATTAAAGACTTTAAATACAAATTTATTTATTATTAACAGACCATAGAATTCTGTTTTTGCACCCCATCCACTACAAAACAGGTGTAGAATATATATATATATATATATATATATATATATATATATATATATATATATATATATATATATATATATATATATATATATATATATATATATATATATATATAGGACTACATATATAGGACTACATCCTTCCTGGCAGCTCTGACTATTTCCAAGCAGGATTTCTAATAAAGTTGATTGTGATTGTTCATTGTCACCTGTGTCATCTTCTTTTGCCATAGAAATCTTATTATACACTGTTATCTTATTGTACACTTATACACTGTTGTGTAGCTTTCTGCTTATTTCAATTTTTATGGTGTTTATTTGGAGTTACCATCTTTCCAGGTGGGGCACGGTGGCTTAGTGGTTAGCGCGTTCGCCTCACCGCCAGGGTGCGGGTTTGATTCCCGTCTCGGCCATGTGTGTGTGGAGTTTGCATGTTCTCCCCGTGCTTCAGGGGTTTTTCTCCAGGTTCTCTGGTTTCCTCCCGGTCCAAAAACATGCACAATAGGTTGATTGGCACCTTGGAAAATTGTCCCTAGTGTATGAATGTGTGTGAATGTGTGTGAATGTGCGTGTGTGTGTGTCCTGCGATGGGTTGGCATTCCATCCAGGGTGTATCCTGCCTTAATGCCCATAGACGCCTGATATAGGCACAGACTCCCGGTGACCCGAGGGAAGATAGGATATAGCGGTAGAAAATGAATGAATGAATGAATCTTTCCAGATGTTTTCAATTTCAAAGCATTATCCACTGACAAAAATTAAATAATAAATAAAAATAAGATAAATATACCTGGGGCAGTGACTTTTCACAATATTACATTGAAATGTGATCTGCTATGTCCTTATTAATGTTGTAGCACCAAAATTATCATGAGCCACGTAATGAGCCACGTCAACTTTATACAGAGTTTATTCAAATATATTGAACATATTAGCATATTTAGCATATTCTCTGGGACATTTACTATTTTTTTAAATGATCATGATTAATATTATACACATTTACTCTTTATATATCTATATTTATTACTATAGGAAATATGATTAAAGTCATGTACATAATGTTTATAGTAATGGAATTATGGAATTATGGAAACATTATGAAAAAAAAAACACTTTTTATCAAAATGTATAAGATTGTCACTACTGTGAGTTAATGTATCTTACACATTTTGTTAAAAAGTTTAAAATGACTCTTTGGGAAATTTGTTTAAGTGTTCATTTTTAATAGTTTAAGTGCATTCATCCTTCCCTGCATGTTTTAATTACTGATCTTTAGTATTAAGTAGTATTTAGTATTAATTAGTATTTAGTATTAATGATCCTCAATTAAGATACAATTCATTCTTATTTACTGATGATAAAATTCTTCAGGACATCAGTAAATCATATTCTTATAATCATATTTGATTGATGTTTTTTTCATAATGGTTCCATAATTCCATTACTATAAACATTATGTACATAAGTTTGATCATATTTCTTATAGTAATATATATAGATAGATGAAGAATAAATGATGATAATTTAATAAACTCATTACAAAAAAAAACATTCCAGAGAATATGATAAATATGCTAAACTGATCTGATATGTGCAATATATTGGAATAAACTCAGTATAATGTACACAGTTTTGTAAATATTTTATATGATAACATGAAAGAAAACACTTTGACACTTTGACACATTGCTAAAATGTAAAGTAGTCAGTTTGCAGCTTGTACTGTCTAACAATGTAAATTTGCTGTCCCCTCAAAACAACTCTACCATTCACAACGAAACTGCTGGCCATAAAAGTGGGCACATACAAATTGGACCCAATTATCCATTTTCTCTCGCTGGTGTCATGTGACTCGTTAGTGTTCCAAGGTCTCAGGTGTGAGTGGTATTAAGCAGGTGTGTTAAATCTGCTGGTATCACTCTCACTCTCTCGTACTGGTCACTGGAAGTTTGACTTTGCACCTCATGGCAAGGAATTCACTGTAAAAAAGAATTGCTGCTTTACATAAAGATGGTGTAGGCTAGAAGAAAATGGCCAAGACCCTAAAAACGATCTTCAGGATGGTGGCCAAGATCATACAATGGTTTAACAGGACAGGTTCCACTCAGGACAGGCCTTGCCACGGTTGACCAAAGAGTGCACATGCTCAGTGTCATGTCCATAGGTTTGGGAAATAGATGGATGAGTGCTGCCAGCATTTCTGCAGAGGTTGAAGGGGTGGGTGGAGGGGATGCCCACCATATACTCAGACCATACACTGCACACTGCATCAAATTGGTTTGTGCGGCTGTTGTCTCAGAAAGAAGCCTCTTTTAAAGATGATGCACAAGAACGCAGAAGAAGACTGGAATCACGGTTTTTAATATATTATAAAATAAAAAAATATAAAATATATTAATACTGGAATCATGGCCTGTGGTCTGATGAGACCCAGATAAACTTATTTGGTTCAGATGGTATCAACCAGGTGAGGAGTACAAAGACAAGTATATCTTGCCTACAGTCAAACATGGTGGTGGCAATGGAAATGGTCTGGGGCTGCATGAGTGCTGCCGGCACTGGGGAGCTACAGTTCATTGAGTGAACCATGAATGCCAACAGGTACTGTGACTTACTGAAGTAAAGCATGATCCCCTCCCTTCGGAGACCCATCCGCAGGGCAGTATTCCAACATAATAAAGACCCCAGAACAACCTCCAAGGCGACCACCGCCTTGATAAAGAATCTAAGGGTAAAGGGGATGGACAGGCCAAATATCCTCAGACCTAAACTCTATTGGCCAGTACAATTTCACCCTAACCGAGACTCTCTGTGGTCATTAAATATCCCAGGATGCCTTTTGAAAAAAGAGTAGAGGCGTGTGCCGGCCAAATTCAGCTGACAATTACGGCCATGTAACCGTCCACCATATCTACTGATTGGCTTCATCATTCTGTCTCCTCTCCACCAGTAACGTGTATAGTGGAAGTTTCCTGTGCACTATGGCTTCATCATCCAGGTGGATGTTGTACACTGGTGGTGGATGAGGAGGGGCAGATTTCCCTCTCACAATGTAAAGGGCTTTGAGTAGCATCGTCTAGAAAAGCGCTATATAATTGTAATGACTTATTATTATTATTATTAGTTAATTCATTCATTTATCTTCTACCGCTATATCCAATCTTCCCTCGGGTCATGGGAACCTCAGGCATCTCAGATCTCAGGCATCTATGGGCATTAAGGCAAGATACACCCTGGATGGAATGCCAACCCATCACAGGGCACACACTCACACTCACACACACATTCACACACTAGGGACAATTTTCCATGGTGCCAATCAACCTGAGGCATGGGGAGAGGAGTTGAGGCATGGGGAGAACATGCAAACTCCACAGAAACAAGGACGAGACGGGAATCGAACCCGGACCCTGGCGGTGTGAAGCGAATGTGCTAACCACTAAGCCACTGTGCCCCACTTAATATTATTATCATTTTTATTATTATTATTATTATTATTATTATTATTATTATTATTATTATTATTAAGCACCTGTGGGCCATCCTCAGACAGAAGGTGGAGGAGTGGAAGGTCTTTCACATCAGACACCAGCTCCGTGATGTCGTCATAGAGGAGTAGAAGACTCCATTGGCGACCTGTGAAGCTCTAATGAACACTTTTGGGCTCAATTTGGACCTCGTCACTGTTATAACCAGCGGTTTAGACCATGAAAATATATAAGAAAATACTGACAAAAATTTGAGGGGCGCAGCCACTTCTGTGAGACACTGCATGCTTCTAGACTAGAGTGCAAACATTTCGGATTATAAACTGGAATACAGGGATATTGAGAAGCTGTGACATATTAAAACCTCTAGACGAATAGAATAGAATAGAATAGAATAGAATAGAATAGAATAGAATAGAATAGAATAGAATAGAATAGAATAAAACCTCTAGACTCAAATCTGTACCTGAATCCAGTTTACATGATTATGATTGTTCATTCTGATTATAATGTAGAATGTAAAAAAAAGCCTTTTACCAGCAACCGGTTTGGCTGTATTTGCATGCACCACTGATCACTAATAATTGATTGTTCATGCTTGACGTTAAACGGTGAAGCAGACTCGTGCTATCTCACTGCGTGCAATAATAAGCGCGCGTTATTCATATGTCTCCGTGATTGCGATACGCTGCCAGTATCTGCCCAGAGCCGGTGCCATCTCTCTCTCTCTCTCTCTCTCTCTCTCTCTCTCTCCCCCTCTCTCTCTCTTCTCCGCTGCACGTGTGATTTTTATTATAACTCAGCATGCTCGGACACCCTCTTGGAGTAAAAGTGCGCCCGAAATCCACTTGTTATTCATCAGTATTTTGGAGAGGAGCTAAAAACGGAGTGGAATTTATGCGCCGGGAGGACGCAAGCGCACGAGGTCGTTCAGTCTGGACACTTCAGGGATATGAGCGTCTGTAATACCAAGTAATTAAAGCAAGTAATCAATTAATAAATGGATGGATTTTAATTATGCAAACCAAAAAAAAACAAAAAAAAACGACGAACTTGCTAAAACTAGATGATGATGGTTGTGATGACGAAGGTGCAACAATAAGCATTTAACGACAATACGCAGTTGTGCAAATAACTACAAAGACTGTTGTGTTCTGCGTTGCATCCAGGTTGTAAAACCGGCATGCCAGAAAACGTCCTTCACGTTGGGAACCTCGGGGAAGTGGGACACGTCGAGCGCACGACCGAGACTGGAGCGCGCCCCGCCTGGGCTGTGGCGCTGCTGGCGACTGTGCTCATCTTCATCACTGTGGTCGACGTGCTGGGCAATTTACTGGTCATCATTTCTGTGTTCCGCAATCGTAAATTGCGAAACGTGGGTGAGTAAGTCCAAATTCTATTGCATGAACATCTGTCATTCCAGATCTTTTTAATGTACATATTCATTTATTAGTTCATTTAAACACACGACACTATCCATTTGGAGATTTCGCCAGACTTTACTTGTACACTTTACTTTTCTTGCACTCTTGAAATAAACTTAGGCACGTGTGTCAAGGGATGTGCACACGCACACTTCTTGAATGGGAAGTCCTGTAGCGGTAACATTGAATGAATGCAAGCTTGGGCTCCTGTGATAGATCACCTGTAATCATCTCGTCTGCTATGAGTTGCATTTTGTGTCATGTTGTGTATCATGGAAAAGTGAACAAGGCAGAAAAACCCATAATCAAAAGCAAATGGCATGCAAGAAAGCGTAATAGCGAATTCAGAGCAAATGAATAGTAAAAAAAAATAATATAACTATAATAATAAGAAAATACAATCCAAAACGTAAAAAATCATCATAAAAAACTTTTTCTACTGTAGGATCCTTTTTTTTAAACATGGGAGCACATCATGCAGAGAAAATAGCAAGTTCTTTCTCCTTCCCTTTTACATTTGAAAAGAAAATATTTTATAGGCACAAATTTTCTTTTTTTTTTTTTTTTTTTTACTAAAGATTAATTATTTACTTTTTTTGCATTAGAATATGTAATATAAAAAATATATTATAGACTGCCAGGTTTATGCTCATAGAAGGGTTTCCTTTTACTATATATAATAAGAAAACAATTAAGTCATTTTCTTGATACAATAATGGACATGCACTTATCCAATGACCAATAAAAATAAGAGTTTAGAGTGAGTTTTTTTTTTATTGGATTTCATCAATCTGCAAATCTTTCATCAATTCTGCAGTTTCATTCTTCAAGTGCCAAACGAAACATTCATTCATTCTTTCATCTTCTACCGCTTTATCCAATCTTCACTCGGGTCACGGGGAGTCTGTGCCTATCTCAGGCGTCTATGGGCATTAAGGCAGGATACACCCTGGATGGAATGCCAACCCATCGCAGGACACACACACATTCACACACACATTCATACAAGTATATCCAAATTTTCCAAGGTGCCAATCAACCTACCCTGCATGTTTTTGGACCCGGGGGGGGGGGGGGGGGGGGGGAGNACGGGACACTGAGGCATGGGGAGAACACACACATGGCAGAGACGGAAATCAAACCCGGACCCTGGCGGTGTGAGGTGAACGTGCTAACCACTAAACCACCGTGCCCCCCAAACGAAACATTTATGTGCAAAATTCAAGGGCATGCTATTTGTATGTTTTTTTGTTTTTTTAACATTTATCCTATATAACCAAACAATGAAAGATGTATGACAGATCATGCAGATCATTTGGATTTAAACCCTGCAAAGTCATATCATCTTATGCTTATGATATGCGTTTAAAGGAAACCAAATTATAGAAATAACTTATACTTGTGGTCGTCTACTCTCTGCTCATGTCAGATTCGAGGAGTCAGGGAAAACGCCTGACAAAACTGACATTTGCTTGATCGCTTGTTCCTCAGCTGCAAATTTGGTTCTTTCAAGTTTCTGCATGAACAATACTTCTCTACCCAGGAGGAAGGGAAATGTTTTCATACAGCTTTCATCATCCACTCTTTAAAGACATGCAATCCATCGAGTATCTGCTCACAAATAATCACATCATACTGTAATCAAAGCTAGAAAATAACAGTAGATATAAAAAGGAAAAACAAGCAAATGCAAGGTTTATTCAATTAACAAATAAAGGGGGAAAAACTAGTTGAATTAATAAAGTTATATATTTATGCTCACATATAATCATATCATAGTGTAATCAAAGCTGGGAAATAACAGTAGATTTTAAAAAAACACGCTTGATTCAATGATGGCGTTTATCTGAGCAGGAGACTGGCACACAATTCCATCCCATGCCCTGATAGATAATTCTCCACACTCCACACAGAACACACTTCCAGGAGTTTAGAATATAGAATAGAATAGAATAGCCTTTATTTGTCATTTGTTTGGAAGCTGCGGTCAGAGCGCAGGGTCAACCATGATACGGCGCCCCCTGGAGCACAGAGAGTTAAGGGCCTTGATCAGAACCTGATCAGTAGTCCAGAATCTTGAACCTACACCCTTAAAAGCTCCACTTCCCCCCTCTAACACCAATTCTCGTGTGGGAAAGAACGAAATCTTGATGCCCAATCATCCAATGCTCGAATTGATCTGACATCAACCCATCGTCTGAGACATGACCTGTCTGAGTATAGCCACCCCTATCCTTCTTGGGAACTATGAAGTACTGGCTGTAAAACCAGACTCTCTGTGTTAGAGGAGAGACCACCTCGATGGCCTCCATCCTAAGAGAGTGTACATGTTCTCAATGCCTCTCAAGACCAACCTCTGGTGCTCATCACCTCCCTGAGTCCACAATGTCTCCGGGCGGAACAAGGGGAGACGATCTCGAGAGTTTGCTCCCAGCACAGGTGTGTGTGCACAGGTGGAAGAGAGGAAGGTCTCCACAGGCTCTTTGTGTGGGGTCAAAAGGGGTGCTCCCGATCCCAAGGAAAGATCTCTGGAACCTCTCGATATCAGCCACCACTTTCCCTCTGCAAATCTGGAACCGGAGCCACTAGGAGGGCTAGTGTGAGGAAGCTACTTCCTTGGAGGAAGAGAGGAGCTGCTCCACCTTAACTACAGATGGCTGGCTTCCCCAGAGATGGACACCCTGTGAAGCCGGGAGTAACGAGACCTGAACTAAAGCAAAATAGTCTCCAGTGCACAGCACCCATGAGATACGCTTGGCAGGAATTTCTTTGGCTTCCAGTTAGTCTCTTAAGGGAATCAGAAGCATCATCATGCTCCGGCAACTTATTATGATACTGCTCTCCAGTCCTTCAGCAAACAACTTGCCTCCTGCTGCAGCCAATTTTTGACTCATTAATCCAGACTACGACTGCCATTTTTAGGCACCCAATTTCTATGGTTTCCATATCAAAGGTACGCCTTTTTGCCCACAATTCCTCCATTAAGACCACTTATGACCAAGCTGTTCTGGACAGTAGATTGGTGTACCTGGGTCCTGCAGGTTTCCTCCAGTTACCTGGTGATGATGGCAGTGCTGGTCATCAATGTTAAAGGAAAGTCAGAATATAAGAATAGTCTTTATTTGTCACATAAACATTAAAGCACTGTGAAATTGTTTTCTTCGCATATCCCAGTTTGTATAGAAGCCGGGAGAGCGCACAGTCAGCCATGATATGGTGCCCCCTGAAGCACAGAGGGTTAAGGGCCTTGCTCAAGGACCCAAGGGTGGCAGTTTGGCGATACCGGGGCTTGAACCCGCGACCTTCTGATCAGGGGTCCGGTGTGTTATCGGCTGCGCTACCAGTGTTGGGAAGGTTACTTTGGAAATGTAATAGGCTGCAGATTACAAATGACCCTATTCAAAATGTAATTTTTCAATGACTTTCTAAAAGTAAAGTAACTGATTACATTTGAATACTTTTTGATTGCCTTCGTTTGTCCACTAGGTGGCACTTAATGAAATGAACATTCATTCATTCAATCATCTTCTACCGCTATCGCTATATCCGATCTTCCCTCGGGTCACGTGGAGTCTGTGTCTATCTCAGGCGTCTATAGGCATTAAGGCAGGATACACCCTGGATGGAATGCCAACCCATTGCTGGGCACACACACACACACACACACACACACACACATTCATACACTAGGGACAATTTTCCAAGGTGCCAATCAAACTACCGTGCATGTTTTTGGACCCGGGTGGAAACCGGAAAACTCAGAGAAAAACCCCCTGAGGCACGGGGAGAACATGCACAAACTCCAGACACACATGGCCGAGATGGGAATCGAACACAGACCCTGGCGGTGTGAGGTAAACGTGCTAACCACTAAACCACCGTGCCCCCTTGAAATGAACATTCTAAGGGGAAAAAATTTGCAAACCCTCAGGAAAAATGGGTCTTTTTTTTTCGGAATCACCGGGGAATGGGGGGGGCCGGTTTGGGATTTGAAATCTTTAACATTTTCATAAGGAACTGTAATTTAATTTTCCCCAGTCTGGTCCTCACCCTGTATTAGTGCCTAACTTTACTAACACCTTTGTGGGAAGCCAATTTTTATAATTAAGTTTCCACAAATGGTTACAAACCATATGGTGTATATCGTACAGTCTTTGAGCGTTTGGCTTGATTTCAGCAATCTGCTATGATGGTAGGACCCAGTGCAGTCACATTCTCCGAAACAGATTGGAATTTAATTCAAGTATCAAACACAACATTCAAGTGCATGCTATTTGTATGTATTTTGAACATTTACCCTATATAACCAGTTACAAACAATGAAAGATGCATGACAGATCAAGAAGATGCATAAAGGAAACTAAATGATAGAAAGAACTTATACTTGTGGTCGTCTACTCTCTGCTCATGTCAGATTCGAGGAGTCAGGGAGGACACCTGACAAAATTGACATTTGCTTGATCGCTTGTTCCTCAGCTGCAACTTTCTGCATGAACAATACTTCTCTACCCAGGAGGAAGGAAAATGTTTTCGTACAGCTTTCATCATCCACTCTTTAAAGACATGCAATCCATCGAGTATCTGCTCACAAATAATCACATCATACTGTAATCAAAGCTAGAAAATAACAGTAGATATAAAAAGGAAAAACAAGAAAGTGCAAGGTTGATTCAATTAACAACTGAAGGGGGAAAAACTTGTTGAATTAATAAAGTTATATATTTATGATCACAAATAATCACATCATAGTGTAATCAAAGGTAAAAAATAACATGATTTATAAAAGACAAGCAGCTGCCAGCTTTGTTCAATTAACAATTGAAGAAAAAAGGGGGGGAAACTAGTTAAAGAAGTAATAAAGATGGCTATTAATAATAAAATACAGCTTATAATACATTAGGTAATAAATATTCCAACACTTTTAAGCTCATGCTTCCAAATGTATTTATTAGGGCTCTCTAAAGATTACCGCGTTAATGTAAATCCACTTTAACAGCACTAATGTTATTAACATGTGATTAATGCAGTGTGCATTACTATGTGAGTGATTTGCGCCTTCCCTCTGCATTGTGAACGAAACCAGAACAACAAAAAAGAACAACTGAATAAAGAAACTTCAGTGCATCCACTCACGCTTCCTAAATTTTCCCGAATCACGCCTACTAGCTGCACATTCACAATAGGTATTAGCTTCTCACTATATTAGCGTATATTAGAAGCGCATCACATTCATCACATATTACGGAATAAAGCACATTTTTCTTTAGTGAATGAAAATTTATCACCAGTTTATATGGAAAAGCAACCGGAACAGAATTCTTAAAGGAGCCACGTCCCATATTTTACAATGAAAACAACCACTAAACAAAGTAAAACTGAAATTAACAAAAAAATGAATGAATGAATTAATTAATTAACAAGAAATTGATATTAATGTAATAATTTACAGAGTAAAATAAATATTAAATAAAAATATTTAATATTTAGTGTATTTTAATAGTATAAAATAATAGTATAAAAAGTATAAAATTTGAATATTTTAATATTCTAAATATTAAATATTTAGAATTTTATTAAATGGAGAAATTTTGAGAGAAATGTATATAATTCTAGCAACTGTTACAGGTAGTTAGAGTATTAGAAACATGAAAAGTATTAGTGTGATTAGTTTGCAGGTAATTGCAATTAAATATTTAAATCGATTGACAGCCCTAGTATTAATCCTATGTCTATTTTTCTATGAAGAAATATTTCCCTGGCACTCAATAGTCACATTATGCCTACATACTGAAGAGTATGCGGAACATACTCACCTATCAGCTTGAGAAAAACAAAGCAGCGAAATCGTTCAGAATGCAGTGACTGGAAATCTTTGTATTTTACAATTTATATGCATTCATTGCTAAATTACAAAAAATCAAAGTGTTCATACGGAATTCGTGTTCTCAAAAGCGTGAAAAACTAAACATAAATAAACTAAATATATACATCAATTTAAATGGCTTATGGGAAATATGAAAAGGATCACATTGCCTTGTTTGCTGCATGTTTCTTAAGCGAAAAACATGTGCAAAGCTAATTTCCAATAATATAGAAATATTTCATTCTAAGTAGATGACACATTTTCAAGATCTTTAATTTTTAAAAAAGTAATTCCTCGAAATGCCATGCACCAGGTAAGAGTTCAGCGCAGAAAAGGGTCAGAGGCTCCATATAGAGTTATTATACAGTACAATGGTACTTTCTCACTTTCCTAAAGTTCACTTGCCTTTGAGTTCAAATGTACTCACCCTTAACCCTTATATTGCAATATCTTTTTTATATATTTTTTTCTTTTCGTTTGAGTCGGACACTCAACACTTACAACGCTGTCCAGAATCAATCTTCATTTGGCAACATTCATTCATCTTCTACCGCTTTTTCTTCCCTCGCTTCATGGGGAGCCTGAGCCAGTCTCAGGTGTCTTTGGGGCATCAAGGCAGCACACACCCTATATGGAATGCCCATCGCAGAGCACAGACACACACACACACACACACACACTCACAATCACACAGGGAGAATGTTCAATCAGGGTTAGGGTTAGGGTTATACACCTACCGTGCATGTTTTTGGACCAGAGAAACCAGAGAAAAAACCCCTGAGGCACGTGGAAACTACACAAACACACACACATGTCGGAGGCGGGAATCGAACCCCGATCCTGGAGGTGTGATGCGAACATGCTAACCGCCAAACCACCATGCCCCCCTCAATAATTCAGCATTTCAAAAAATCCATGATTAAAACCCAAACACTTTTAAGATCAGAAGAATTAGAAATGATTATTTGTGGGATTTTAGTAGATAGTGTTTATGGCATTATAGATGCTCCAAACCCCGTGTGGTCTGCCAGGAGACTCAGACTTACTGCAACAACTGAGTGGGAGGAATTGTGCAATCCACATGGGGAGGATATTGACAATGTAACTGAGTGTATCACAGAGTGTATAATCTTCTGTGTGGAGAATAAAGTACCCATCAGGACAGTACGGTGTTTTCCCAACAACAAACTATGGATCATCCCTGATATAAAGACTCTCCTTAAAGACAAGAAGAGGGTTTTTAAATCAGTAAACAAAAAGGAAGAGCTGAAGATCTGTACAGAGAGAACTGAGTTAAGTGTGTATTGTGTGTATTAAGTGTGTATTGTCTTGTGTTCACCCCGCCCCCCTTTCTTATTTTCCTTTCTGTTTTAGTGTAGACTTACAGTTGTGTGTATTGTAAATGTATGTTGTCTATTATAGCACCTTAGTCCTGGGGAAACATTGTTTCGCTTCACTGTATACTGCACTGTATATTGTTGAAATGACAATAAAGCCGACTTGACTTGATTTGACTTGAGAAAGAAGATCGGCGGTTTGTGTGGCAGGGGCTCAAATCCATCACTGGATATAAGGAGCCGCAGCTCTTGGGCTGAGGATGACCAGAAGAGGGTGATTGATCTATATCTATTCCTTCACACATTTGATCAGACACCCACCCCACCCAATCCGTCCTCCTGCATTCTGTGCGCCCAAAGCAGGCTGCTCCAGTCCTACCTCACATCACACTTCACCTACTCTCTCTACAAAGTCCCACCAGCCTCCACTCCAACCATCCTTTACAGGAGGCCGGGTGAGAATGGAGCTCCAGGATGAGGAAGGCTCCAGGCACAGACTCCTTAAGATATGTACTACACTGAGCATCTGATGAAGCTGGTGCTTACTCATTTCTGACCTCTTAATTTACTATATACATTTACATTTACATTTGCAGCATTTGGCAGACGCCCTTATCCAGAGCGACTTACACCTGAGGGCCTTGCTCAAGGGCCCACTAGTGGAAGCTTGATAGTGGTGGGGTTTGAACCCGTGATCTTCTGGTTCAGAGGCCAACACCTTTACCACTGGGCTACCACCTGACTATAAATTACTGAGTTTTAATAATTTGGACTCATTAAACAATTTTGTTCTATTTCTGGTGCGCCCATGAATGACCCAATTACTCTTTAATGAAGTTTATTCAGTGTGAAAGTCATGTGTTTTTACTTCTCTAGTGCTTTTAACACAATGGCCTGGGTATATATAATACCTGGGTACTGGATTACCTCACTAACCCTGTCTTGTCAATAATTTTATAATGTTGACACATACATACAGAAGAAAAAACAAGAAAAAAAAGCTTTTTGGAAGCAATGTCCATTCTCTGTTGAGTCTGGTTCCTCTCCAGGTTCCTTCCTGTTACCATCGGTTTTCCCTTGCCATTGTCGCCTTGGTTGCCATCATTAAGTGTATTATGTAAAGCTGCTTTGTGACAATGACAATTGTAAAAAGCGCTCTACGAATAAACCTGAAATGAATAACAGTTGATCACAGAAATCAAGGAAATCTCTTGTAATGCATGTGACCTGCAACATTACATTTAAGTTTCTTATCCAAATCCCTTTCTCCATCTCTCATAAATGCATTTTGATCATTCAAAGAAAGGGCTTACATAAGCATCTTACAGACCCTGTGGACATTTTTTTTATAGGCAAGCAGAACTGGTGTCTTTGATGTGCACAATTTATTTCGGTAGGGATTCAGACTGCAGCGATCAAAATCGGTGCTATTTTGTTGCAGTAGAATGCTACGCAAAACACTTTTAACACTGTATCGTCTGTGTCTACCAAGGTGTCGGCATTTTTCTGTGGTTCTTTTTTGGTTTTTAGTGAGTGATATTTATATATATATATATATATATATATATATATCTATATATATATATATTATATATATATATATATATATATATATATATATCCCTCGGGTCACGGGGTGTCTGTGCCTATCTCAGGCGTCTATGGGCATTAAGGCAGGATACACCTTGTATGAAATGCCTTACCTATCGCATGACACACACACACACACACTCACATTCACACACTAGGGACAAGTTTTCCAAGGTGCCAATCAACCTACCATGCATGTTTTTGGACTGGGGGGGAAAACGGAGAACCCGGAGAAAAACCACTGAGGCACGGGGAGAACATGCAAACTCCACACACACATGGCCGAGACGGGAATCAAACAATGGATTAGTGGTTAGCACGTTCCCCTCACACTTCCAGCATCGGGGGTTCGATTCCCGTCATGTGTGTGTGGAGCATGTTCTCCCCCCCTCAGTCCAAAAACTTGCACAATAGGTTGATTGGCACCTTGGAAAATTGTCTCTAGTGTGTGAATGTGAGTGCGTGTGTGCGTCCTGCGATGGGTGTGTCCTCGATTGATACCTTCCGGTCAGTAGCCCTAACCTTAACCACTGAGCTACCCCCTTGAAAAAAGCTATATATTTGGGTAAACTAAAGAAAATGGTGGGAAAGTTTTGGTTAATTCGTCAGCTAAAAGACAAAGAAAACTTGTACAGTGCGGTTAACGTTTTTAAAGTCATTTAAAATAGATTTTTTTATTTCATCAGTGGTCGGGGCACGGTGGCTTTCATGTGTGTGTGGAGTTTGCATGTTCTCCCCGTGCCTCAGGGTTTTTTTTTCCGGGTTCTCTGGTTTCCCCCCGGTCCAAAAAACATGCACGGTAAGTTGATTGGCAGCTTGGAAAATGGTCCCTAGTGTGTGAATGTGTGTGTGTGTGTGTGTGTGGGCCCTGCGATGGTTTGGCATTCAATCCAGGGTGTATCCTGCTTTAATGCTCATAGACTCCTGAGATAGGCACAGGCTCCCCGTGACCCGAGGGAAGATCGGATATAGAGGTAGAAGATGCATGAATGAAAAATTTCATCAGTGGTGCAACGGATCACAAAGCTCAGGGTTTGGATCACATTACGGTTTTTAAATCGCAGATTGCATCATCAGCAAAAAAGGGGAGGAGATAATTCTATTGTTTTCCATATATAAGAAGGAAAGTCACAGAAAGGAAATACATGCTATCTGGATGATGCTGGAGGCCGCTGCTGTTACCTAACAAACACGTTTCATTCTATTAGCACATGACTCTGTGTAGTTATGAAATTTTAAAAGCAAATAAAGGCCAGAAAAACATCTTTCATTCTACGATCGTTAATTTTTGTTTATTAATCCGCGGGGCAAGTGTGTACCGAACCGATCAACTGTGAGCTGTTACGCTGCTTATATTTATATACAGTGCATCGAAAAAGTTCCTCCCCAGTGGCTATGCAGGTAGTGCAGCACTTTTTTTTGTCTGTGCAAAATTTCAAGCGGATTTTCACGATACTGTGCGAGATTTACTATTTAAATCAATGAGTTGGAATCAATGCTCTAAGTGGCCACTTCAGCACGCACTGAATTGGTATCTTGATGCAATATGGCATTGAAATGCGGTAAATGGGTTTAGTTTTCACCGATATTCTTGTATGCAAATTTTCTCGCTCTAATTTAGTACTGTTTGAAATAAAGAAAAAGTGCTTCTTATCCGATTACTAGATTGCTAACATAAGCAACAGCCCCATTGTATATTAACGTCACGGAAAACACTATCAAAAATATTGATATACTGCTCCATATTGAATAGCAGAATTATTTTCTTTGGTTATACTTTTTAATACCTTTTTAATCAAGGCTGAAAGTCACAGAAATATAGAATAAAACGTTGGGTGCAGTGACTCCGAAGCTTTGAAACTGGAAGAGAAAAAGGCCTGAGTGAGGCTTTATTATAAATGCTGCTGGTTGGTAGATATAGCATGTGGTGAATGTGCTTTAATGGGATGCACACCTTCCCATGCGTTCCATTATGCACGCATTGATCACTTTCCTTCCTCAACCACCTTCCTGCCTAAAGCATACAAACAGCCGATCCTGTTGAGCATGCCTGCTGGAAGCGGCGTACTGTATGAGTAAAAACGTCAGTGGACACAAGGCTGGTTGGGGCCAGATTGCTTATAGATTAATAAGATTATTAGAATGCACCTACACCAATACCTCTGGCCACAGCATGATATCCCAACACACAGACTCTGCATGCTGCTCAGTACTGAATGCAATTTGCTGAGTTGCCTTATCGTAACACAACACAGCCTTTAAAAACATACACTTTATATCAGAATCCACTATTGGGTCGTACGTCATGTTGGAGAAATTGCTTCTTTTAATCCAGATTCTGTTTTGCATACCTTAATTAAATTGCCACACACACGCACATACACAGGTTGATACATAATTTCAAGGGGCATTGTCTGCTGTCCTAAAGCGAGCAATGATTCTGGGAGTACAGGCCGGCTCGGAAGCGGCGTTCATTAACATCAACAACATTCGCAATGAAATAACGGAAAGGCACAGAGCTGTAAATTTGCCCGGTCTTGCTCTAATGCTTCCTGTCCCAAAAAGATGCGTCTGTGAAACCCTACTGCTGTGGGTGTTTTATTATTGGTGAACAACCTTCATGTGAATTTGAAATCCCTGGGCACAAATCCCTTGAGGCAGTCTAGTAGTACGCATCTTAGTGAATGTTTATAACTGGCTGACTTTTTTGCCTCGAATCTCGAATAGAAGAGCCTTTATTTGTCACATATACATTACAGCACAGTGAAATTGTTTCTTCACATATCCCAGAGCACAGACAGACAAAACAATATCACTTTAAAACAAGGACATATATCATGAATACACTCCACACTCCACAATAAACATCCTCAACCACACACACAACTAACAACCCAAATGAGGATGGGGTTCTCTGTTGAGTCTGGTTCCTCTCAAGGTTTCTTCCTGTTCCCAGGGAGTTTTTCCTCGCCACCGTCGCTTCGGCTCGCTCAACAAGAAACAATTAGTGCCAAACTGATTTTTACTTTTCACACATGAGTATCTTGTACAGCTGCTTTGAGACGATGAAACATTGTAAAAAGCGCTTTATAAATAAAACTGAATTGAATTGAATTGAATATTACACATTTGCACACACTGAAACTACTAACACTGCCATATACCATCCATTATCCATCATATTTTTCATTCTTTTCATTCTTATCTATATTCTTACTTCATTCCTATTTTCTTTTACACACACTATTTTTTTTACTTTATTTTTCTTTCCAATTGGTTTATTATAAAAGTCACTATTTCTTTTTCCCTTTATGTTTATGTAAGAAACATTTCTATTGTCAGGCCCAAGTACCCAAGGTTAACAGCTTGGAGATACCGGGACTCGAACCCCTGACCTTCCGATCAGCAGCCCAAAGCCACTCCAAATCTCCCCTCCACCCTCCTAATCGCATACATTTTTTGTTGCTGGGTGATTAAAAAAGAAAAAAGAAAAAAAAAAACAGTCTTTTGCTTGCATATAATGTGCTCAAGCAAAAGCCACACAAAAATACAGACACGTTCTTGTTGTGAAGTGACTTTTAGTCCCTGAGCATCCCCGTTTTGAGACCCGGATTTGTCTGGCTGGTCACATGTTGTTCAGGTTGTCTTTACAACAGCCAATTTGTGGACAAGGGGGAAGTGCAGGGCCTCTAAACAATGCAGACTTGGAGGTAACTCAAAGGGAAGGACTCATAACATGATGCATAACTCTATTTATGTGCACATAGACTTATTATCTATGCTCCACAGAAACGGGAGTATCCGAATAATGCTTTGGATTTTGCCCTTTTGTGGTGCATTTCCCTTTGTTTGGCATTAGTCAGTATTAAACTCTCCCCTATGGACTGTGAGTTCAGTAGCCTCCGGTCTGATGAATTCAAAAATTGATGCTTTAGGTTTTTCAGAATGGGGAAATCTGACCATTATTTCCTAAGATAAGGATGCGGATGACAATTTGCACATTTCTTTTTTTCAATACTTTTTAGCCATTTTACTGCAAATAACAGAATCAGTCGCCTCCAAATCAGAGGATTAAACCTCTTTAATGTATTTTTAACTCTGATTTTTCGACTCATTGGAGAACGTGAAAGAGGAACAGCGCGGCGTAGCAGGGGTGTGTTGTAGGTTACTTAATGTAGTAATTATCATAAGGTGAGGTGGTACGGTGGATTAGTGGTTAGCACGTTCGCCTCACACCTCCAGGATCAGGGGTTCGATTCCCGCCTCCGTCATGTGTGTGTGGATTTTGCATGTTCTCCCCGTACCTCAAGGGGTTTTTCTCCGGGTTCTCCGGGTTTCTCCGGGTTTTTTCCTCCCTGGTTCCAAAAACGCTCCATGCATCCTCACCTGCACCTTGGCATCAAGAAAAATTCTTGGAAAAATTGTCCTAGTGGCTCCCTGGTCCAAAAACACCTTGGCATCTTGAACAAGGGGCATGGCCTTGGTGAAAATTGTGTCCTAGTGTGTGTGAGTGTGTGTGTGTGTGTGTGTGTGTGTGTGTGTGTGTGTGTGTGTGTGCGCCCTGCGATAGGTAGGCATTTCATACAGGGTGTGTCTTTCCTCTATGCCCAAAGACGCCTGAGATAGGTACAGGTTCCCCATGACCCGAGGGAAGATCGGATAAAATGGTAGAAGATGAATGAATGAACGTTATAAGGTGATGACTTTGCTGTTGGTGGTCATCCAAGAAAACTATTGCATACAACATTTCAGGAAGAATTCTGGCCTGGGAATTTTGGAAAGAAAAGATTTAATAATCTACTTAAGAGACTCTGGAAAATTATCTTCCCAATATGTACATTGCTTTTATCATTCACTTTATAAACTGATAAAGTGCTGGGTTGAAAGTTTAAAAAGTTTAATTATAAAATACATAAAATCCTATCATAATATGGATTTTGAACAAAGGTAAAGATTAGCCCCCCCTAACCCCCACCCCCCCCCCCCCCCCCTTCCAAAAAAAAAAAAGACACCAGAGGCATTGACACAGAAGATGAATGTTTAATTCAGGAACGGCCTATCAGTTTAAAACTAAAGCATTTTATTTATGAAACAATTACTCTACTCTACAATTGTCTACTTTATAAAATAATGTTTTTGTTTTTTTGATCATTTTACATTCCTTTTTTTTTCATTAGAGGCAGTGCACCATGAATTTTTCATCTGTAATTTGATCATCAATAAATTATAGATAAGTTTTGCTGGAAATTTTGCAAACGTGAAATGGAAAATATCCTAGAAAACCGTTAACTGTGATGCGTCCTTTTTTCCAGTTTCTTCAACATCAGTGCATGTAGAGGGAGAGTGAGGCTGCATTAATGAGTGCTTACATTCCATTACATGCAGTTTCCCATAATATCACTTCCCTGCCATAGAAGGTGGTGCAATGAACTGGTGTAGAATTAAACGTATAAAACCGATTGCAAGCTACAGTCTGCAGCTTCTCACTTATAAACATGCTTATTTAATAACAGTGTGAATTCAAGTCTTCCGGTGGTTGTTATATATGATGGAGGCAAATTAGTACTGACAGAATAGTGTTTTTGTTTTTCCATGTGTGCTTCAAAAGGAAACAGTGAAAGATAAGAAGGATTGACAATTTTCTGAGCCTGTGTACCTCAAAGAAAAATCCCATCATAGGGAGCAGAGCAGTGGTTGTGTAGACTTCAGAGCTTCGCACGATGGAAAAAGTAGAAGAACAAAAAGAACAAAATATGAGTAATTTGCCCATGCTGTAATGCCTTCAACTGTAAAGAAATATAAAAAATCCATGCAAATAGCTTTTCACATTAGCTTTTCATATATTTAATATATATATATATATATATATATATATATATATATATATATATGTGTGTGTGTGTGTGTGTGTGTGTGTGTGTGTGTGTATGTATTATAGCTGTCAAAGTTAACATGTTAACGCAAATCCACTTTAACGGCACTATGTTATTAAGGTGTGATTAACGCAGTATGCATTACTATGTGAGCGGTGATCTCCTTCACTCTGCATTGTGAAACCCGAACAAAGAACAAAAAAGGGCAAAGAAACCTCAGTGCATCCAATCATGCTTCCTAATTTTACCCCGATTTACGCCTACTAGCTGCACATTCACAACAGGTATGATCTCCTCACTACATTAGCATATATTACCATATGGAACCTTACGCAAGCTCATCGCATTCCCAAATCCGTATTACGGAATAAAGCATTTTTCTTTTGTGAATGCAATGCGATTCTGTATAACCTAAACATATCACCAGTTTATATGGAAAAGCAACCGGAAGAGAATTCTTAAAGGAGCCACGTCCCATATTTCACAATTAAAACAACCAGTAAACAAAGTAACATTGAAATTAACAAGAAATTAATATTAAAAGAATCATTTCCAGAGTAAAATAATCAATAATTTGTTTAAAAGGAGAGATTTTGAGAGAAAAAGTAATTAATTATAACATCTGTTACAGTTAGAGAATTCAAAACATAAAAAGTATTCATCTATGGTACATTGAAAATGTGCGATTAATGATGAGTTAACTCTCATGACAATTGTGCGATTAATCGATAGATAGATAGATAGATAGATAGATAGATAGATAGATAGATAGATAGATAGATAGATAGATAGATAGATAGATAGATAGATAGATAGATAGACAGATAGACATCTAATAATAATTAACTGAAACAATATGCTTCACAACAAGACAGCAGTAACAAAATGAAAAGCTCCAATCAAAACACCTCTCTAGACAGAGCCTTCTAAGTATACTCCTAAGAATGAGGTCAAATTTAGAATCTTGAAGAACAGAGTACAAGGCAGAAAGTTGACAACTGAAAAGTCTCGGCAGAGCAGACCAATATCGAGATTGCACAAGCCTTATTTTACCCAATGTCATAGCACATTCTTAAAATTATATATATCCCCCCTGCCACACTCAGTTTTTCCCTATCAGAGTGTGCTTAAAGAAACAATCGTATTCTAGCTGTATTATTGCATTTATTAAAGCATTTATTTTTATTTATTTTATGCATAACGTCCTACATGCATGTAGACAGACGAGTGGGCCTGGAAGTGAGCATGACACACAATGATAAGGCAGTAACACAAAATGTCTGATTACCCTGCACATACACACAGAGATTGATGACCTCTGAAGGCATGTGTATTGAACGTGAATGCTAATGGAGGAGTGCGTGGGTTTCGGAAAGCTTTTCATTTGCTATACTTCAGCTTCGCTTCACTCCGTGAAACTCCCCAGTCTCAAGGCTTATACAAATATCCGTATTGAAAAACAGGCACAGATATCTTCCCCGTATATTTGTCATTTTATTTGCCGTATGAAAAGTAGACCAGAGACAGTGTGCGCTGAAGCTGCTCATTGTAAAGCTCTGTAAGCTGGTAAAAGCACTGATGTTATTTACAGTCAACAACAACAACCGTAGCAGCAGAATAAAGGAACAGAGTAGTCACTATACTATAAAAGGAAAGTGAATAATGTGTGTCGTCTAGCATGCTTAACGTGACACATAGCCTATTTAGTCGTCTCTTGGCTTCCTCTCAGATTGTTCGACTTTAAACTTCAAAACCGCTTACTTGACTGTAGATTAATAAACAAGCTTGATAAATTCAATCCTCCGCAATATTGTGAGCTCTCCTCAGGCAGCATGTCTGTCCTCTAAGTCCCTAAGTTCGTCACCTCTAAGTTTTCCTGACTTTGCTGCCTATGAGTCGCTCAGCTGTCATTACCGTTCTCTGAGGGGACTTGTGATTGGTATTGGTGCCATACCAGACAGTAATAGAGCCACTCGGGAGGTTATGAGGATGTTACAGGGCTAATAATGATTCTTGTGCCCCCCTCAGGAAGGATCTCTGGCATGGAGAACTTCTTGTGGTTAGATTGCAGAATCCAAGTACATTTCTGAACATATTAAGACACTTTTAGCTGTTAACCAAAACCACACTTTTTTAATGTATAAAAGGTTAACGGCTAACTTGCACAATTCCACCACAACATGTTAAACAAACATATTTATTATATGCAAATATAAATAGCACGAGGCACGGTGGCTTAGTGGTTTTCACGTTCACCTCACACCGCCAGGGTCCGGGTTCGATTCGCGTCTCGGCCATGTGTGTGGAGTTTGCATGTTCTCCCCGTGTCTCAGGAGGTTTTTCTCCGGGTTCTCTGGTTTCCCCAGGTCCAAAAACAAGCACTGTAGGTTGATTGGCACCTTGGAAAATTGTCCCTAGTGTATGAATGTGTGTGTGTGTGTGTGTGTGTGTGTGTGTGTGTGTGTGTGTGTGTGTGTGTGTGTGTGTGTGTGTGTGTGTGTGTGTGTGCCCTGCCTTACACAGGCCTTAATCCTGCCTTAATGCCCATAGATGCCTGAGATAGGCCATAGATAGGCACAGGCTCCCCGTGACCCAAGGGAAAATCGGATATAGCGGTAGAAGATGAATGAATGAATGATAAATAGCAAATAATCAGTATTCTGTATCAGTATTCTTATTAACAAATTAATAAATTAGGGCTGTCATTAACCTGTTAACGTAAATTCAATTAATTAACGGCACAATTTAACGGCACATTTTATTAATGCGCGGTAAACGCAGAGTGCATTACTATATGAGTGAATAAAGAAACTTCAGTGCATTCACTGACACCTTCCTAAAATGTTCCCAAATTAAACAACAGGTATGAGCTCCTCACTACATTAGCGTATATTACCATTTGGAACCGTACAGAAGTGCATCGCATTCCCAAATCCGTATTACGGAAGTGCATTTTTCTTTTGGGAATGCATTGCGCTTCCGTATAACCTAAAAGTATCACCAGATTATATGGAAAACAACCGGAACAGAATTCTTAAAGGAGCCACGTCCCATATTTTACAATTAAAACAACCACTAAACAAAGTTACGTTGAAATGAACAAGAAATGAATGAAGTAACAAGAAATTCATATTAAAAGAATAATTTCCAGTGTAAAATTAATATTAAATAATCAGTCATTTTATTAAAGGGTGAGATTTTGAGAGAAATGTATCTAATTATAGCATCTGCTACAGTGAGTTAGAGTATTAGAGACATGAATAGTATTCACTGATGGTACATTGAAAATGTATTTGTAATTAATGTGCGATTAGTCACAAGTTAATTGTTTCAATCTATTGTACAGAACTAATAAAAGGACATGCACTGTCTCAATACATAAAATTCACAATCATTTCTTTAGATATTCTAACATTGAGACAGAAGTCATTGCTCTGATTCCTCCCCAAGCCCCCCCCCCTGTAGGCCGTCTCCTCCCTGTTGAAAGACTGTATTGTCATCAGAAAATTTCAGGATAGTGTTTAAACTGTGCTTTGTGGCATAGTCCTGTGTGAAAAGGGAGTACAGACGGTGGCTGAGCATGTGTCCTTGAGTCTGTATTCAGAGTCCGCGTTAAGGGCAACGGAATTGCCAATCTTTTCTCCCCGGGGTCTGCCAATCAGAAAGATCCAATATCCAACTGCACCGGTGGGTGTACTGGTCTGAAGCATTAACCTTGGTGATCAGCTTAGCAGGGACGATTGCACTGAATACTGAGCTGTAATTAATGAACATCACTTGTCTAAGGCTGTCTTATTCAGAAGAAGGTTGAGCAGCCAGTGAGAGATTGCTTGCCTGAGAGTACTGTACGTGTGTCAAATATGCGCAGGATGCATACGAATTTAGTTTTTGGCCTAATGCATTTCTTAGGTGATCAGGTACATGCTCCTACTGTAGGTAATTTGACCCATTTTTCACACAGGGCTATGTCGTTTACAAATTTAAAACATTTAAAAAAAAATCCTTACATAATCAGCAATTTTAAAAGGAAAGCAATATTCAGCGTATTACCGCTTAATTCTTTTTAATATGTGCTATACGTCAATGATATTTTGTTTACAATATAGTTTTATTTATACTCTTTTCACATTCTATTCAGCACTTTGCATGCTATGAATCTTTTTTTATTTTAAAACTTTCCCATCCCCTTTTTCTCCCCTCAGGTAATGTGTTCGTAGTTAGCCTGGCCTTTGCTGACCTGGTGGTGGCTTTCTACCCGTACCCACTGGTCCTGTACGCCCTGTTCCATGACGGATGGTCCCTGGGGGCAACGCAATGCCAAGTGAGCGGCTTCTTAATGGGCCTGAGCGTAATTGGCTCGGTGTTCAACATCACAGCCATTGCAATTAATCGCTACTGCTACATTTGCCACAGCTTAGCCTACGGTCGCCTCTACAGCTTCCGCAACACACTCATTCTGGTGGCCCTCATCTGGATGTTGACCGTGCTGGCCATCCTCCCTAACTTTTTTGTAGGCTCGCTTAGCTATGACCCCAGGGTCTACTCGTGCACTTTTGCTCAGACAGCCAGCAGCTCGTACACAGTTGCGGTGGTCCTGATGCACTTTCTGGTGCCCATAGCGGTGGTGACCTTCTGCTACCTGCGCATCTGGGTGCTGGTCATCCAAGTCCGGCGCAAAGTGAAGAAGGAAGCGCATGGCAGGATGCGACGCAGCGACCTGCAAAACTTTGTCACCATGTTCGTGGTATTTGTCCTGTTTGCCATCTGCTGGGCCCCACTGAACCTTATTGGCCTGGTGGTAGCAGTCAACCCAGAAGTAATGGCCCCTCGCATCCCCGAGTGGCTCTTTGTGGTCAGCTATTTTATGGCCTATTTCAACAGCTGCCTCAACGCTGTCATCTACGGGCTGCTGAACCGGAATTTCCGCAAGGAGTATAAACGCATTGTAGCGTCCGTCTGGATGCCACGGCGCTACGTATCCGAGACGTCCAGAGTCGGCACGGATGGGATACGGAGCAAGCCGTCACCAGCTGTCAACAACGATTGAACAGGCAATCAGATTAATCTCTTGCCTCAAACGCGAGAAACGCCAGTACGGTGAAATGTCAGTTTTGTTGTTGTGTTTTTTTTATGAGCATGTCATCACTTGTTTGTCTGTTTACACAGCTCAGGGTGCTTATCTACATTTTGCCACTGTGGAAAAAAAAAAATCCGTTTCACAGCATTGTAATTCTATTTACATTCTTCTATGCTGAAACTCTGTTTTCCAACGGATTTGCTTTAACTGTATTCCTGCTGGTGACGTCAGAGAATTTTTTGCATTTATTAAAGGTGTTTTGGAACTTTTTTTGTGCACGTCTTGACCTTCAACATAACACTGTAGATGTTTTTTTTTAACAACTAATGAAAAAATGCTAAACGATTTCTGTGTTGCCTCAATTCAGTTTAGTCAGGATCTGTCAAAGGGCTTGTAAATCTGGATAAATGAAGACATATAATCTCCTCCTAATGATTTCGCCAACAAGGATTTTAACCTTCAGTGACGAGTGAGGCTCATCTCATCTATTTTGTGTTGGTCTCCCATCATCCAAACATTCAAATAATTGCCATTTTGTTATTTCCCAGAAGAAATATGTGCACGACGGGATTGTATAAACGTAGTGCTTTAACGGTTTTGCGGAAGAATAAGTACCAGGGAACGCATTTAAACAGTCAAAGACTGACAATTAAGGGAATTTTGTTGAATATATTAAAAAATGTTCAATTTCATATAGACTTTAAAACTGGTACTGTGCACAAACATGCTGCTTTCTTCCAGTGACCTCAATAAAGAACGAATGCAAATGAAAGCAGTGCTGCTTATGCAGCTGGTCTCAGTGCTGATGAAGGGGTTGAATCAGGGATTAGGACGAATGAATGAGATGCGTTTAAACCTCATGGCTGCAGATTCACGCAGGATTATGCAGCGTGTATGGGGATTGTGTGCGAGGTTGGCAATGATGAGAATGAATAATTTAACAGACTCTTTACAATATTCCATATATATATATATATGGAATCCACACTTGGAAAACTTGTTAAATGGATACAATTGCTTTTATAAACGACAAAAGAATTTTAGAATACAACATGCCAGAGTAGACGAACACCACGTAAATCAACAAATCAGAAGATGTGATTTAAGACTATAGAACATCCGTTATGGATGGCGCACAGAATAAATAGGCCAAAAAGTGGCCTGTGGCTGCAGCATCTGGTTAAAAGGCTAATGTGATACCAGTGTATGCATTCTCGTTAAACTATTTGTGTGGGTGAAGGTGTGAAAAGTGTTTATTAACACCTCGCTGGCTCTCAGCCCTGGTATCATGCCCAAGGCCTCGCAAATAAACTTCTTGCTAATCCTCTATGAGATGTATATGTATAAAATAGATCTGAAATCCATAATGCACTTTTGTGTTGTGTTAGTAGAAATGTTAGGAAGAACAACAGGGATATTCTATAGAGCATAATTAACATGTCAGACAATTGAGAAACATTTATAGATAACATCAGAAAATACAGATTTTCCACTTTATGCAGTATTTTCTGCAAAAACAAACCTCATTCTGCATCATTTCCTGATCCATGTTGTTCAAGACTGGACATAAATCACAGTAAATAAGCCATAACGCCAAAGAAACTATTCATGTTCTTGGCCTGCAATGACAGGTATATGTGTAATCTTTGACTGTTCATAGCTGATAGACTAAAATTCATTTCACATTTTAAACAATATAAATGCATTGCTTATGTTTGGTAGTGTACATTTTACTGAAACGCAACACATTGCACAATTTTCAAATGTTAAATACGCTGACTTGTTAACCTTGTACGAAAGATCAACAGCTATGGACTCCTCTGAGCAGTTTCCTAGCATGCTACAAACACATTAATTGAGATTTTATATTCTATCAAATGTACAAGAGATGTTTATAGCAAGATAGCAGGTAGCTGTTTTTCCTCAGGTTTTGTTGTACAGTAATTCCGAAAAGGCAATTAACAGAATTAGTTGATTAGTTGAAGTTCAAGTATAATGTTCAACTGTGAACTGCCATTGGGTTACCATCCATCCATCTTCTACCGCTTATCCGGGACCGCTAAGCAGAGACTTCCCTCTCTCCAGCCATTTCCTCTAGCTCCCCCGGGGGGACACTGAAGCGTTCCCAGAACAGTAGAGAGACATAGTCACCTCCAACGTGTTCTGAGTCTTCCTCGAGGCCTCTCCCGGTGGGACATGCCCAAAACACCTCCCCTGGAAGGCGCCCAGGAGGCATCCGAAATAGATGCCCAAGCCACACCAGCTGGTCCCTCTCGATGTGCAGGAGCAGCAGATCTACTCTGAGCTCCTGCCGAGTGACTGAACTTCTTACCCTATCCCTAAGGGAGCGCCCAGCCACCCTGCGACGGAAGCTCATTTCGGCCGCCTGTAACCGGGATCTTGCCCTTTTACCCAAAGCTCATGGCCATAAGTTTGGATTACCATTGGATTACCATAAAGTCTATTGAAGATCCTTGCTCTGAAAAGTTTGAGCTGGTGCTCTGTTGTACTATGTGACTATGCGAAAACAAAGGTTACTGTTATGGAAGAGTCATTAGAATCAGTAAGCGCGTTTCCGTTACCCTTCAAAATGTGCAAAATTAAATAGCTGGAGAAAATTACACCCGTCAGCCCATCCCCCTATATTCTGAGGCAGATTCATTTTGAAAAATATAACCGAGGGTTTTAAACTTTTTCCTTAGAATGTTCACTTAAAGTTATTTTACCTTTATAAAGCAATTAAAAAGTTTCAATACTTATTCCATTTTGAAATTTGTAATCCATTACATTCCAAAGTAACTTTCCCAACACTGGAAGAAACATACAAACCACCAAATCCTGTGAACTCTGAAAATAGATATTTTTGCTCACAGTGAGCAGAGGTATGTTTGAGCAAAGAATTTAATTAAAAAAAATACACCTCCTGAACTGTAAAACATCTCGGTGAACTGACCGTAAGTTGCCCTCACCAGCCAATGGGACAAGGAAACATTTCCCTGGCAGATGGATGAATGGATTCAATTCAATTCCATTTTACCATTTTACCATTTTATCTTTGAACATCAGGTCATTTTTTTAGTCGCTTAGAAATTCAGAGCATCAGAAATGTTAGTCATGGTGCACAAAACTTTGTAAACCAATGGAATATATTGCAAATGAGTGCAATGGGTCGCATTCGGACTCAATACAAATTCATGTGAAAAATACATAAAATACCTTTAAAAAAATAATTAAAGAGACTGTCAGGAACATGGCACATAATTGTGACCCACAGCATTGAGCAGAAATGTATTAGTAGTTTGACATCTTGATATAAAATATGAACAGTTGAAATAAACCGCTTCTTTTAAGGCTGAATAAGGACATTTTATTTCTTCATTTTCTTGCAAAGAGAGAACACTTTGGATATGCATGATGACCTCTATTCCTCCAGAGGCGCAGATCCTGCTTTCTTTTACTTTTCCTTCATTCCAGATGGATGGCAGTGGTATGGCCTGGCCACTATCTTAGAATTTTAAACACTGGGGTCATTTAATCCATAATAGAGGAATTCTAAATGTTATCTCGGAGCGCTTTCCTCTTTAAAGTTTACCCTTCAGGGATGCATTTAAAATAAGAACTAGTAAACAGAAGTTTACAGAGTAGAAAAGCTAAAACAAATTAGGGATATACAAGAGGCTGTACTGCAAAGCATCATATGAATATGCTTCCTAAATTCTACATAATTAAATTTTTATTTGTATTTGGCTTTTGAAACAAATTCCATAAGCATTTAAAAAGTCATTTCTGGAAAAATATATATTTCTGGATATTAACAATAAGACTTATGTTGATCTCTTCTGGGCATTGTATGCATGTTTATTAAAATATAAAGATAAACTGTTCATGTGGTAATATTCAATATAACAGCTTTTACACCCGGCATCCAGCAACATTTACAGATATTTTTATGCAACTTTCTTCGGGCTTTTTTGTTGTTGTTGAAGAATCCAACACAGTACAACTGCACAGACTATAATATTACAAAAAAAATATGGCCTCGTTTAATATCCTGGAAATGAACAAATACAATCATCACTTATTACTTTTCATGGTGCGCAACATTGCAATAAAATAGCAATGGGTAGTAAACTGACTCACTTCCGAGTCAGGAAATATGTCGTTCATTAAAAATCCATTTTTGCATTCATTATTATCTGTAGGTATTTGGACATTCTGATCATAAAACTCTCATAGTTTCCTCTACTCATAATATTTGGAGATTATAAAAGCAAGTATTATGATATTAAAATCAATCTGATGCAATTGTTTGTATGTTATATATTTCAAATGTAGTATGCATTAGGTTTTATCCACCTAAATGTCCATAGCTGAATGCTGTCAAATACTGATTGGGCAATAAATGGAAGAATTAGAATATGACTTACATAAGAAAGTTTTCTGGTATCATATTTTGCCTCATATTAACTTTTTAAATATAAATATTTGTGGCATTTTGGCAGACTGAAACTAAAGAGATCAAAATAAGGACAGAAAGTCCTCCTCTGATTATTTTTTTCATTTTTAATTTAACAATTGATTTATATTTATAAAGACGTGCTCTTTATATATATATATATTTTTTTTTTTTTTGTCATTTTCACCAAGCTCACGAAACATTTTTACCCTCAGCTTACGTTTCTGATTAACTTTTTCATTTTATTCATTGTATTAGGTTAAATCATATAGTTTTAATATGTAGTCCGTCTTTAATAGTATTTAGAAAGCCATTAATTATGGTTATGGCATGGAAAGATCCAGTAATCTTCAACTCATAATTAATTACGCAGGTGCTCGAGTTCAGGATGTTTTGCAGGCAATATGCACATAAATAATGCTTATTTATTCACTGATATTCAGTTACATTTTATAATCCTAGTCCTATAAAATGTGCATTCCATACCACAAACATTACACGACTCATTTAAAGGAGGTATAGAGCAGAAATTATTTTGCAGTATGTGCCTGGATGAAATACATTCGTGTGGAGATTTGCAGGAAAAGGGACCAAGACTTAAAATCTATAGATACGTTTTCAGCAGGAAGAGTGAACCATAGATGATAATTCATGTTGGCATAAGTAATGTGTAATTGGATTTTACAATTGGAATTGAATTTTTTTTGTAGTTGTGCATTAAGATAAACTAACTTACAAACAGAGGGGGCACGGTGGCTTAGTGGTTAGCACGTTCGCCTCACACCGCCAGGGTCGGGGTTTGATTCTTGTCTTGGCCATGTGTGTGTGGAGTTTGCATGTTTTCCCCGTGCCTCAGGAGGTTTTTCTCCGGGTTCTCCGTTTTCCTCCAGGTCCAAAAACATGCACAGTAGGTTGATTGGCACCTTGGAAAATTGTCCCTAGTGTATGAATGTGTGTGTGTGTGTGTGTGTGTGTGTGTGTCCTGTGATGGTTTGGCATTCCATCCAGGGTGTATCCTGCCTTAATGCCCATAGACGCCTGAGATAGGCACAGACTCCCCGTGACCCGAGGGAAGATCGGATAAAGCGGTAAAAGATGAATGAATGAACTTACAAACATATAATTAAGAAGGCCATTAAATAAACATATAAATCATCATGACTCATGACTCCAACCCTGGTTAATCCTTATATATTATTGGTTCCTGATTAATGTGTTAGATAATGCATTAACAAGTAATCATAAATCCAGACATTAATACATGATGCATCAGGTATAATTAAATAAGCCTGTAAATACATCATGTCATCATATGTTGCCTAGATTTTTGTTTCCAGATTTTGTGTGAGACTTTTTTTATATAACATTTCACATACACACACACACACACACACACAAAACAACAACAACAACTTTTTTTTGTTATTTTCAAACCATGGAATCCAGGTGTGACCTCAAATATGCCTTATTAAAAAAATAAAGTAAGAAATAAATTACAATTAAATGTTGTCTGTTTCTTCATTTCTGTGAAATTAAAAAGCAATTATGTTTGAAGTGAGACCATGGCCTTCACTTAATCGCATTTATTATATAACGCAATGCTGTTTCATAAATTACAGAACTAAATCTAAAAATTCAACGTTGTAGTCACGTTCTCTGAAACGATCCCTCATTTCGGATAACTCCCAAGGACACGAAGACACAAGACAGGTTAAATCTCTCTCTGAAGGACCTCATTGTGTTGACCCGTCTCGATTGGCTTTACCCAAAGTTGCTTCTAAAGTCCAAGAGAGTCTCCTTCTCTACATAAAATGAGCTTTTCATGTGAAAAGCACGAAACATATACAAGATTCCATTCAATTCATTTTTATTTGTATAGTGCGTTTAACAATGGACACTGTCTCAATGCAGATAATGCAGTAAGAAAGATTGTTGTTTATTGTTGTAAGTTTGTCCCTAATGAGTAGGTGGTGAGAGAAGAACTCCCTGATGTAACGGCTGTGGGGTATACTCGAACGAGGACCCGGAATAAGTGTGAATAGTCATGACTAAAGAGAGAGAGAAAGAGAGATAACAGATGTATTCATTCATCTTCTACCGCTTTATCCGACTCCTAGCCTGTGCTTCAGGTGTCTTCCGGCATCAAGGCAGGACACACCCTGTATGGAATGCCAACCCATCACAAGGCACACACACACACACACACACACACACACACACACATTAACACTGGGGACAATTTTAAAATTTGTTCTTTGTTCTTTGACAACTTTCGATGTACCATCAAGTAAATACATTTCATGTGTCTAATACTCTTACTGTAACAGATGTTATAATTATATACATTTCTCTCAAGATCTCTCCCTTTAATCAAATTATTGATTACTTAATATTTATTTTACTTTGCAAATTATTCTTTTTTTATATAAATTTCTTGATCATTTCCAAAAGATTTTTAGTTGCTGTTTTAATGTAAAATATGGGACATGGCTCCTTTTCCATATCAACTGGTGATGCGTTTAGGTTATACGGAAGAGCATTACATTCACAAAAGAAAAACGCGCTTTAGTAATACGGATTTGGGAATGCGATACGCTTCCGTAAGGTGCCATACGGTAATATACGCTATTATAATGAGGAGTTCATACCGGTTGTGAATGCGCAGCTAGTAGGCTTTTTTTTTTAAATAGCAGCAGGTGGATGCTAAAGATTCAAAAATGCAGATCCAAACAGCAACTTTAGCAGCAAACTTTAAAATAGATGTGTGCATCAGAATGCCAGAGGAAAAAAACAACAAAAAAGGTTTTTAATTTAATATGGAACTCAAATCTCGTTGCATTCTCGGAGGAGGGCCGGTCAGGATTTAAGTGATTACTCACCAAAAAAAGTGTTGACTAAAACTGTGCAAAAAAATAAAAAAATAAATAATAAAATAAAATACAAAATAACATTCCGATATGCTTAATGATGTTCCTTCTACTTTAAAAAACTTTTCATTGTTTATTCACCATTTTTAACACACACACACACACACACACACACACACACACACCTGCAGACTTTGATCATTAAGGATTTGACATGCTTTTTAATGTTCTGTAAAATATATATATATATATATATATATATATATATATATATATATATATATATATATATATATATATATATATATAATCATCCAACTGTGCAGCAATCACCACGTCATCATGGTCCAGAGCGGCGGTTAAAAAAAACAAAACATCCATCTTTACTTTCACATCTCTTTTATCTTCCAGTCCTCCATTATCACCCTTTCTCAAAAAACAGCACAATGCCAATTGATGGCTTGAGACACAAAGAGGGCACAAAGGACATTTCCTTCAGCCAGGCATGAATCAACACCTCAGACGGCTTAAATGTTCCCTTGGGCAGGGCTTTCATGTTCCTTCGTAGTAATGCTGGTAATGAGCCGTGCCATTTTACAAAATAATGATGGCCTAGTTTAAGAAATGGCACTGTGCAAATACTCTTTGCATTGGGGGCAAGAAAAAGAGACAGCTTCAAAAGTGTTGGAATAGCAAGACTGTATGAACACAGAATGAATATATATGGCATATTATTTTATTTCTTGATTTTATGTTTCAATGTGTTAGTAAACACATAGTAAAAAGGCTCACTCTTAGAGGTAGGTACTCTCACTTGTGGCCCGGCCCCATTTTTGCCAAGGCCCCATTATTGACCCCAATATTGGTTTCTATGCTGGCCAACCCACCGGGGCTGCATCATCCCTTTAGGCCCCAGTATTACCCACCAAGCCGCTGTTGTGGTTAAAGCTTACACTCATGAACATGGAAAGTGGGGGTGCAATTCTTCACCGACGCCCAAAGCTGTGGAGGCTGTGGCTGTGGCCCCTGAGCTGTCATGGCTCCTAGCTTCAGGTCTCTCCATCAAGCTGGCCAAGACCATCCTCCAAGCCATTGCTCCTTCTATGACAGACATGGGCCCATCTGTCCATATTTAAAGGTCAATGTTGCCCCTGAGCCAAAAAAGTTTACCCATCCCTGCTCTATGAGAAGCTGGTAAATTCTTTCTTCACATATCCCAGCTTGTTTGGAAGTGCCATGATACAGCATGGAAGGCCTGGAGGGCCTTGCACAAGGACCCAAGGGTGGCAGCTTGGCGATACCGGGGCTTGAACCCCTGACCTTCCGAACAGTAGCCCAGTGCCTTAGACCCCTTAGCAACACCCCTCCCAGACCACCTAGCTACCCCCTCCCATCCTGGTACTCTATGTGTGCAGGTTGTAACATTAGAATTTGCCTTAATTGGAGCCAAACAGCCAAACGTGTTCCAGAATTAAAATCCCTCTTTGTAAAAAGCAAGCACCATAAAGACAGGGTTTGCCAAGGACTGGTGTAGAATATCTTGCACAGAACCGTTATCTCAACTACACAGAATATATTTGGGATTACAGTGAATGCACCAGGCTTTTTCAACTGACATTACAGCCCAATGTTTTCATTCATTCATCTTCTACCGCTTTATCCGACTTCTCTCTCAGGTCGCAGTGAACCTCAGGCATTTTCGGGAATCAAGGCAGGATACACCCTGTAGGGAATACCAACCCATCTCACACACACACACACACACACACACACACACACACACACACACACATTTACACACTAGGGACAGTTTTCCAAAGTGCCAATCAAGCTACTTTGCATGTTTTTGGACTGGGAGTGATACCAGAGGAAAAACCTCTCCGGCACGGGGAGAACATGCAAACCCCACACACACATGGTGCAGGCAGGAATTGAAACGCCGACCCTAGAGGTGTGAGGCAAACATGCTAACCGCTAAGCCACCGAACATGCCCCTCCCTGCTCAATGTTTGTTTATTTTTATTAAATATCCAGTCATAACATAGTATTGCTTTAAGTATTCCCAGAATTCTTAAAGCCGTAAACTATCCTTATAGTTATGTATTATCCCATGCCCTGCAACATTTTCTGGTACTTCTAATGTCTAAAGAAAAAAATGTCATTTTAATAATTGCTTACATAATATGAAAATCTGGTATTTATGAGTATTTCTTAAGACTTCTGCTCATAGCCGCTGCCAGGCCATAACTAACAGGGGAGCATGAGGCTTCCAACGAGGGGGCACACAATTAGCAACAATAAACTGCAAAAACAAGGCGCAAAAACAGCAGTACAGGGCAAACGCACACTTATATAACTGGTACAGACTGTCAACTCATTTTCCATTTTCTAATATCCATATTTTATGCGTTCTATAGAATGCTGTAAAGAAAAACATGTTGCTAGCATCAAGGCTTTATTCTGCGTACATATCAACATGCACAAGAGGTAACGATGCACAAAATGCCATAATGCAACCGATCAGAGTATCAGCTTTAAAAAAATATACACATATCAACTTTATAATTGTTTCCTTTTTTATTTTTCTTATGGTTTTGTAACGTCTCTGTCAGGTTCCCCCAATTGTTCTCCCAATCACCATACACACACTCTCTCCCTAATCCCAATCAGCTCCACCTGCTCCCAATGTCTCCTCCTCACGCAGGCTCCCTTCTTAAGATCTCTCCTCTCTCCGGTTGGATCTCATACTGCGTACTTTGTTACAGAGCACGGACTAAACCTGTATGTAATCGTTTGGTGTGCACTAATCTCCGTCTGTTTCCAGGCCTGCTACAAATTCCCAGCTCCTAACGTTCCCTCCGGGTTTTTCCCTCGATCCAGCTCTGGATTCCTCACAAGCTCCCATCAGTTCGGGTTTCCTCTCCTTCACTCCTGTGCACCCCTTCCTTCCTCCCCACATTCCTGTACTCTCCCGTACGCTCCCTGTGCTTCCATGTGCATTATATTAATAAACACTCTTGAAGTCTAGCTCCTCTCTGGACAGTCTGTTCCGTTACATGTATGATATCTGAATACTTGACAAAAAGCAATTATAAAAGAAAGAATGATATCAAACAATAAGTGTATAATGTCCCAGAATGGTGGATGGTTAAATTCAGATGTATTTTAATGAATATCGACAAAATATTAATGAAAAAGGGCATGATTGTAGTGAGACATGACATGAGTAATGTACACCAGGTAGTTCTAATCATGGTTCGACATCTCCTAAGGGCTTTGCTCTGCCCCTTTTTCTGCAGAATCTGCCTCTACTACCATTCTGTCACAAATAGATATTGTCTGAAGAAACAAAAAGGAAGAATTGAATAAGCAAGTCTAAATAAAATATGATCATTAAGAGATACGAGATTAATAGTTAAAACTAAATTAAAGGGAATAAAATATTAAAGCCAGAAGATGCGAGGTAGGGATGATTCATTCCCGGCTGTAATTTAAAGCAAAACGAGTCTCCCCGCCAAATCGGTGAAATTCCGAGTCTGACATGTAACCCTTCTTTATTAAAACCTTCGCCTCCTCGGCTCCGGGGTGTTACCCAGCAGATGTCGTTATACAGACCAGGATAACTTTGGACATGAGAAACATTGTGTGAAAAATCTTTAGAAATGTTTAGACTGTGGGTTATAATATGAGCCAAACTAATGAATAAATTAACAACTGCAAAAAGAAATGCAAAATGAATGGCATGTTTGATGAAAGGAAGGTCCTATTGTACACAAATTAGATTTAATAGATCAAGTGATTTAAACTGGCAATAAGTAATCAAATTCAATTTAGTGGTTCGTTCGCCTGACAATGCCACGGTCCGGGTTCGATTCCCGTCTCAGCCATGTGTGTGTGGAGTTTGCATGTTCTCCCCGTACCTCAGGGGGTTTCCTCTGGGTTCTCCGGTTTCCTCCCGGTCCAAAAACATGCACGGTAGGTTGATTGGCACCTTGGAAAATTGTCCCTAGTGTATGAATGTGTGTGTGTGTGCCCTGCGATGGGTTGGCATTCCATCCATGGTGTATCCTGCCTTAATGCCCATAGACGACTGAGATAGGCACAGACTCCCTGTGACCCGAGGGAAGATCGGATAAAGCAGTAGAAGATGAATGAATAAATTATAATGGAATCAATATTTTTGTTATATAATTTAGTAAAATTATTCTGAAAAGATTTGATCCAACCGGAGAACCCCACTTTATTCTCTAGCCAAGGTGTGGGCAAACAAGGTGCGGCCACATCTGCGAGTTGGTTACTTCAATCCGGCCCGCTGAAGATTGACACAGAACCATCCAAATCACATCGCTGCGAAAATGCCTGCCTGAATCAGAATAATGTACAACCGCACAGCCAAGCCGGAGTTTGGGCAGTAAGAACAATGACGAAGAAATATAGCGCGGCGCATATGGACAGAGGGAAAAGTCAAACGCACAATGCACCCCCCTATCAACAATCAACGACACTAAACGTGCATAACGACACAACCCCAACCCCCTCTCACCTCCCACACTTCACAATATCGAAAATAAGTTCAGTGTATAGTTGAAACAGCCTTTCAGCACACCTCAGGTCTCCCATGTGGCCCTTTGGAAAATGGCCAACTCTCAACTCTCGTCCCACTCTAGGTTCCTTGTCTGAATCTCGTTCAAGGCGATGGCGCAACTTAAAAAGACACAGGCAATGAGGTTGTTCTATCAGAGTAGTTCCTAGTTCCATGAACCTAGTATTTATACATGGGAGCTGTGTGTGCAAGCATAATATATGTGTGTGTAGCATCTTTGTGGATGTGTGTGTGTTTGTAGAATTACAGGTGCTTCCCATTGAACGGTCGGACCGTTATCATACAAGATACCAAAAAGGGAGTTGTTATCATTATAGTGATGTTTTACTGGGTTGGTATGCCCAATGGAAGTGAAGTTCAGAGTGTATTTCCTGCACATATATATATATATATATATATATATATATATATATATATATATATATATATATATATATATGTCCTCATATGAACTCTGCAAACAGTGTCTAAGTGACAAGTAAATACTGATATGGATACTTGATAATAAGAGAAGATTATAACTAAACTATGAATGCATATATTGATTAATATATCTAACAATATCTAAAATCATCTTTTTGTCGGACAGCCTCCCTGTGGGGTTACTGCGTTGCTCTAGCCCGAAACTAAAGCCATATAAATTCATATGACACTATTTTGCTGGGGTCTCTAACTTTCTACCAATTTTGGTAACCTTGCCAGGAGCAAAGCCTCACATATAGCAAAAAAAGTGTGTGTGGGGGGGGGGGTGTAATTGAATGTGTGTTTGCACAAATGTCCTCGTGTTTGCCCTTTGTGTCTTGGACAATAAGAGAAAGATGTTTGTGTGGTAAACAGGGGGCAGTGTCTGAACAGACACAAGGGTAGACTGCATAGTTGTACTATAGTAAAACGAAACACAAAAAGACAGTGACAATAAAAGAGAGAGTTTGTTCTTGGCCTTGTCTCTACAGTAACAAAGTTTAGAGGGTACAAAAAGTTTTCCAGTGCGCCTAAAAATACTCGTGAATGGAACAAAACCTGCTGGGGAAGAAAAAAAAACATACAACACAAAGAGAGCAAAATAAAAAAAATAAATAAAAAAAATAAAATGTTTTTGTCCTGTAGAGGATGCCACCTGGGCCTCGAGGGAGTTTGTGATTTTTTGGGGGCCAGGTTAGTGAGCTATTGTGAAAGAAATCATCGAGAGGCAACAACAGCTCGAACCACAAAAGTGGTAGACTCACAAAATGAGGTTGTGAAGTGCTAAAGCACATAGCACATAAATCTTGCCCATCTGTTGCATCACTCATTACAGCGAGTTTCAAAATGCCTCTTTCAAACTACTAAAGCAACATCAGAAGTGTTCATTGGAAGCTTCGTGACGTGGGTTACTGTGGACGACGAACGAAAGTAGATATTTTTCAAGGTTCCACAAAATATCTTCACACTCTAGTAGAAGGCATTAAAAAGTGGCCAATATGTTTGCAATGGTCACAGTCGGTTTTGTAACTTGATGTTGCTTGTTGAAGATTATTTCTGCATGCACTGTTTGCCCTAAATAAAATTTTAAAGTGGAGTGTAAAGAACTAGACACGTGACATTTCCTGAAGAAAATGTGAGTGGTGTTTGATGATGCAAACCCTGGCTCTGGGCGCGACACCTTACAAACTGGTCCATTTTTGATTTTAGCGCTGACATCGAGACGCGAACTCATTCCAAGAGACGAGATTTTAGATACCAAAAACACATGTTTTGGGTGTTTTTTTGGAGGGGGCGGGGCCAGCGATGTCTAATTACCCAGCATCCGACTCCCCTCGATATGCCGAGTGATTAGACATGTCACATGCTTGAGTTTCGACGTTTTGCATATTTTTCACGTTTGCGCCCGCGCAATGTCAATAAGGGATTGCACTGTTTGCCCTAAATAAGTCATGATTTTATAGTCTAGGGTAAAGAATAATTCACCGAACCAGAATTTGTAAAGATAATAAATACTTCGGAAAATTATTCTGATATTTCATTTGCAGCATTAGATGTCCGTGTCGCAAGGTAAACAGATCGCAAACATTCTGCTTTTGATTCGGAAATATACCGTAAGGGCTGTTTTGCTGACTTTCTCCAAGTTTGTATATAATCTGTGGAAGAAGGGGGTCGTCTGAGGGGGTCGTCTTTCATATGACCAACTGTTACAAATGGGTGAAAGAAGTGTTTTGTCATTCAGCACTCAAGTTTCCATCTTCTTTTTCGCATTAAAGAGCTCAATAATGAATTATTGCTTTTTACTACAAAATATTTTGTAGTATGTTATCAGTTTGTACACATGTAAGACATGCAAATGAAGTGATTTATTATTTTATTTAAACGCCATAAGCTCAGTGGTTTAAGACGCTCGGCTACTGATTGGAAGGTTCAGGGTTCGAGCTCCGTGTTTCGCCAAGCTGACTCCCATGGGCCCTTAACGCTCTGTGCTCCAGGGGTGCCGTAACATGGCTGACCCTGCTTTCTGACGCCAACTTCCAAACAAGCTGGGATATGCGAACAAAGAATTTGATTCGATTTCGATTTTTCTTTTGTTCGCTCACATTGCATTTTGTAAATTTTACAAATATTTTACGCCTAAAATGTTTGCACATTTCTGTTCTATTCTATTCTTCTGAAAATACTGTACATACATCAGTATGAATGTATGGGAAGTTTTTCTTGCTGCTCAAACTCCGACACGGGTGTGCGCTTACACTTTATACTGATGCGGCAGGCGGACATTTTCATTCGCGATTTCATTTGGACGGTTCTGCAAACAAAACCCCTACACCACTGCCCCCTAATGTAGTTGAGTGGTATTGCACTTTATTCTAGAACAGTAAAAAAAAAAAAAGAAAAGAAAAATATAAAAAGCATGTTCCCCGAGGTCAAACGCGCCCTCCCTTGACGGAGCCTCGCGCCCCCCTGGGGTGCTATTTGAGAAACACTGACATACATTATACAAAGCATGCAAATTTGAAATACATTAGTTAAGAGTTACATAAGACATAAAAGTAATGTTTCAAAAGGAATTCAGATTGAAACAGTTTTGGCCATGTTTCTGTCCTTTTAGTCACTGTCACGCTGGGCCTTCACCTCATCAGGAACAGGTAGCACTCCGAACTCACCTACCAGCAGGGCGCAGAGGGACTACGCAATGGCAGCGAAGCCCAGCGTGGACAATAAGGAGGTGGGGCGTCCTTTACCAGACATCTCCAAGTGGCAGATCCTTTTATAGGAATCCTGCGGTTCCTATAAAAGGCCGCCGGACGGTGATTGAGGTGTTTGGCTCCTCTTTGAATTCCACACATAAATCTGTGTGGGGTTTTTTTTGTGCTTTTTAAAAAAGTGTTAATTCCTATCACTGAGGTTTCATCAACTGGTTGGATGACTTGCTTACTAATCTCATTGTACATTTTTAGAAAGACTTACCTGATTCTGTCTCCCAGACGCGCTTCAGCTATTTGAATCATAAGCCAAGGTTTTAATCCACTTCAAGGTTTCTCCTGATCTTCCTGTCGGAAACTTCCAGTAAAGCATCTCTAAACCGTACTTGCAAATCTCTTTCAAATCTGCATTTTGAGATTTATGCCAGTCACATCTATTTGCAGATGCAGAATGCCATTGGCACAATAACGGGGGGAAAAGGAAAGGAGAATGCACAACAGCATCGTTATAGTGTCGGCAACGGAAAGTTTTCATCGTATCGCAAATTAAGTAAGCAGAAATATAAAAAGCGCTTTCATATGGCCTAGCTTTAATTTCTCTCTGATTAGCATGCATCCACTGATGGCAACAGAGAAATCACTCTAATGATGGCATGACCTTCACCTGAACTAAGTATAGTTAATCTAATCTAGATGAAGAATCCATCGTGGTGCAGCTCATTACAAATAGTGCAATGTGCAATCATTCATGTTGGCTGCTCTAAATACAGTAAGGTGTATAACACTAGGGGCTTTTAATGCACTATGTTAAGGTGAGATTGTGATTTTGTATTTATCTGACGTTATTTATTTTCCAATCTGCCTATTTTCACTCAGGATTTGGAAATGAAGATTAGTTTTAGTTTTTTTTTTCATTCATCTTCTACCACTTTATCTGATCTTCCCTCGGGTCACGGGGAGTCTGTGTCTATCTCAGGCGTCTATGGGCATTAAGGCAGGATACACCTTGGATGGAATGCCAAACCATCGCAGGGCACACACACACACACACATTCACACACACTTTCATACACTAGGGACAATTTTCCAAGGTGCCAATCAACCTACTGTGCATGTAGAGCACGGGGAGAACATGCAAAGTCCACACACACATGGCATACAGGCATACATACAGGAATCGAACCAGGACCCTGGCGGTGTGAGGCGAACGTGCTAACCACTAAACCACCGTGCCCCGGTACAGATAGAACAGCTTTCACTCATACAGTGTTTAGTCCCCTAGGTATAGTCAATGTGGAAAGTAAGAGCATGGAATTAATACTTGGCAGATTGCAGATAATTGCAGATAAAGCTACCAGGTCATTTGAGAAATTAGATTCCGAGAGCACTATCCTGTGCTTCAATTACATGGAGAGAGATTTCACCATTAGTTGATCCAATTAAAGAAAGTAGAGACTACTTTTTTATGTTTTATTTTTAAGATTAAACATTGACTGCGCTTACTTTTTCACTGTGCAATACAGTTGGCCTTAGTGTATCTGTGCAACAGTGTCATCAAAAGGTTATGCTATGTACAAGACCCGTAAACACCTGCCAGAGAGGACACTGGTTCAGTTATCCATTCCGTAACGACCCTGGTCCCATATATGTATTGGTTTTGGGACTTTCCGTGAATTCTGCTGGTAACACGTGTTTTAGTTGCAGTTTATCGCCTCTCAAAGGGTTGAAGACTGGTCCCTCTCTGTGGGCTGCTGACAGCTCCTGCTCCATCATGTCTTCCACAATTTCGGTCTACTGGTAGAGATCAGGGTCTGAAGTTCTGGAGTTTCAGGTCTGGAAGGCATTCTTTAAACTCATTGGTGTCACTGTAAATCTCTCCTCTGGCTACCATCCACAGACTAACTGCCAGACTGAACACAAGATACAGGACCTGGGACCTCCAGACCTACTGTCATCAAGAACAGGATAGTTGGAACCAGTTCCTTCGGTGAGCTGAGTAGGCACAAAAGTCAGGAGACCACCGGCCCGACTCCCTTCCAGTGCGTACTTGGTTTCTAACTTCCCATGCTCCCCTGGATGACAGAAGCTACCAATGTTCCCTGCCGTGGACTACTAGGTTTAGAAAGAATGAGAGGGTCTGGGAATTGGCACACAATCAGCTGCTAGGAGCCCTCAGAAGGACAAAAAGGTCTGTGGATGCCCAGAGATCAGAAACTTGCCTCTGTCAACCGGTATATAAAGTCTGGCTATCCACCAGGGACCTTCATCTTCACTTACCCAGTAAGAAGCTGGGGCCCCGTACACTGAACCGTTCACGATACTGAGGCAAATTAGTGATGTGAGATACCAACTCCCTCCTAGTTACCACATTCATCCCAACTTCCATGTGTCCCTCCTAAACCCTTTCTCATCCTATGCCTCATAAAATGGCAAACTGGATCCCTCTCCCCCCCCTGAGGTATTGGACTAACCATCAGTCTACACGGTCCAGGACATTTTAGGTTTTTGACGCCGGGGCCCCACTCTTGAGTTCTTGGTGGACTGGCAGGGTTAGGGACCTAAAGAGGGCTCATGGGTGCCCAGGCAAGACATCCTGGACCTGGCCCTCCTGGAGGAATTCCACAAGAGTCATCCGAACTTCTCTGCCATGGGGGTAGTGGCCCCAAGAATCCACCAGCCACGACTCCCTCCAGCTCGCCATATCCACGCTCTCTCTCTCTCTCCTAGCTTCAAATGAACTTCACCTGTCCTGTCTAATCAGTTGTATTATTTAAGTGCCTCAGTGGTTAAGGTGCTGGGCTACTGATTTGACAGTCAGGGGTTCAAACCTCCTAGTGTGCTGTATCACAGCTGACCTCAGCTTTCAAACAAGCTGGTATATGTGAAGAAAGACATCGTGTACTCGAGAAATAAAGGCTATTCTTCAAACAACATAACTATTATGTTCACACCACTGAAGATAACTTGTATGTAAAAGTGTCATGACCTGTTCTCATTGGCCCGAGGATTGTAATCTATATTCTCCTTATGCTTATGCTAGAATTCCTTATGCTCTTTTCTGCATGACTCATCAAAATTGCAGAGGGGAAAAAAAATAGAAAGAATAATGACTTAACGAGGAGAAGGTCACACCAAATTAAGAAGAATTCGAGCTGAAGTGCTCCAATTTGCTCTCGGCTACCTGGGAAATGTGACCTCGAAAAAAATCGACATAGAAATCTCAGATTCACATGCACACAAACTCCCATACACATAAATACTGTACAATGTACACGTGTTCAGGCATTATGGCATTCCTTAGCGTTCAAACAAATCGGGTTCATCAGGGCCAGCCATTTGTCTAACGTGGTTACCAGTTGTTTTGCTTCAATTTTACAGGATATAATTGTTGTAGCCCCATTTGTGTTTTTAATTAGAGGCTCAGAATCGGTGGCTCATTACTGTTTGTGCTTACATTGTTCATGCCAGGAGTCAGCATGCAGTGTTTTGATGGAGCATTCTAAAATTAAGCTAAGGCACCTCAATTTTCTCAGCATCTGATCCATTACAGTAACCACACACGCATCCTTAGTCCTACTAATTGTCACATTGTGTATTGCTTCATGTCATCTTCCAAATGAGGGAATTAAAGTGTAAGAAGCTAGGGAATTTAGAAAACTCATCTTTGTTGGTCCCACCTATTTTCACTTCAGCAAAGGGTAATATTAGTGTTTTATTAGTGTTTCTTTTAAAGTTGTTTAGACTTTTTAAGGCTCCAGTGGGGCACGGTGGCTTAGTGGTTAGCGCGATCGCCTCACAACTCCAGAGTTGAGGGTTCGATTCCCGCCTCTGCCGTGTGTGTGTGGAGTTTGCATAATCTCCCCGTTCCTCAGTGGGTTTTTCTCAGAGGTAGGTTGATTGGCACCTTGGAAAATTATCCCTAGTGTGTGAATGTGTGTGTGTGCCCTGTGATGGGTTGGCATTCCATACAGGTTGTATCCTGCCTTGATGCCCCAAGTTGCTTGAGATAGGTACAGGCTCCCCGTGACCCGAGAGAAGATCGGATAAAGCGGTAGAAGATTCCAAAGATATCTCAACAGAAATGACACACCACAGTTTTATGACTGTGCTCAGGTACTTTTGTAGTTTACCTTTTGTATTTCACCTGGTCCTACACAGGACACTTGTAATTCAAACACCACCTAGTGGAAAGGATCATAATACACCACACAAAGTAGGACTGTAGCATCTCCCTAGAAAATAGAAGGCATCAGGAAACATACGCTTACAGTTCAAATTCATTCATTCATTTTCTACCGCTATATCCGATCTTCCCTCGGGTCACGGGGAGTCTGTGCCTATCTCAGGCGTCTTAATGCTATCTATGGGCATTAAGGCAGGATACACGCTGGATGGAATGCCAACCCATCGCAGGACACACACACACACTGAAACACACATTCATACACTAGGGACAATTTTCCAAGGTGCCAATCAACCTACCGTGCATGTTTTTGGACCGGGAGGAAACCGGAGAACCCCCGGAGAACCAGGTGAAAAACCCCCTGAGGCACAGGGAGAACATGTAAACTCCACACACACGGATGAGACGGGAATCAAACACGGACCCTGGTGGTGTGAGGCGAACGTGATAACCACTAAACCACTTTTTCCCCCATAGTTCAAATTCAGTGAAAGACTAACGAATATTTTTTTTAGGTTTAAACAGTTACATCTCTGCAAATTGAAGAATATTTTTAATCAGGAATATTTATCACTAGTATGTTTTGGCCTTGACAGAAAACATTATAATGTCTAACTGTATAAATTGTTACATTTACTTTGTGGGCTTCTTAAAAGTTCCTGAGTGAGACGTAACAATTCACGTCCTGGACAATGGGAAGGAAAGTGTATCTCACTGGTATCATTGTAATTTTCCCAAATTATGTCAAGTGTTTCTGAATTAGAAGGAACTGTCTCTATAAGTGCTGTCAATCTGATCGTATTAACAAAAATTCATTTTAAGGGCACTTATATTATTAGTGCGCAATTAATGCAGTGCGCATTTATGCTTGACAATTTTTATTAACAATATATAAATATGAAAGAGGGGTCACGGTGGTTTAGTGGTTAGCACGGTTGTCTCACACCGCCAGGGTCCAGGTTCGATTCCCATCTCGGCCATGTGTGTGAGTGGAGTTTGTATGTTCTCCCCGTGCCTTAGGGTTTTTTTACGGGTTCTCCGGTTTCCCCCCGGTCGATTGGCACCTTGGAAAATTGTCCCTAGTGTATGAATGTGTGTGTGTGTGTGTGCCCTGCTATGGGTTGGCATTCCATCCAGGGTGTATCCTGCCTTAATGCCCATAGACGCCTGAGATAGGCACAGACTCCCCGTGACCTGAGTGAAGATCGAATATAGCGGTAGAAGATGAATGAATGAATGAAAAATATGAAAGAGACAAAATGAAAACCTTCAAGGCAACACATTTATTCACTATGACTTTTTTTGTTTGTTTAAATACATTTAAAAAATCAATAAATAAACTCACCATAAAAAAATGAATCACTAAACATTTGATTTACTCTTGCACTTAAAATCAAGTATTATCTTGCATGATGCACAAATCCGGCAAATAAAAACATCCCCGTGTTTATATAGCAAAAGTTGTGCTGACAATTTACATCATTTGCACCATAATTGCTAAAAACATGTTAAGTTTGGTTTGAATACTACTAATAATAATTTGCATAAAGCATCCATATTTGTCCGTGTCCATGTTAATTAGAGTATTAAAAAGAAGAAATGTATTAATTATAGGTATATTTAAAACAGAAATCATAAAAATCATGTTCTATTAATTTCGATGAAACATGTGAATTGATTGAGAGTCGAAGGATCAATATTCTAAAGTTCAAGAATTGTCGATATCTTTATTATTTGCACTTTAGCTTTTAAAAGTTTCAGTTACTAATGCATATCCAGAATAATTCCTATGCTTGACAAGTCCAAATAAACAATCCTCAATGGTGTATAGTGCTGTATAGCCTGTATTGTCTCGTACAGTCTTATTAATAAGCACAATCTGTATTATTATTATTTATGTCTGTACATTTGCGGGTCACAAAAGCTCGATTCGATTCCAGTTCCATTTCCGTCTCGGTCATGTGTGTGTGGAGTTTGCATGTTCTCCCCGTGCCTCAGGGGGTTTTTCTCCGGGTTCTCCGGTTTCCTCCCAGCAGGCTGATTGGCCCCTTGGAAAATTGTCCCTAGTGTAAGAATGTGGCATTCCATCCAGGGTGTATCCTGCCTTAATGCCCATAGACGCCTGAGATAGGCACAGGCAATCGGATCGGATCGGATAAAGCGGTAGACGATGAATGAATGAATGAATGAAATTCTTCACCACTCCTCTGTCTCTCGGCTGGAGACCCCTAGTCTATAGTCTAACACACTGTCATGAACACACTGTATTGTAATTCCAAATCCCAATTCCAAAAAGGACCCTCATTTTAGTTACAATTGAGCATAAACATATTAATGTATAAACTGAGGACATTTGCTCTATCTATTACATTGTAGCTTCCGATCTACTTTTAACAACAGATCATATGCATCTGGGAGATACAGAGTTTTAATGGGCTAAGGTTGTCTCATTCATGGATGATACAGGATTCGAGCTGCAAAACAGTCCTGGGTCTTGTTTATTGTTTTTTTCGGTTCAAGATGCAGTAAATGCTTTCAACTGGTGAAAGGACAGTCCTGAAGACAGACCAGTTCAGCACCCGGACTCTTCATTTACCAAGCCGATGTTATTCTAATAGGAGCATGGTGGCTTAGTGGTTAGCATGTTTCACTCCCTTCCAGTGTTGGAGGTTCGATTCCCGCCTCCGCCATGTGTGTGTGGAGTTTGCATGTTCTCCCCGTGCCTCTCCGGTTTCATTCATTCATTCATTTCATTCATTCACCTTGGAAAAATTGTCCCTAGAGTGTGAATGTGAATGTGAGTGTGCACCCTGCGATGGGTTGGCATTCCATACAAGGTGTATCCTGCCTTGATGCCCCAATACGCCAGAGATAGACATCAGATAAGGTAGAAGATGTTTGAATGAATGCTATCATAATATATTGCATTATGCAATTGTGCATTGTCTTGCTTTTATCTGCATTTGTTTATGACAAGGCAAACTGTGTTCACAGTCTGGAGGTGTTTCTGACCTTACATTACAGACTCGTTCCTGTTTTTAATGCCTGACGGCCCGAAGATCACAGGAATCCAATATTGATTTTCACCCCATCCCAAGATTTCTTCATGACTAGTTTTTGCAATCCCTTTTTTGTTCTGAGGAACTTTAATCTCAAAGTATTAGACAGTTTGTGGTTGGTGCCAATAAACCTAACTTACAATTTCCAGCTTTTTGCAGCCCTACTGTTTTGAGACACGTTGGAACCATTACATTAGTAAAATGGCGCAGAATTTAACTCACATTTTCAGAGTTTGTTTTATGCCTTTATTTAAAAAAAAATATTTACTATAATTTCTCTCAAATAGTTTTAAGCTGATGATATCCTAAATCTGCAACCCAGCGAACCGGTGTTAATTTATTCATTTATAGAGACTCAAAGTAGTTTTGTACATCGCTCTGGAAAATGCCGTCTGCTAAATGCAGTAAATGTAAAAATGGTACTTTTCTTCCCTTTAAATATTTGATATGGTTCTATGTTCTGTTGTGAATAATATATGAGGTTTGCAAATCATTGCATTTTTATTTACATTTCACACAGCAAACCGAGGTTGTATTTTGACTGTGTCATGACTGTTAGAGCCAGAAAAGACTGGTCTGAATATTTCCTGTTACTGCTATTCTCCTAGGAATTTCATGAACATGTTTTTAAAGTTTATTCCAAGATAAATAAATAAATAAATAACAAATGCCATCCATATAGCTGTAGTTCTTTGCATCTAGCATACAAATTATGCCAAATCAAATATGCAGCTGAATAGGGAGCTGTGGTAACCCCTAACAGTCCCTCAGGAAGATTTACAGATTTATTCCTTGCCCCGGGTAGGGTACATAAGTGATCTGTTAGTTTGCTTTGTTAGCTGGTTCTTGAGGGAGCGGACGCCGGTAGCGTTCTAAAAAAAAAAAAAGTGAACTGAAAAGAGCTCTCGCTTCCTCACAGACCCATGGGAAAACCTACCAGGAGTGTCGGATTGGGTCCTGCATACTTTAGGACAAGGTTACACCTTACAGTTCCTATTTTCACAAACTTCAGGATGCTTCAGGCTCTGGTCATGAATCAAAATCCCTTACAAAAAACACTGACTTTCTCAATCCCCCCTAGAGTCATTTCGCATTATCCCTGGCACCCACAGTGCATCTGGGCATCACCTCATCACCGATCACTGAGATGGCGGATGGAGGAGTCCTAAGGTCTCCATGGAGGCTCGTGGACATCAACTGCAAAACTGACAAAGACCAGCAAGAGGCTGATTCCCTCAAGACACTTCCTGGGAGCATGGGGAAACCTACATATTGGGTTCTGCGAACTCTTGTTCCTATTTCATGCATCTCTATTCAACTGGGTGTGCCATCGAGATGTCATGCTGGTTCACATGAAAGCTTTGGGGTTACAACTGAATACCGGGAAGTGTGTGCTTTCTCCAGGTCAGAGAACCACCAACAAGCCAGTCGTGAAAGTGAGAGTCGACCAGTCACTCACTGTTTGACAATTTTAGAGGCCATTGTACTTTTGCTGGGACTCCTGCACATGAGACCCCTGTAGTGGTGGCTAAGGATCCGAGGTCTCTCAGGGGCAATCCCCTTCAGTCAATCAAGGTGAGACCTTCATATGTTGGCCATCTGGGAAGATCTCCACTCAAGGTCTGCAGGACCAGTCCCTTCTCTCAGAGCATTTCAATTGCCTAGAGATACTGGTCATCCATCGGGCTGTGTTCTTTCTGTCTCTCTTTCAAGCTCCCTGTTTTCTCTTTCTCTCTTTCGAGCTCCCTGTGTCTCTCTCTCTCTCTCTCTCTCTCTCTCTCTCTCTCTCTCTCTCTCTCTCTCTCTCTCTCTCGAGCCCCCTGTGTTCTCTCTCTCTCTCTCTCTCAAGCACCCCCTTTGTCTTGTTTTTCTCTCTCTCTCTCTCTCTCCTCCACTCTCCTTCCTTTGTCTCTTTCGTTCCTCTGTCTCTCTCTCTCTCTCTCTCTCTCCTCTCTCTCTCTCTCTCTCTCTCTCTCACTCCCTCTCTCTCTTCTCTCTCTCTCTCTCTCTCTCTCTCTCTCTCTCTCGAGCCCCCTGTGTTATCTCTCTCTCTCTCTCAAGCCCCCTTGTGTTCTCTCTCTCTTGAGCCCCCCGTGCTCTCTCTCTCTCTCTCTCTCTCTCTTGATCTCTCTCTCGAGGCTCTCTCTCCTCCTCATCCTCTCTCCTCTCTCCTGTGCTCTCTCTCTCTCTCTCTCTCTCGAGCTCCCTGTGTTATCTCTCGAGCTCCCTGTCCCTAGCCTCCTGAGCCTTTCCTTCCCTAATGGTGCCTCCTTTATTTTCCGTTGTTGTTGTTGTTATTATTATTATCATTATTATTATTATTGCTTTGTCACTTTTCGTAGCACTGTTTCTCATTCCCGAGTTCTTAGAAGAACCTACTGTTTCTACTGTTTTTCCATTGTTCCTTTTTTCGGGTTTTTTGGATTCCTTGGTTTATTCAATTAGACAATGAACATTTATATCCCAAGTGTGTCTCTGCAACTGAGTTCTTCCACCTCCCTGTGAAAGACTGCTAGGTTGTCTGCCATGCCATTTCATCTTAACTACATATGAAGCATGCTGATTCAGATAAACACCCATGTGTTTGTTTTCTAAGCAGTGCCAGAAGTGCAGCATTTGCATAAATTCTAATTAAAAGAGTTTTGTATGTTGCAAAATGTTGGGATTTCAAGAGCCTCAGTAAGGCTCCTGTGGGTCAATATACTCTCCAGAGAATGCAATCTTAAATTAATCTTGAATAAGATTTTAATTGAAAACCTTTCTTGAATGTCTAAAATCCCAGAATCTTATGAACAATGATTTTCGTTGATAATATAATATATTTGCTTACTTATATCTCTTTATTTTAATTTGTTTATTCTTTGGGGGGGTGGAGTTAGTGATATATTGCAATTGATTTTTATGAAGAATTTTAGGTTTCTTTAATTAAACTCCCTAAAAGTCCAGTCCGCTATTTTGCAACCATGGATTTGATCAGGAAACACTTAATACCAATTAACCAATATAACACCCATGCCATTAACATCTGTCACTCATATTAATATAATCTCTAAAATGTTAAGGAGTATTAATAACCCATTAAATGCTGAATTATCCCTTTCCATTGCCGGATAAATTAAAAGATAGTTTTGCTAAATCTAAATTGGCCATGAAATCGAAATTGGTTTACATTTCATTTCCTGTTATCATTTTACTATTTGACTCTTTGTACACCATCTCGAGTCTCTATAAATAAAACAGCGCTAATTGTGTACCATGGTTTTATGTGTAACGGAACAGACTCTCAGATGTGGATCTTGGGGTTTTATTTATGAAGCACAGGGAGCGTGGGGGAGTAGGAGAGAACAGAAATGAGAGTAGGTAAACAAAGACTGGACTGGAGGGATGACCGGAGGAACCCGGAGTAGCGGATCAGGTACTGAAACAAAGGGAAGACAAAGCAGAGGTTAATGCATACAAATATATTGCGAACAGGATAAGGGCGAGGCCGTATCGAGGTGCAAGGTACGAGATCGGACCAGGAGTGTTGTGGGGAGAGAGCTTATGTAGGGAGTGAGAGGGGAGGAGTAACTGGGAGCATGTGAAACCAATTCGGATTAGGAAGAGAGAGAGCGTTGTGGTATGGAGAACAGGAAGGGAGTGGAAGTGGAGCCTGATAGAGCCGTGACATTATAACACCTGACTGGCATTACAATCCAGAGTCCATAGATAAGAAATAAAAAGAAACACAAAGGAAAACTTATATATATATATATATATATATATATATATATATATATATATATATATATATATATATATGTGTGTGTGTGTGTATTGTACACAGGTGTGTGTTGTGAAAATGTTTGTGTGTGTGTGTGTGTGTGTGTGTGTGTGTGTGTGTGAGTGCGTGCGTGTGTGTACGGCCATTAGTTATAGACATGATAAATAGTGTGGAGCAGCCATCAGGGCAGCGCTGTCAACTGCTAAAGAGGTCAGTGCCTGTAAAATGAGTCCTCACAGTGCTGAACCATTTAAAAAGGCTTTAACAAGAAATACAGACCCATGAGACCAGACATTGTCTATACGTCTTCACCCTCAAACTTTCCCCCAAGGAGAGACCAAACGTGTCCTCTAGCTGTGCACGTGTGTGTGTACCCCGTGTGTGTGTTTGTGTGTGCAATAAAATCAAAAATAACTTTTTTAAATTGCTTATACGACACCCATTTTCATGTACAGCAGTGGGTTTGAATTGGAATTGTCACATGTACATTACAGCACAGTGATATTCTTTGTTTGCTTGTTGTTGGTAGCTGGGGTCAGAGCGCAGGGTCGGCCATGATATGGCACCCCTGGAGCACAGAGGGTTAAGGGTCTTGCTCAAGGACCCAAAGGGCGGCAGCTTGGCCATACCGGGGCTCGAACCCAGATCTTCCGATCAGCCAGCCCAGCGCCTTGCCTTAGACCACTGATCTACACCTCAACCACTGATCTACACCTCAACGTTCCTCACCACGGAAATCTTTATTAAAAGGCGAAAGATTTATTTGTGAATGAAGAGAAGCCCGAGATATCATACAGGAATACAGGAATTACATACAGGAAATAATTCTGAGAATATAATTATCTAATATTTTATTTAAGCTCTTAAATTTGAGATTAAATTAATATTTGTTGTTTAAAAAAACTTGTCTGAATGGTTGGAAAAAAAACTTTCCCAAATTAAGACTTTAATTATCTTTCCACTTGTTACTGCTGTTATTCTTCTTTTTCTTAATCTTCTTCTTATTATTATTATTATTATTATTATTACTCAGAACTCACAAACTACTGAGCAATAATAATAATAATAATTATAAAGTATTACATTTGTTGGCGTTAGAAAAGATAAGGCTGTTGGAGTTTTATTATATAATTGTTCTGTTAGGTTATATTCCAAATCAGTTATTAAACTTTTCTACCAGGACTAATTTACCTAACTAATTTGTAAGACTTCTTCCTATTATCGTTTCTTGCATATTATTCTTATGCATATTATATGCTGCAACTGTCATATCTTTATGATAAATGCTTATGTATGTACCAAGGGCAGTACAGCCTTCAACAAGTCTGGGTATCTGTGTGATCGATATCATTTGACCTGCAGTGGAGAGACTGTGCAGGAAGAGGAACAAATGGTGTCAGAGGTGGGATATCACAGATTAGATAAAACTCTTTTGTTTTTCCTTTGATCGGCTGCATTGTCTGGTATTTGAGCCTAGGGGTGTTGTTTCAAAGCCCCTGCACCGCGGGGTTTACAGGGATTTGTTCCAATGTTAAACTCGTTGACAGTGGCAGATAACCTCACATGTTGTTGAGTGTGTTTCTCTATGCTTCTCCTTTTCTTTGCTGTATGTGTCATAGAGTACATTCAGATACTTTATTACAGCATTTTTTCCTACCTGCCTAAAACTTTTTTTTGCACAGTACTCAAGGCAGGATACACCCTGGATGGAATGCCAACCCATCGCAGGGCACACACACACAATCACACACACATTCATACACTAGGGACAATTTTCCAAGGTGCCAATCAACCTACCGTGCATGTTTTGGGACTGAAAAAAAACAGAAAAAACAGAACAGAAAAAAAGGCAAGCAAAGTGGCAGAGTAATCCCAAGGACTAGGGTAGCCGCTCAGATAATCTAGCCCCAAACTCTTATTACTAACATACTTCAATACCGGGTGGCGCATGAGAAACGCCAAGATGGCCACCGATCCGGAAGTGCGCCCCACGAAACGGGAAGTCAATGCTGCACGTTGTCCGGGAGATCCTCACACCTTGTGCCTATTTTCTGTCCTTGCATGAAAGAATGTTACTCTCTCATACCACTAGGTGGCAGTAGTCTGTATTTTGCCTCCAAATATGGAAAGCAGAATCTGTGAATATATAAAGCAAACAGTATTTACACTGGTAATTATACCAAGAGTATTTACAACAATAGTAGCGGGCTTAGAAAGGACCAGGAAAACTCGAGGTTGGGATGGGAGGTAGGTCAGTAACAGGTTCACACAGGGTCGATCGTAGACCAGGACAAAGAAACCGAAGCTCCAGCCTTCTGCTTGAGACCCGCCTTTATAGGATGCCTTCGTCTGACATTATCCATTGGAGGAGGGTGTGGCGGATCTTGCGGATGGAACCTGCACAAATAAACCACACACATATAAGACGGAATAATTCACGTTATAACAACACATACGCTGCTTAAATTAAATGCTAGGATGAGCTCTCTTCCCAACTTATTAAAAAGCAAGCGTTTTACTTCATTAGAACAACAAGACAAATACATGTTTTCCTCTCTTCCGTCAAAGTGATTTCTGCAGATTTTTCACTCTTACACTACATATAGTTCATACACTATATACTACTACATACATACACTACATACTACATACACTACATACATACACAAATACATACAGACATACATACACTACATACACTACATTATATACAGACATATATCAGTACATACATACATATACACTACTACTGACAGTCATACACTACATACTACATACATACATACATACACTACACTACATACACTATATATCAGTCATACACTACATACTACATACATACACTACATACACTATATATCAGTCATACACTATATACATACTACATACATACATACATACACTACACTACATACACTACATTTAGTTCATACACTACATACTACTACATATTACATACATACATACACGATATCACTACATATAACTTATACAGTACATTTAACATACATACACTACATACACTACACTACATACATATTACAGTTACACTACAATACATACTACATATTACATACACTACTATACATTTACACTACATACACTTACTACATACACTACATACACTACTACATACTACATATATGTCATACATACACTACATACATGGTTCATACACTACATATAGTTCATACACTACATACTACAGTCCCTGACAAAAGTCCTGTCGCTTATCTATTTAGTAGAAGCACCTGCTATTAACCTTGCTATTATTGACTTTTAATTAACCAATGGTGTTAATTGGTGTTAGAAATAGCTCGTATGAACAGCTAAAACCCTCCCAAATGATGTTTAATGCACTGAAATAAATTAGTTTCACTGTCTTGAAAAAAGATTTATCATTTAATCAAAACAGAAAAGGTCAAATTTTGGCAAGACAAAAGTTTTGTCGCCTATACACAGAAATTGAACAAATTTACTGCAAAATACAAAAATGTCAGTCAGCAAATTTAAGTAGTGGTGCTGTGAGATCCAAATTTAATATCTTGTATGAGACTTCCATGAGCTGAAGTGAACTGCATGCATGCGGCGGTTTGGTTTTGCAAGGATTCATACAACTTATTGATGAAGTCATCAGGGTCATCAGCTAGAAAGAAAGCAGTCTTGCAAGCCTCCCATAGAGAGTTCATCAATATTTTTTGGTTTAGTCTTCCATGCTTCCTCTTTCATCCTCCTACCCCACATATGCTCAATGATGTTCAAGTCTGGTTGGACTGCAATGCTGGCCAATCATCCTGGAGCATCTTGATCTTCTTCGCCCTGAGGAACTTTGATGTGGAGATGGAAGTATGCGATGGAGCACCATCCTGCTGCAGAATTTGGTTGGCCTCTTTTATGGTTGGGAATATAAGAGGTAGCTAAGATTTCTTGGTATTTTAGTTTTAGACTATTGATGTTGCCTCTTCCCACCCTGCAGATCTCTCGTTACACCCCACATACTGGATATGTAACCCCAGACCATGATTTTTCCGCCACCAAACTTCACTGTTTTTCTGGGGTGAATCTCGGATCCATGCGGGCTCCAGTAGGTCTCCTGCAATATTTGATTTGCGGCGACTGTGGTGTAATTCAACAGACAGAGATTCATCATCTGAAAAAATCCACCTTCTGCCACTTTCTCCAGCGTCCATCCTTTTAGCAGGCTGTGGGCCTTGGCCAAATGCCACGGGTTTTTCAATCGTCTTTTGTTTAGTGCTGGCTTCTGGGCACTGATTCTCGACCATGGAGGCCATTTCGAGATAGAATCCGACAAACTGTGATTCTGGTTTGACACGGGATGACTTCAGGTGACCAGGTCTTCGTGTGGCAATTGCTCTGCTGCAGTGGAAAATGGGCTTTCTGGATTTTCGAGCCAACAAACGGTCCTCTGCGCAGTTGACAGTTGTGGGACTTGCAGGTGATCCAGGTCTGACCCATCTGGAGCTTGCTGAAAAGAACACTGCCAGTCTCTTCAGAATCTTTTTTTATACTCAATCTGTCAAACTTGCTCAATCTGACACATTGACATTCTGTCAGCAGTGGATCTGGTCTTCCAGCCTCTCTTGATAATCAACACTTTAGTCTCAGGGTGAATCTTAGGCATGTTTGCAGAGGTCTAGTTGCTAGTTGAGGTGAAGGTCTAGTGTACTGGGGTTCTTTTTATACACACATGAGAATTCATTGATCAACATTATTAGCTTTCCTTAAGGTGAAGCTCATTTATGACAAGGTGAAAAACTTATGTCTTTGCAAAAATGGTCTCAATGGGTTCTAGCTTCTGATAAGAATACTTTTTAGACAGTTCGGCACCTGAAACTGAGACCTCATTGATCCATTTTTATTCACGATTTCAGCGAAGCTCATAGTGTCCAAATTTCTGGAATACGGACTTTTGTCAGGGACTGTACTACAATGGACATACAATACACTTTACACTAAGCTGTGACATATGTAGAATACTTTTACATTGACAGTTTCGTTTTGCACTACAATACATTATTACAAAAGCTGTTGGGATTAATGAGCCATATTCTTGTAATACACTACTTACACTATACATACGATAATATATCAGCTTACTTAAGGTCAATACATACATAGCATACAAGACTACTTGTACATACACTACAGACACTTACATACATACATACATACATACATACACTACATACATACTACATACACTACATACTACGACATACACATATACATACTACATACTACATACACTACATACACTATAGTTCATTCATACACTACATACATACATACATACATACATACATACACTACACTACATACACTATATATACATACACTACATATACATACAGCATACATACATACATACATACTACATACACATACACTACATACATACTACAGTTCATATTAACATACATACATCACTCATACACTACATACATACATACATACATACTACATACATACACATACACTACATACATACATACACATACATACACATACATACTACTACTACATATATACATACATACATACATACATACACATACATACACTACATACACATACATACATACATACATACACATACATACATACATACACTACACTACATACACTACATATAGTACATATACATACATACACTACATACACTACATATAGCATACATACATACTACATACATACATACTACATACATACATACATACACTACATACACTACATATAGTTCATACACTACATACTACTACATATTACATACATACATACACTACACTACATACACTTTATATCAGTCATACACTACATACTACATACATACATACATACATACATACATACATACATACATACATACATAGTTCATACACACATACACTACATATTACATACACTACATACACTACATACACTACACTACACTAGACATACATACATACATACATATACATACATACATACATACATACACTACATACTATTACAGAATACATACACTACACTACATACACTACATATCTGTCATACACTACATACACTACATATAGTTCATACACTACATACTACTACATATTACATACATACATACACTACATATAGTTCATACACTGCATACTACTACATACTACATACATACATACACTAAATACATACATACAGTAAACTACATGTAGTTCATTCACTACATACTAAATACATATATACATACACTACATACTAAATACATATATACATACTATTACATATTACATACATACATACATACATACACTACACTACATACACCGCCCATTTGAGCAGCGTCTCCTAAGTTTACTATTTAATAAATCCTGTTTTGTTTGATTCCGGATCTCCGTGTGTCTGCTTTAGCGCACCGTTACAACACTACACTACATACACTACATATCAGTCATACACTACATACTACATACATACATACACTACACTACATACACTACATATCAGTCATACACTACATACTACATACATACATACACTACACTACATACACTACATATATACATACATACACTACACTACATACACTACATATACAGTCATACATACATACTACATTCATACACACTACATAGACATACATACTACTACATACTACTACATATTACATACATGCATACACTACATATCGTTACGAGTGGTTGTTATTTTGTGTTGTGTACTTGTCATGCATTGTCTTGTGTTGTCTGTTTGTAACAGGTTGCACATTATGCACTTTATGTGACTAAGATGACTTCGTCTAGTCCTCAGCCTCTGTGTTGTGTTCTCTATGTCGTGTGATGTGAATATATTGTTTTATGTAGCACCACTGCGTCAGCTATATATACTTGAAATGACAATAAAATCCTCTTGACCTGACTTGAAGTTCAGCATGGAGGCGCCCATTGTGTCTTTATCACCTGCTCTTTCAAATAAAAGCAAAAGCGCTTCAAGGCTCCCATCCAATCCTGCCTGTGATGGCAAGAAATATAGTGTGACTTATTACTCATGATAAAATATTCATTTATTAAAGAGGTTTCTAAAAGACAAAGAGACTATATTCAAAATTCAAGGTTTTGGTGCCAAAAAAGGTTTGTATACAAAAAATTTCATTAGTTATCTTTTTTAGTAACTTTTCTCTTTCTACTTTCAAACTCATTAAACTTTCTCATTCATCATCATAATCTTCCAGTCATTAGGTAACATAATGCTGGCATGAGCTCCGTGTACTCTCCTTGTTCTGACCTTGTCAGGAATGATTTTAAGCACATGCACAAACACCGCCTTGAAACTTAAAATGGGAGTTAACCTCAATTGCACCAGTAACCATATCACCCTGTAGCCCAAGACTAGTTTCTCACTGAAGCTAAGCAGGGTTGAGTTTGGGGTTATTACCTGGATGGGAGACCACCTGGGAAAACTAGGCTGCTGCTGGACGAGGCGTTAGTGAGGGCCAGAAGGGGGCTCTTACCCTGTGGTCTGTGTGGGTCCAAGCACCCAGTGTAGTAACGGGGGACACAATACTGTCAAAAAGCACCGTCTTTCGGATGAGACGTTTAACCGAGGCTCTCTGTGGTCATTAAAAATCCCAGGATGTCTTTGGGAAAAATGTTCCGGTGAGTCCTGTCTCCTCTCCACCAGTAAGCTTGGAGTTCTGGTGCACTATGGCCGCCGTCGCATCATCCAGGTAGATGCTGTATACTGGTGGTGGATGAGGAGGAGGAGATCCATCTATTGTAATGTAAAGCCCTTTGAGTGTCCTTAAAAGCACTATATAAATGTAATGAATTATTATTATTATTATTATTATTATTATTATTATTACTATATTATTATTATTATTATTATTATTAATTGTGTTTTCATTAACTTGGTTATTATTGTGCTTTGAATGGGGTATCATTGGGTGATGTGATTTTTTTGTTTTTGTTGTTGTTGTTGGTTATATGTAATACAGACACCTACAGAGACGCAGTGGATGGTGGACAGTAATAGGGTGTCATTGGAGAACCTACAAAGTATGAGGACAAAAACATTCAACACATTGACGTTCAGACTGTAATTACTATGAATATAAAATAAGCCTAAATAATGCGTTAAAGCTAACGGTAAGAACCATCATTTTCTCAATGCTGCAGACTGCTGTCCTGCACATGCGGTTTCATTTCCTGTGACAAAAAAAAGAACCACTCGCTTTAAAAAAATGTGTTTTCAATTTCCTTTCTAACTGTTCACCTTTTTAAAGTACAATTATTTAGTTTTCCCATCAAATGTAATCTTAATTTTAAATCCTATAAAGAAAAAGATCTTCTGAAGATTCTTACTATGACGATCCTTCTTTAACCTACTTTCTCCTGACTGAGAGGAAGTGATTTTCATCTTTATCGCAAATTTGTCATGATTATCATATAGAACTACATTTTCCATCTGCCACGGCACACTCCATGCCACTAATCACACACACACACATACACACACACACACATACACCCGAGTCATATTTCCTGAGATTATAACTTATATACACATCTCACCTTTGATAGTAATCCTTATCTCGTGTTTGTTTGTACATTATGTACTCCTTATCTTTAGGTTTGGCTTTTATGCTTTGTTCATGTTTCTAATTGTTGTGGTTTATAGTGTTGGTGTTCATTTATTAATTCATCTCCTACCGCTATATACGATCTTCCCTCGGGTCACGGGGAGACTGTGCCTATCTCAGGCATCTATGGGCATTAAGGCAGGATACACCCTGGATGGAATGCCAACCCATCACAGGGCACACACACACAGTCACACTCTAGGGACAATTTTCCAAGGTGCCAATCAACCTACCATGCATGTTTTTGGACCGGGGGGAAACCGGAGAACCCTGGAGAAAAAAAAACCCCCTGAGGCACGGGGAGACGGGGAGAACATGCAAACTCCACACACACATGGCCGAGACGGGAATCGAACCCGGATCCTGGAGGTGTGAGGCGAACGTGCGAACCACTAAACCACTGTGCCCCTGTGTTGGTGTTCACATTCACACTTATTTAATTATGTTATTCATTTCAATTTCTTTGAAGCTTCTTTTTTAAACTAATTTTGGCAACTAATTTGTTTAAATGTTTAAATATATAACACAAATTAGCACAAATTAGTTTATCACGTGTATCATGGTGTAATCACTAAGTACCAGAGTGATGTGGTATTTATAGTTGATCCTGCAGTGTTTGCTATGATATCTGGCTTGCACTCGAAACACTTACCAGATGAGGAACATGAAAGCATGAAAGAGTTAGCAATTATCAAAAAAATGCGGATATTTATCAAGCGTTTCATCATAAGCTTCATGGAGCTGATTTAAATCTGATTAGGAAAATGCCATAAAACGTAATACATTTATAAATGGTCTTTATAATGCCCTCTTTACCAGTTATATCGGTTGCATTGTGCATAGAACAAAACAAAACAGAATTTCAATGAATAATTAGCACCTATATTATTTTTCTGATGCCGGTTTGGTAGGTTTGTCATCATGGAGAATCAGCATTAATAGCATCAGCTTTTACAAAGGAGACTTATATGTTTGAAATAGTATTAACATAGTCAAGATTTTCAGTGAGGCTTTTTCCTGTCTCGCTGCTTTTGGTAGCAGACAACCACTTCCTGAGCAATTAGTCATTGCAGTTTCTTCAGAACTGTTCTCCATACAATCATGGCTCTAGTAACCAATGAAACTACCTTCTGCCTTCTGACTTTTATAATCATTCTTCAGGGTAAGATTGATTTATTACCAACTCTTTGATATTATTGCCTCGTATTGCCTTGATTATGACGGGACAAACAGCATAGCACTGTGAGGCAGCGAGGCATTTGCCGGAGACTACAGGCAGGGCTTTGTGGGGAAAATGTGCGGCAGAAATGTGGCAGAATCTTCACAAAAGCAACTATGCGGGTAAAATCATAATTCATTTCATTTGTAGGTGAACAGTACACAAGATGAACAGTATCACAAACAGGAAACAAAAAGCATTGCTGCATTCAGCATTCTCTGAAGTAACTATAATTTCATTAATTCATCTTCTACCGCTTTATCCGATCTTTTCTCGGGTCACAGTGATCCTGTGCCTATTTCAGGTGTCTATGGGCATTAAGGCAGGATACACCCTGGATGGAATGCCAACCCGTCGCAGGGCACACACACACACACACACTCACAATCACACACACATTCATACACAAGGGACAATTTTTCCAAGGTGCCAATCAACCTACCGTGCATGTTTTTGGACCGAGGGAAGCCGGAGAACCCGGAGAAAAAACCCCTGAGGCACGGGGAGAACATGCAAACTCCACACACATGGCCGAGCCGGGAATCGAACCCGGATCGTGGAGGTGTGAGGCGAACGTGCTAACCACTAAGCCACCGTGCCCCCTAACTATAATTTAATTAATTGATTTAATTAATTTAATTTTAAATTCATTATATTTTTCATGATTTAATTTTCATTTAAATTAAAAGTTTTTCGATGTAATTAACAGATTACTGTTAATTTTATTTTGTAAGTAAATGTAATTACATGTAACTAGTTACTCCCCAACACTTCTATGTGATTGATCTGATCCTTCAATCCTTTAATCTGCGCTTGGTGGTCACACAACAGATTAAACAGTAAAACAGGTGATTATACCAAGGTTATTTGTTAATATTGACCTTTTTATTGAATAACCCTGTGAAAAAAGAAGTGCATACATCTATACTACCACAATAACACCACTGCTGCTAAACTCATAAAACCACCTCAGGTGGTGCATGTGGTTTGTTCAGTTCTCTATCCTTCCCATAGTAAGTGAAAGAAGGAGGAAGGGTGCATTTAAAATGTGTGTGAGAAGTTTTATGGTTTACACAGAGGATATGTAAAGTCAACCTAGTCTTCTTTGTAAAAACGTGTCTGCACTTGTGTCCAGAAGAGTTTGCAGTTTGCAGAGTGTAACACTGGTGTAACATGCCTGCTCAAAATGGCCACTGACGCAATACCAAGATGATCATTGACACTGAAACAGGTCATCTCTCAGGTGCCAGAAAGGATGGTGCACAAAAAGTTGACAAACTTAGTCTAGTCCTCAGTGACAAACTTAGTCCTGTCCTTAGTGACAAACTTAGTCTAGTCCTCAGTGACAAACTTAGTCTAGTCCTCAGTGACAAACTTAGTCCTGTCCTCAGTGACAAACTTAGTCTAGTCCTCAGTGACAAACTTAGTCTAGTCCTCAGTGACAAACTTAGTCTAGTCCTCAGTGACAAACTTAGTCTAGTCCTCAGTGACAAACTTAGTCTAGTCCTTAGTGACAAACTTAGTCTAGTCCTCAGCATTGTGTACTTGTGTTTGTGTTATATGTTGTTTTGTGTAAGCACCAGGGTCCTGGAGAAACTTCTCATTTCACTGTGTACCGCGTCAGCTATATGTGGTTGAAATGACAATAAAACCTCTTGACTTGACTTGGTCAAAGCCCATCATCTGACATCACTCAAGAATATGATCTGGCTGAGAACCATCTGGTGGGATAAAGACAACCACTGCACCTATTTATACATCAGTCAAACTCTTGGTCCTAGAAACCAGATACGGCTTAATTGAGAAGAAATAGCGTCTTCACTGTCTGCTGAAATCTGCTGGACTAAGCCTCTGTTCAGACTTCAGGATCTCCCGGGCTCCTGGTACTCATTTCTGGTTTCACAACGCTTCCAGATCGGCGGCCATTTTGCCGCTTTTCCTGTGCAATCCGCTATTTAAAGACATCCTGATTTAAAGATATCAGATTAATTCTAGCCACCCTGCCTCCTCTTGATTCCTGTTCCTGCTTTGGATCCCATTGGGCTCCACTACATGAAAGATGCCAATGTACATTTTTTCTATCTGGTACTTTAGATGTAAGTTTGATCCGATCCACAGATCAGGGAGAAAAGACTGCTCTGGCCAGTTTCCTCCCGAGTGGGGTGGAGAGACAGCTGCAGATGGCCAGGTGGCAGATGGTATAGGACCGCGGGTGCTGTGACCACCAAGCGCCAGTTTGTGAATGTAGGACAGAAACGGAACAAGAAAGCGTTAAGGGTTCCACACCTGCACATGAATTGCAGTAATCAGTGTTCGCTCTCTCACAGTGATAAGTGAAAGGAGAAAAGGGTGGCCACATCAGGGGAGAGAAAGATGGCTGCATGGTGCATGTTTGATAAAATGAATAAAAATGAATAAAATGAAAATTGAAGTGAGGGAAAAAATAGAAGGCTGTAATAATTGTTGTCTGCCTCCCTTTGCTTTCGTGAGACTGTAAGCTTCCTACATACACAAATACCTCATTAATAGTAAATAAACAGTGATAAATTTGATTAAAAAAACATTATATAAAATAAGCCACACACACACACACATATGTATATGTGTATACGATATATATATATATACATATATATTATATATATATATATATATATATATATATATATATATATATGGATCCGGGTTTGATTAGCGTCTCGGCCATGTGTGTGTGGAGTTTGCATGTTCTCCCCGTGCTTCAGGGGGTTTTTCTCTGGGTTCTCCGGTTTCCCCCCAGTTCAAAAACATGCACAATAGGCTGATTGGCACCTTGGAAAATTTTCCCTATAGTATGATTGTGAGTGTGTGTGCTCTGCAATGGGTTGGCATTCCATCCAGGGTGTATCCCGCCTTAATACCCATAGACGCCTGAGATAGGCACAGACTCCCCGTGACCCGAGGGAAGATCGGATATAGCGGTAGAAGATGAATGATTGAATGAATGAATATAAAATATATATGTATACTTGTTTGGTGTCAGAGCGAAGAGTCAACCATGATATAGAGGGTACAGAGGGTAGCTCCTGAAAATAGGTAATTAAATAGTTACTGTTATTTTCATACAATTACAATGTTTGTTTCTCATTTTAAAACCTTTATTGTGAATAAAACATTTCCTTATGAACTATGTAAACTATTACTTTCTGTTTGTATTTCCATAGTATCCCAACATATAATTCATAGTCAGTATTAAAATAGGTCATTCCTGGCATTACACACCTACATTTGAGATATTTCGTACGTTCCTAATATTTGGAGCAGTGTATGCGAGAAAAGACGCGTGCAGATGCAGATTGACGCTTTCCTGTTTATTCAGTGGTATAGTCGACAGCCACTTCCTGTGAACCACGTCATTACTTTATTTCCCTACTACGAACTCTTGTTTTTGCAGGCAGAGATGGCTTCTGTCATAACCAATACACCTGCAAGCATTTTGCTCATTTTAAGCGTTCTCAAAGGTAAGCTTGAATTGATTTATTCACAAACCTACAGTACGAAATGTATCTTGCCTTTTTTAATCGATGAAACAATTCAATTGATTAAAAAAAGACATTATTTTTCTAATATTTTCTAATATTATTTGAAGGATTTGAAAGATCCTTAGAAACATGAACTGCTGTATAATATATAGATTCTTTAAAACCATTTGGAAAAAAAAAAAATATATATATATATATATATATATATATATTTGTAATGTGTAAAAACACCCTTTACATCTCTGTTCTCCCATCTAATCAACAGGAACTCAGTGTAGCATAGAACACAAATCTGATGTGAATGCATCAGTTGGACAAAACATCAGCCTGCCATGTATCCTGTCCAACACGGGTGAAAACATTATCCAGTTACAATGGCATAAAGAGGAAGAACACGGGGAGCGGAATTTAGTGGTGTTTAATCCTCATTATCCTCCTCGTTACATGGCCAACATTACACTAGAGCTCGTGAAGATAAACAATGCAGAACTGCGAGGTAGCGTCTTGCATTTGCAGGAAGTTACAGTAAAGGACAGCGGAGTCTATGTTTGCGATATTGCTGCGTTTCCTGCTGGTAGCATCAAAAGTATCACAAAAGTGCGAGTAACAGGTAAATTCATGAAAGAATCGGTTCAAGAGTATATTAGATGACCAGTTTTTGTTTGCTTGTTTTATATAATTTTTTGTTTGTTTGTTTTAAATACACTTCCTTCAATTGAAATTGAAGCTATCTATTTATTCATATGTATTCCTGATTTCAAGCTTAAACTTGTCTTCTTCTTATATGTGATCATTTCTACCACAATTCACAATTTTATAAATAAACGAATAAAAAAATAAATAAATTCACAGGCCTACAATGAACTAAAGTAACTAGCAATGGAATAAAACCATTTTCGCTTGAAATATAAACAAATGTTAACAAGTCAGTGAAATATACGTATAACATTATGTGTCATTGCTGCTATGTTTATTAAAGCTTTAATTATGCTTTTAATGATCTTCAGACTTAATCAAACAAATACACTGCATTGTAGCCTAGTGGCTGCTTAATTGATTTGGAAAATAATTCATTTGCCTTTACACTGATATGATTTTATTCGGATTGTGTCCTAGTGCCAAACGTTTCGATCGAAGTCATTCCCCTTGACAGGAATGTAGTAGAAGGGGACACAGTGAACATTACATGTGTCAGTAATCCTGCACCTGACAAATACATGTTACTATCCGCCCTGGTGAGAAAAAAACATACACACTAGTGAAAGGTTTCACCATCCACTTTTTCTTCTATTTGACAACGCTTTCTGGTTTTCTTCTCCCGACAGGGTTATCCAATAATGGAAAGCCAGGACGGGAAGTTCACCTTTCAGAGCATTACTCGTTCCAACAGTGACCTGACCTGTCAGCCTTTCTGGGTCTCATCAAATCAACACTTGCAAAATCTCAAAGCAACTGTGCACCTGACTGTCGACTGTGAGTCTTTATCTCTTTTAATAACCTTGATATACTGAAATGAACAAGATTCTGCTTTTCTGTTCAAAACTGTTCACATCTATTATTCTCGCTCTGTCGTACAGATCTCGACAACATAGAGTGTAATTTCAACAGAGAGATATCCGTTGAGACTGGGAAAAATCTGATGATTGCCTGTAAAGCGACGTCTTCAAAGTCCTTGTATTTTAACTGGAAGAAGGTAACTCACAATCTGGACTGAACCTGTAATATAATGTAGATTCATGTTTATGAATGGTATTACTACCAATGGTGGACAGTAATGAAGTAAATGGAATTCTTTACTGTAGTTTTTCTGTACTTTAGTGAAGTATTTAAAATTCGTGGAGACTTTTTACCATTTAGGGTAGAGCGCACACACACACACACACACACACACACACACAAACACACACACACACACTGTTTTGAACTTGTTTTGGTGGTATATAATTAGCATCTCTAAGTTACATATGTAACCCAGGGAATGAGACGCTGTGTCGACAACGCTTTGCGAATGCCTCTGCATGACATTCTTTGAACCCCATGTGTAATCTCATCCAATGGAAGGGAGCGATGTCACTGGAGGGGTGACATCACGACCGGGAACCAAAAAAGCTCATGCACTCCTCTAAAGAGGAGTTGTTAGAGGAGGAGATGGCATCTACAATCCATCTGCTTAGGGTCTGCTTGTTTGCAGGAGGACCCTGCTCATATAAACCATTGCAGACAAAGAACTGGTCCAAATTCCTCCAGTAGGACACAGTGTTTGCACTAGACGCTGGCCATGCCAGAGGTAAAATGACATGCAGGGGCCAAAGAAAGGGCCTGAAGATTCACGACTGTCTTCAAAGAGGAAATGGCCAGCAGAAGGACAGTTTGGACTTTCAGAAACCACCAAGGGCACCTAATGCAATGGCTCAACAGGAGGCTTTGTCAAGGAGTCTATTAATATGGCCAGATCCCAGGCAGGTTCTCTGGGTTGTACCGGATGCCTAAGCCTCCTTATCCCACAGAGAAAACTCTAAGAGGTTCTTCCCACCATATTTGTCCTGAGCCACCACTGTAGGGGTCTCATGAGTAGTAGGGAGAGAGGCATTATACTGCCATTTACATTTACAGCATTTTGCAGACGCCCGTATCCAGGGTACAAATAGTGCTTTAAGTCTCCATCTAAGAATAAATTCATTCAGATAGGGTTGATACAAACTTAAGGTACACAATAAGCATAGACACAGTTGAGATGTTTTTTTTAATGGATTCCTGGACAGTGAGAGGAAAGAAGTGTTAGTATGGGTGTTGTTGGAAGAGATATTGCCTTCAATTGACGTTTGAAGGTAGACAGTGTCTCTGTTGTCCACCACCTCGGTGTCAGAACAGAGAAGAGCCTTGAGCTGATCTTACCTCTTACCTTGAGAGATGGTGGAACCAGGCGAGCGGTGCTAGACCCTCTCAGAACGCGAGGTGCAGTACGGGAGGTGATGAGGCCATGAGACCCAGCAGCTTCTGAAACTGTTTTACAATGAGCGCTCTTGTTGACTCTTTTCACTGTCTCAAGCAATGAACTGATCCAGGCGGAAGACATGTATTCCTGCATTGTGGTGGAGTTCCACACTACGCCGAAATAAGTGGACTGATCTGAAGAAAGCACACTCTTTCTGGCATTCAGTCTTAACCCCAGCTATTTCATATGGGCAAGAATGATATTATGGTGCTGAACCCTAAAATGATGATCAAACTAACACGGGCCAATCACCAAAGTAATTCACTATACAGATGCCCCGGAATCTGAGAGGAGTCAGGGTGTCATTCATTTACTTCATGAAAGTGCATGGTGAGAGTGCCAGGTCAAACAGAAGAATTGGATATTGGTATTCTTTGGCCCCAAAAGTTCCTGTGAGGATGGAAGTATATGTCTTAAGTATATGACTTAATTAGAAGTACAACTTGCCTCAGCAAGAACATGAGCCCCTAAAATGAGTGAATCAGGTTGTGAAGTCAAACATCGGATTCAACCCACCATTATTCTATTATAGCCGCTGTAGAAGTCTGATTCTCAGGCAAAGGGATTAGCTTGATGGACTCCTTGCTCAAAAGAACATAACTTTCTTGCTTCATAACCAGAGCCTTCGGGGGGACCACCAGCAGGACACACCCTGTTGAATTAAACTCAGGGCATCAACCTATGACCACTGTTTCACATTAGCATCATAATAATTGCTGAGACTAAAGAGGCGAGCTGAATAAGGTGCTTTCTCCAATGTATGATGTAACACATTTGGTGACAGAGCATGTCACACAGAGTCGATGCAGTTCATCATCAGTTCAAGAACTAGCAGAACATTTTCAAAATGCTGGAAGATGCTTAGTGGTTAGCACGTTCACCTCACACCGCCAGGGTCCGGGTTCGATTTCCGTCTCGGCCATGTGTGTGTGGAGTTTGCATGTTCTTTCCGTGCCTCAGGGTTTTTTTCTCCGGGTTCTCCGGTCCCTTCCCGGTCCAAAAACATGCATGGTAGGTCGATTGGCACCTTGGAAAATTGTCCCTAGTGTATGAATGTGTGTGTGTGAGTGTGTCCTGTGATGGGTTGGCATTCCATCCAGGGTGTATCCTGCCTTAATGCCCATAGACGCCTGAGATAGACACAGACTCCCCGTGACCCGAGGGAAGATCGGATAAAGCGATAGAAAATGAATGAATGAAATCTCTATGAGAGTAAAAATTGCTACAAGACCTGTTGCCTTATTTCAACAATAATGATTTTAAGTAGGTGTGAAGAAGATTTTGGGCTCATGAATATCTGAATACATGGCCAGTTTGAATAATATGATTCCTTTAGTAGACATGTGCGCTAAGAGTAACATTCTTTTCACATGAATTGATTTAATTAAGCAATAGTGTTGTGACAAATTTGATAATAGGAACATGATAATTATCATCATTTATGATAAATTCTTTAGCTACTTTAATATACTAATATATATAGTATTTAAAATATTACTATTTTTAATTTAGTCAACTACATGCTTTGTGTAATTCATCATGGTTTGTGTAATTCATCCTTTATTTTGAGTAGTATGTAAAAGTAAAAGGTGGTATGTAATGGTTTACATTTACTAATGTGGTATTTTCTTGTACTTTTATTTTTTTAAGTAGATTTTTAAAAAGTTACTTAAATATATATTGTTTAAATTGGTGTTTTTCACTCAATTTGAAATCCTGAAAAAAACAGAAATGAAAAATTCGACACTACTGCACTGAAATGACAGGAAAAATTAAAAGTGATATGTCAGACCCGAGTTACGAGCTGACAGATCGTCCTGAAATTGAATCGGAAATAAAGTGAATCCTGAACACTTTGACTTCAAGTGCAAGATCAGCAACACATGTATTATGCAGTGTAATTTCCCAGTGTGTTGCCCAGATGCTGAATTAACAGCTTATGAAAAGTTCAACATCAAGAATGCACAAATATGCAGAGGTCAGTTATGTAAAATCTGTTCTAATGCATTTCTACTTCCAATGATTTTGTCATAGTTTAGTAGGAGGCTTTTCACAAATTAGTGAAAATGATATGGGTACATGGCATTGCCAACGTCAGTTGGCTTTAATTATTTCTATATATATATATATATATATATATATATATATATATATATATATATATATATATATATATATATATATATATATATATATATTCATACAGATATAAATGTTAAAAAAGAATACTTCATTTGATATATATTTATATATATATATATATATATATATATATATATATATATATATATATATATATATATATATATATATATATGTGTGTGTGTGTGTGTGTGTGTGTGTGTGTGTGTGTCTGTATATATGTGTGTATTTTTGTGTGTGGGTGTGCGTATGTGGTCTGTATGTGCTCTGTATTCTTTTTGATTTGTAAGATTTACAGTATGCTGGAATGTCTACAGAAGTCACAATTTATTTCTTTAACGGTTTTATTGCATAACATTGATATCTAAAACAAATGAATTCATCCTAAATGTTTAAATGATGTAAAAGTGTCCCTTTAATTTAGAACAAGTAGTTTCTATCACCGATTGAGATTCTATCCCATATAACAGTGCATATGAGACACTCTGCAGCGCCCCCTACTGTTCAGAAAAGTAACTTTTAGTTAGTAACAGTACCAGTACCCTGTCCACCTCTGTTGAGAATTAGTTCTCTGGCTTAATTATATCTCCAAGAGTAATTTTATCATTGCCTATAGCTTTATTTAGACCTTATTCAAATGTGTGTTTGCTTTTATCATTCCTATCTTGTAAACAATTGTAAAAGTTTGACATTCGATTATAGCTCATTAGTGTTGAAAAATGCAATAAGATTCAAGTATATTTATGATTTTAGGCGACCATTTTTCATTTTCTGGATAAGCCAGTGCCTTAGTGTACTTGATGATCGGCATCACAGGCCCTACCTTACTATAAAACCTTAAATACTATAAAACCTTGGATCTCCTGCTTGCCCTTTTGCCTGCTATCTGCTTAAAATATATGTGCATCTATATATGCCTCTTTTTCTACAGGACAACATGATAGTGTCCACCAGTACCAGTCTGAACTTGGGGTCGGTGAGTCCTGATCAATCTGGAACGTACACTCTGACCGTTCGTGCTCAAAATCATAGTCGTCTACACAGACAGACGCATTTTACACTTACTGTAATGCACAGGACTCCTACAGGTGAGTGTGTCGAAATGACTGCAGAAATCTGTAATGACAAATCTGTAATGTTTACTGAATTTGCTGTTTAATCTTCGCTCAATCTTGCGATCACAGAGTGGTCTGCCATGTTCTGGGTCTTCCAATTACAGCTAAAATGTGTGGCCTTTTTTTTAGTAGTATTTATTGAAGAATAATGAAACATATAGTTTCAAATAGTTGTACGTAACTTTCGTGATTGCATGGCAAAATAATCTTTTTTTTTGGATAGAATTGATCTCATTCTGTAATTTGAATGGCAAAAAAGTTATATTATACTGTATAATATCAAGTCAAGAAGCTTTTATTGTCATTTCAATTATATACCGTTGATGCAGTACACAGTGAACGACGTTTCTCTAGAACAGGCATGTCCAAAGTCCGGCCCGGGGGCCAAATGCGGCCAAATTTCCCCCGGCCCGCAGTCTCCGTCATAAAATCAATAATATGCGGTCCACCAGCACTGTTAACCAACAGTATCTATTTTAAATTTCATCAGGAGACCTGTAGCTGCACTCTCGCGTAAAGGTCAGAGAAGATGGATGCAAATCTATAACATCCGACTGTATTCATATAAAATAACATTTTACTTTTATCTGCCCTCATTTTGTACTTCAGAATAAGATCAATGTTAGTGTTGTTTTCCTATTCACAGGATTTGGATTTAGAGGTTTACAGTTTGCCATTTAATAGTGAATAATATATAATGTTTCAAATGAAAATAGATATGATTAATCTTCCTGAATGTGGCCTTAATATATGAAAGACAAAGTCATTTTAGTAAAAACTTGTTTAGATTTCTTTGTGTTACGTGTAAAGAAATAAAAAAGTCTGCTATTTGCAATTTAAAAAAAAAACAAATTAATTTGTTAATTTGCATTTAATTTTAATGTTCAAGGAATGTCAGACTGAATGTCCGGCCCCAACATAGTTTCACCTCACCAAATCCGGCCCTCTTTACAAAAAGTTTGGACACCCCTGCTCTAGAACCTTGTATGTGTGTGTTTGTGTGTGTGTGTGTGTGTGTGTGTGTGTGTGTGTGTGTGTGTGTTTGTAAGTTTATAAAAGATAGTGTGTGTGTGTGTGTGTGTGTGTGTGTAACCGAAACAGTGTGTACATATTTTTATGTTTTTAACTACGTGCAGAGAGACAAATGGTCATTACGGTGTGCGGCACATAAAGAACAATTATACAAAAAGACAAGTATAAATGAACTCAAAATCATAAATGATTAGTGAACAAATCTCTTACAATAAGTGTAATATTCTAACAATAATTCTTAATGATTATTTTATATTTGATGTGTTATATTTGTATAAGTTTTACCCTGTTTGCAAAGACTGCATAATTAACTTTACATTTTTAATATAATCAACCGTTTAATTACCATCTGTTCTGCTTTACATATAATCTACGCCTGTGTCCATTTAAAGCACTCCTGAGCAGCACCATGAACATGGAAACAACACCACAGAGAAGCAGCACGACTATGACCACACCAGAACCTAATGTCACGATGCTAACATCACAACCACACGTTATGACCACACCAGAACCTAATGTCACGATGCTAACATCACAACCACACGTTATGACCACACCAGAACCTAATGTCACGATGCTAACATCACAACCACACGTTATAAGCAGCGCCACTGCTGCCACAGCTACAGATAAACGCCTGAACACCAGCACCTCAGGGCCATCTACTGGACCAGTCACCACGGTGCATGAAAAAGTCACAACGCCATACACAAGAGCAACGAGCTCAGCCACCACTTCCATACAGATCTCAGGTGAGGTCACTTTCTGAGTTTTGTGATAAATCCAGACAAGTTCAACTATGTACACCCAGATACAAGTACAGCCATAACAATGAAACTCACAGGACACAGGTTTATTAAATGATATTTATGACTCATTCGCTTAATTCGCTTAATTCCACTTTTGTGTGCATTACAAAAATAGAGATATTTCTTTACATTATGTCAGTTGCTGGGAAATCAGTAAAAAGCATTACACTGTAGGGTTGCACAATTAACCGAGGAAAAAATAATCACGATCTCGATCCATTCCTATACACGATCTCAATTCTAAAGGATGCCGATTAACTTCCGAGTACTGTCTGGTTTTTACTTCTGCGTCAAGGCTACGGCGTATCCTACGCGCCAATGACTACCCTACCCTGTAACCTACACCGCAACCTTGACAGCACAAAAAAAATAACTACACGTCACGTCGACGCAGAGCACGAGGTCTGTGACTGGTCGTCTCGGCAGCATATTTCCGGTGTAGTGTCGTACTTATTCCTCCGTATTCCTCCGTACCGCCATTTTTAGTCCATAGTGAAGAAATAAAGCATGGAGACATGGAGCGAGCAGCTGAAAAGATAATGGAAGAGAAAATATAAACACCTCTATGATTCTTCATCACCACTTTACAAAGACTGCCTGATAATTCCTGTCACTGCAGGAATACCCCATTGTTGCTGCAGCAGAAACCCATTCATTCATCTTCTACCGTTATATCCGATCTTCCCTCGGGTCACGGGGAGTCTGTGTCTATCTCAGGTGTTTATGGGCATAAAAGCAGGATACACCCTGGATGGAATGCCAACCCATCACAGGACACACACACTCACGTTCACATATTCATACACTAGGGGCAATAATCCAAGGTGCCAATCAAACTATCGTGCATGTTTTTGGACCCGGAGGAAACCGGAGAACCCGGAAAAAAAAACCCCTGAGGCATGGGGAGAACATGCAAACTCCACACACACATGGCCGAGACGGGAATCAAACCCGGACCCTGGCGGTGTGAAGCGAATGTGCTAAACACTTAGCCACCGTGCCCCTCCGGCAGAAACCCCAAACACCAAAACTCAAACACCACAACCACCGCCAACTAGTGTTTGGGAATAGTCACTGCAGATGACGCAGTAGTATAAAAGCTCACGACGACGTCGGCTACGCTCGTAGGCTATAGCGCTCAATCCATGCAGAAGTAAAAACCAGCATCCCTGCATTCACATCATGCTACATTCACACGCTATTGCTGTTTTTTACACAGTCATTGGTAGAATGTTTTTGTTACTTCAGCACGTTTTTGTTGTACTTGAGTGCAATACAACTCATGCCTTTTAAAATATATACAGTATGCAGTATATACAGTATATTATAGAGATTCTCTATAAATTTTTCTTCTTAATTTTTTTCATATAACACTTTATTGCAGATGTAAAGAGGACTAAGTTACAAGTGTTGTTTATCATTCCTGTTCTTCTCGTACTGTGTCTGATTGTGCTTCTTTACCGCCAATACTTCAAACAGACAAGGTGAGATATGTCAGTATGTTTTATGTTTGTCCTTTTTGTTGTACAAATACCTAAATATTTAATAGCACTTGTGCATTTGCACATCGCTACTCTTTGAACTAATGGTAGATACTAAACTGCATCTACAGCAATATATAAATATATATTTCTCTATGCTAATCTTTTGTTTCTTTTTTTTCCCCCTCAGGCTAGATATGCCGCCCCCATTCAAGCCCCCTCCTCCACCAGTAAAGTACACGTCAGTAAGATATGAAAGACAAAGTACAGGCATTTTTGGATGATGACCTCATGAATCTCAGGATTATTTTATATTATTTTTTACGTCGCCTTTTATACTGACTTGCTTTATTTTGTATTGAGAATTATATAATCTATCTATCTATCTATCTATCAATGTGGAAAAAATATTTTGCTAAAATTGTATATAAAATTTCTATCACAAGCACATTTATGAGTTAATAATTACAAGCTTTTCTAACAAATTGTCATGTTTTCTCACAAATTATATAATAAAAAAATCTTGCTGAACATTAAAATGCCAGATTGATTTATTAATGTCTTTACATATGGTGGAGGGGCACGGTGGAGTAGTGGTTAGCACGTTCGGGTTCGATTCCCGTCTCGGTCATGTGTGTGTGGAGTTTGCATGTTCTCCCCGTGCCTCAGGGGGTTTTTCTCCGGGTTCTCCGGTTTCCCCCCGGTCCAAAAACATGCATGATAGGTTGATTGGCACCTTGGAAAAATTGTCCCTAGTGTATGAATGTGTGTGTGAATGTGTGTGTGTGTGCCCTGCGATGGGTTGGCATTCCATCCAGGGTGTATACTGCCTTAATGCCCATAGACGCCTGAGATAGGCACAGACTCCCCGTGACCCGAGGGAAGATCGGATAAAGCGGTAGAAGATGAATGAATGAATGAACATATGGTGGAATGGCAATAAAGGTCAACTTGAACATGAAGGGGAAGAAGAGTGACTTGTTTGCTTTTGTCAAGCCCAGCTCACTTTCCTACTGTATGGCCTTAATAGACCGGCTTTCATTTAAAAACTCACAATAATTTGTGGACTTTGCAGATTTATTTTGTCATATTATTATAGGATTAGGACCACATTACATTGCTTCATCAAGTTTTTTTTTGGAACATTAAGAAATATTGATGTGGGTTATAGGTGGCAGAACACCCATTTGTCATGTTTGTTGATCTATGGTGCATTGCAAAATTATTCATTCCCTTTGAATATTTACACATTTTGATATAACTTCAAACTTAAATGTATTTTTGGGGCATTGAGTATTGCATAATTGTGAAAATTGTGCAAGAAAAATATGATGATATCGGAAAAGTATAGTGTGCATGTGTATTAAAGTCATTTGTCGAACCACCTTTCACTGAAAATACAGCTACAGGGCTTTTTGGGTTTGTGTCTACCAGACAGTTTTTACTTCTGCGTGGAGTGAACGCTGAAGCCTGCGCACGTAGCTGACGCTGTCGTTTATACTTCTGCGTACCTCTGCAGTGACTATTGCCAAACACTAGTTGGCGGTGTTGGAGTTTTGGTGTTTTGCTGTAGCAACAATGGTAAATTCCTGCAATGACAGCAATCATCTGATCCATTCGGCTGCTCGCTCCATGTCCATGCTTTGTTTCTTCACTGTAAGGAGGAATACGCCGGAATATGTACGACGCTACACTGGAAATACGCCGCCGAGCCGACCAATCACAGACCTCGAGCTCTGCGTAGTTACTTTTTTAGAGAGGTTACGGTGTAGGTTACGGTGTAGGATAGGCGTCGACGCATAGCCGTAGCCGATGCAGAAGTAAAAACCAACCCGTACTCATAAGTGAATCTGCGTCATTTAGAAGTGAGATCGTGTACATGTATGGATCGAGATTGTGGTTTTATTCCGATTAATCGTGCAGCCCTACTCACAGTATGATGCTTCCACCACCATGTTTCACAGTGGGAATGGTGTGACCATGGTTTGCAAAGATGGCCGCCCTGGCCTCCTACTCACAACTTGTTCACCATCACCCCCATACTGATCAGTCACACTGTTTCAAATTACACACTCATTACAGTAAACAGGTTTCAAAAAGACCATTTATTCATTTCTCAAAATAATGATAAAATAATTTATTCGGCTTACTGCATATCGATTTGTTCTGGGGTTTTTTATTTTCGTTTTCCAATCTAAGCACACAATGTGCCTCATATACAGTGACTTATTCCTCGCTATTCAGGAGTAAAGTTGTGTTGTAGTTTATCTCTGTTTTCTATTAGTGACATTGTGGTAATTGAGTAAATACGTTTTTTCTTTCTGTTACTGGGTAGCATAGGAGCCGTATGAAAGAGGGGTTTTATCATCCATAAACCTCCTGCTCAGCCTTTCTCTTTTCCGCCTGCCGGCCACCTCTATCCTCAGCATTCACCTACCCATACACCCCTTGTACCTCCTCCATATCAATCTAGCGTAACTCACCTTGTCTCCAAAACATCCACTGTCCCTCTAATAAATTCATTTCTAATCCTCGTCACTCTCAACATCAACAGGACCTTCATCGTTTTCTCCCACAGCAGGACCTTCATCAGCCCTTCATCAGAGAGGGGTGAGGGAGGAGTGTCAAGCAATCAGAACTGCTTTCAGAACAGTTAGTCTGTATAATAAGTGTAGACTGCCCTTTATACAATCGAGCCAGAAACACACAATTTGCCACTATGTCAGTTTGGCTTGTTACGTGTCTGCAGGAGTCGGTATTGAGTCGGTATCCGCAAACTGTTTCTGAAGAAAAGAGAAGGCCTCTTATTACCATACCTTTACTGTCCTCACAGCCGCTTTCACCCTTTTTTTATCAATGATGTGTATTCGGGTAGCATTATGCGCCCGGTATGGCCAAGCTGCCTCCCTTGGGTCCTTGAGCAAGACCCTTAACCCTCTGGGGCGCAATATCATGGCTGATACCCTGCACTGATACCCCCAGCTACCAAACAACAAGCTGGGATATGCGAAGAAAGAATTTCACTGTGCTGTAACGTATATGTGACAAATACAGGCTATTAACAAAGAGAGGTGATCAGTCTTGCCCATACTAAAAACCCTTTTTAGTAGAAACCTACTAAATAATAATAATTTCCATAAATTCCCCGTTCTTGGTAGATTTTCCTTAGTTGTATCAATGCATCATATTGACAAACTTTTTTTGGGCCAACAAGTCTGACAGAAAATGTGACAAACAGGATGTGAGGATGTATGTGAACTTTTAGTACTAACACCAAACCTGGTAGAAGCCTTCAGGGGTCTGTCTTAATGTAACTGGTGAAAAGTTACAATAATAATGCGAAAAAGGATTCCCTCCATTTTAGTTGCCCCAATGCCGCGGGGCATGGAAGCGATCGCTGTGGCGCTGCTGATTGGAATCCTCTTGGGAATCCTGTTGCCTCAGGGAATAGCTGTGTTTTCTTGTGACAGCTACAGGCTGTTTCATTTGTGTTAGTGTCAAAGGAGTTTGGCAGTAAAAATACAGATTTTTTTAAGGATCATAAGAAGGTATCATGAGAAACAGAACGGAGAACATACTGAAGCAGTTCTTGCCTTTTTATTCGGCACATATACATTTACATTTAAAGCATTTAGCAGACGCCCTTATCTAGAGCGACGTACAAACGTTTTATCTAAGAAAGCATTCGTTCAGGGGACACGGTGGTTTAGTGGTTAGCACGGTCGCCTCACACCGCCAGGGTCCGGGTTCGATTCCCGTCTCCCCGTGTGTGTGGAGTTTGCATGTTCTCCCCGTGCCTCAGGGAGCTTTTCTCTGGGTTTTTCTCCGGTCCAAAAACATGCCCATTAGGTTGATTGGCACCTTGGAAAATTGTTCCTAATGTGTGTGTGTGTGTGTGCCCCGCGGTGGGTTGGCCATCCAGGGTGTATCCTGCCTTAATGCCCATAGATGCTCCCCGTGACCCAAGGGAAGATGGGATATAGCGGTAGAAGATGAATGAATGAATGAATGATAAATTCATTCAGGTATGATTGATTACAAACATAATGTACAAAATAAGCATAGACACAGTTGAGGGATTTCTTTTATGGTTTCCTGAACAGAGAGAAGGAAGAAGTGTTAGGATGGGTGTTGTTGGAAGAGATCGGGGTCTTCAGTCACCGTTTGAAGATGAGCCAGTGACTCTTTTGTTCGGACATCCAGGGGAAGTTCATTCCACCACCTCGGTACCAGAACAGAGAAGAGCCTTGAGCTGATTTTATCTCTTACCCTGAGAGACGGTGGAAGCAGGCGAGCAGTCCTGGACGCTCTCAGGCAGCGAGGGGCAATACAGGAGGTGATGAAGATTCTGAGGTATGAAGGTGTCGATCCATTTTTGGCTTTATAGGCGAGCGTCAGAGTTTTGAAACTGATGCGTGTGAGCAGCTACAGGAAGCCAGTGGAGCGAGCGCAGCAGTGGGGGGGTGTGAGAGAATTTAGGCAGGTTGAACACAGCCTTCTGAGCAGCCTGTGTGGTTAGAAATGGTCGAATCCTTCTGATGGTTTAGAAAAGGTGACGACAAGAGCGAGTAACAATAGCGAATAAAATATATAGAAATGCTTGAGTATAGCAATTGTTACCACATTGGGATCTGGAGCGGAAGTTTGCAGGGTCAAATCCTACCACCATTAAGCTGCCATTAGTGGGCCCTTGAGCAAGGCCCTTAGCTCTAGTCGCTCTGGATAAGGGCTTCTGCCAAATGTCGTAAATGTAAGAAGCCTTGATATTTCTACAGCAATCTGAGGGTCTTCATTAATATTTATAAGAATATACTTATTCTTAATATTTTAAATAAGGTATGGCCATTTTGAAAATACAACCAGATCTTGAAATGGATGACCGAAAACGCCTCGAGCACAGAGAATTACCTGCTAAAAGACAATCTAAAAAAAAAAAACTCTTAAGCACCAATGCTGACGCTTAAACCACAGGTCACACCTCAGATATCCAAACAAGACAAGAAAGCTAACCAAGCAAACCACATCAGATATCAAGAATTGACCAACAGGAACACCTCCTTTTAACATGCAAAATATGTAAAGATTTTGAAAGAAACCTAAACACCAATGTGAAAAGAATGATATAATTCAGCCTTTCAATTGTCAACTATTGACTTCAAATGTTAGCAAGAACATATATCAAATATATATGTCAAAATATATCTATAAAAATATTGAATATTTTTGACCACTGAGATAAACATGTAAAAACACACATATATATGTGTATACCATATATATATATATATATATATATATATATATATATATATATATATATATATATGAATATATATATATATATATATATATATATATGATATATATATAATATATATATAATATATATATATATATATATATATTTACATTGGTTAAACTCTATTGTTAGTCATTATCTTTTGCAACCGTTTTGTGTTTGTGGTTCAATACTCAAAGAACAGATACAAGTTTACCCAGAAGGACGTTTCCTGCTCTGTGGCCGGAAATGGAAAATGTAAAAAAATGAATCTCACACACTCCACAAAGTACACACATCCTGCAACCCATGAACATCTAGCTACGAGGAATTAACAGATAGTATATGTCATTAATGTGTTCTGTTGCATTGATTTAGATGTTACACACTGGTAGATGCAAATACACACCACATTTCTTTTATAAGATACATTACCTGGACTCTATTTCTGTTATAAAGTACACGATCCAGTATGGGAGGTCTGACAGAAATGACAACAGCCATTTGGAATTTCATTTGGTTTAAGATACAACCCATGCCCGCAGAACACAGGTCTGTACCTAATGCCCTCAGTCTGTTCAGTTCAATGCAACCGACATGTATTGTGATTATTCAAATGACTATTTTACATTATAATGATTGAAACATTTGTGTTGCCTAATACAGTTCCAGTTTGTTGGGGCAGAAATACAGTATTAACTGGACTAAGCAAACAGTGGCAGATTACATTGAATGCTGTGCTATGTATTAATTACTGTATTTTGGAAAATTATAATGAGGAAGTGCAAATAGAAAAGGCAACACAAAGTGAGGTGTTTATTTGTTTATTTGTTTATTGTTTATTTGATCGGTGAATCTTAGGTTAATCAACTTTCTGATAAACACAATAAGTAACACTATTTAATATTTACATATATATATATATATATATATATATATATATATATATATATATATATATATATATATATATATATATATATATATATATATATATACACATACATAACTGGTCTGGTCCATCTTAGGTTAATTGACTTTTCTGGAGAGAGAGAGCGTGAGATGTATTATATATATCTATCTATTATATATATATATCTATATATATATATATATATATATATATATATATATATATATATATATATATATATATATATATATATATATATATATATATATATATATATATACTATATATATACAATCAGAGAAATTCAGTAAATGAAGCATAGAAAAATCAATAATTAGGTCATTTTAATCTTTCTTCACAAATGCACAATTTTTCATTACATGATGTTTATGTTGACAATAAGAAAGACTTAGCAGGTCTTCTGGTGACGTGAACATTTGCAGTGAATTAAGAATTCACCACATTTCCTGTTTGTAACCGAAAAAGACACAAGACGGTAAAAATAGAAGCAGATACGGCACACCTCATGAACAACATGCAGAGTAGACAGCCCTAAAGCGGCTCTGCTAACGGACAGTTACGGACCAGAAGATCCACATTGTAAAACAGTAAGATATAAATAGTATATTATTACTTTTGTTGTGCAATAAGTATGCTATGTTTAAAACACATACATACGTACAGTTTTTAAAACTGAAGGATATGTAAATATGTCGCAATGCTTTTTAACGTATTAAGCGTTTCCATTCAGGTACCTTAATACATTTTACATGCAAAACACATAGACACAACAAACTAGTGTCCTAGAGAAATGAAGTAGACGTGTCCTATTTCTACATTATTTCTATTTCTACGTTATTGACATTATTTCTACATCCATATATTTTTATATATTACTGTTAAGAAGTCATTTTTTTATCTTGTTTTTATTCATTGTTATGATGACGATTATTATTATTATTATTATTATTATTATTATAAAAGGAAAGGCTATTCCACACAACACAAATGCTATCGTTATCTTTCCCATGTCTTTTAATAGTTTGGCCAAGCATTATGAAAATTGTAATAATGCTGGACAAAAGTATTGGCTTTGCATTCACAGTGATTCACATTATTAACAATTATTGACATATTTGCCTAGAATATAAAAAAATTTTAATTATTGACATAATTGCCTACAATAATTGAACCTTTTTTTTTATTTTTATTTAAGTGACTTGCACAGTAGAAAGTGTGTGTCTGGCACTCACATCTATAGCACTGGTAATATCTGGATGCTTAAACATACTTCTCTATTTAATGAGGAGAAAAGAACGACAGAAGAGAGGTACGTTAAATCTTTTAACACATGCCTGGTTAAAAAGCACTTCTTTATATACCGGAAGAGTTTCTTTGTATATGTTACGAATATTTATAACAGCGTTCAAATTATAAACATTATAATCGCTATAACATTATAAGTCAAAAAATCTGATTAGATTCTAATGCAACTATACGGTTCATTTCCCCCCTGTATATAGGTGTTGTGGAACCGCTGTATGAGGATTCTTTTCAAAGTGACCGGTAGAGATATCCTATCAGCGCTTTCGCATATTTTATATATCAATATTCTGATTTCTTCACTTTCTTTCTTACATTTCCATACTTACGAGACCGAGCTCAGCTATTGCGAAATGTATATTTATTTCGTAATTAACTCGCAGGTTCGAGGAGGAAGAGCAGCGAAACCAAGAAAATCCTATATATGGAAACATCTTTGTAGATAATGGAGGTGAGCCTTTAATCTTTCATTGACTGGTTTATTGCATCCCATACAAGGACACTGCATTTATTTCGCAAGGAAAAGCACTTTAGTCATTTCTTTCGCATTTTTCTTTTAGAATTCATGCCAAGAAATGCAGATGTAGGCTACAAACCGATGACGAAGCAAAGCACAAGACAAGATGAAAAGGTATAGTCCACTCTTCTGTCCAAGCCATTAAAGCATTTTTGATGCTGATTTTATTGAAAGAGATGTTATCGTCAAATAAAACGAATGCACGAATTGTTCAATTTATAGTCAGGTAAACTATTTTAGACAGGCCTCCCACGCATTTATAAGCAGCCACATACGCAGCAATGCCGTGTCTCTTTACATTCACTCAAATACTGCGGTATGCGTTTATAGACCGCCGTGCGTCAATAAGTCCAAGAAGACAGGAAACCAAATAAGACTGCAAACAGACAAAGAGGCTTTCTTTTTATTTTAAGAATCATACAATCGACTATTTCTTTAGGAGATGTATATTATTGACCTCACAGCTGCAACTTGATAATTTAGCGACGTTGTACTTCATTAGAAAGTGGAGTAAACGGTGTGCAATGCAGCTGAGTGGAAAGCTAAGAACGTAACAAGCGTAAATTAATTTGTAAAAATATGACATTTAACTCAAGTCAAGTGGGCTTTGTTGTCATTCCAACAATGTACAGTGAAACGAAACAGCGTTTCCTCAGGACCAGGGTGCTGTAGCAGAGACAGGACTGTACATAATTCTAAACTAAAACAAGTACTAAGTAAATAAATAAATAAATATAACTAAAAAATTACTAAAAATAAATAATAAATAAATAAATAACTATAAAAAAAACAAAGTGGACATGTGCAAAAAATAAATAAATAAGGGGGGGGGGGGGGGGGGGGGGGCAGTGAAGACAAGACAATAAACAATTCACAGTAGCGCCGACCGTGTTGTACCCGTTGTGCAAAACTGGATTTATTCCTATGCAATGCAAATAAATGATCTAATATTTCAATGTAAACAGTTTGAACACTCATAGAGGTAGATAGTGTGCAAACCAGTGTGTGATAGTGTGAACGCAGAGCTGCTTTTTTTTCCATATAGAGTGTGTGTCATCCAGTTCCTACAGGCAATGTAAATGAATGGAATCATAGAAATTCTTACTGGAATTATCGAACATATTTCAACATTCTATACAGTGCACTATTTAAGATGTGGCACAAATTCCAATGAAAAAGTCACAGTTTTAATGTAAATAAATTTGTAATACTGATAATGTTACCTGCGTTTACAAAACCAGATCGCAGCGTCTAAAAATGTTTGATCAAGGTTCGTACAAACTTTGGCACGGAAACAAAGGAGGGACGTTACGCGTGCTTAAAAAAACCAACATCTACATAAATATTGCTGATAATATCATTTTTAATAAAACCCTTTTCTATTTTGCTATTGACTAGTTTTGAAATCCACTGCATTAGCCAATGTGGATGTATGTAACAGTTAACTTTACAGAGCACTGACCTTTTAACGCTTTATGCCTTTTAGGAAAACACCAGAAAACTGGATTTAATGTCTAAATAAATCTATCTGTTTAGATGCATGCACCTTATGTTCTCAATTTTTATTGATTTATTTTGCCATTTTTCATACATACATTTTGCAAATACACAAAAAAAGGACTCAAAAACAAAGAAACCGACAAACAAAGTTGTCTGTATTTCTTTTATGTTGGTATTTACTCGGCGGATGCGCTTTCATAGTGTTTAAGGCTAGAAGTTTGATGCATTTCACACAAACAAACAAAATAAGATGTCCCCATAATCCGCCAAACAAGCTTCAAACACAGATTCAAATGAATACTCTGCGTACTGTTGCCCCTCGCTTGGCACTTCGATGATAGTAGTGGAGTAATCCTCCAGGATCGACGTTTTATTATAAGAACGAACGGATCGTTCAACAGAACTTTGCACTTTTTCTCAGTCAGCTTCGAAAGGAGGATAAAATAAATGCCCCCCCACCACTGACTCTAAACATATCACATATGTTTAGACTCATCACATCCTAATACCTTTATCATTTTCTTTTTCATATTAATAATAAATAGCACACTGTTTGAATCAAGAATGCCTTTTTACACTCATCATTTGTTTTGAAGGTCCACACAAAACGGAGGACCATTCTGTATTTTAGTTAGTGAGTGACATAGATTAATCCAAGCAACATTTCCCTCCCCCACAGTCCGACCCAGAGGATGTTTCTTATGCGTCGCTGGATTTAAAACATTTTCAGAAGCGTAAGAAAAAGAAGAGATACCAGTCGAAACAAAATCAGACCCATAACGTCCAAACTCACCCGCCTCCGAGGGCACAGGTGAGGCGTACGGAGTCGGAAGCAGACTGTGACGTTGCGCTGCCTTCACGCTCCAGCAGCCTCGTCATGTCCCGCAGCAGCATCTACCTCAACAGCCATCAAGTAGCACTGGAGACAGAAGAGCTTCAGAGGGAGAGAGAACGAGAAAGGGAGCGGGAGGCACAATGGGAACTCGATCACGAGTAAGAGATGAAAAACTCTGATCAGCATCTGGGCCAAGTCATAATCGAGGCAGATAAATAATCTATGTGGTAAACATAAAAAGGTTCTTATGTGCAATGTTATGTGTCGGAGATAAAAAATGGCAAGTTTTTTCCATAAAAATGTTTTAACATCAATGATCGAAGCAGAAGAAGGATAATATCTATCTATCTATAAATATATATATATATACAGACGTGGACAAAATTGTTGGTACCCTTTGGTCAATGAAAGAAAAAGTCACAATGGTCACAGAAATAACTTTAATCTGACAAAAGTAATAATAAATAAAAATTCTATAAATGTTAACCAATGAAAGTCAGACATTGTTTTTCAACCATGCTTCAACAGAATTATGTAAAAAAATAAACTCATGAAACAGGCATGGACAAAAATGATGGTACCCCTAACTTAATATTTTGTTGCGCAACCTTTTGAGGCAATCACTGCAATCAAACGCTTCCTGTAACTGTCAATGAGACATCTGCACCTCTCAGCAGGTATTTTGGCCCACTCCTCATGAGCAAACTGCTCCAGTTGTGTCCGGTTTGAAGGGTGCCTTTTCCAGACTGCATGTTTCAGCTCCTTCCAAAGATGCTCAATAGGATTGAGGTCAGGGCTCATAGACGGCCACTTTAGAATAGTCCAATTTTTTCCTCTTAGCCATTCTTGGGTGTTTTTAGCTGTGTGTTTTGGGTCATTGTCCTGTTGCAAGACCCATGACCTGCGACTGAGACCAAGCTTTCTGACACTGGCTAGTACATTTCTCTCTAGAATTCCTTGATAGTCTTGAGATTTCATTGTACCCTGCACAGATTCAAGACACCCTGTGCCAGACGCAGCAAAGCAGCCCCAGAACATAACAGAGCCTCCTCCATGTTTCACAGTAGGGACAGTGTTCTTTTCTTGATATGCTTCATTTTTTCGTCTGTGAACATACAGCTGATGTGCCTTGGCAAAAACTTCGATTTTTTGTCTCATCTGTCCACAGGACATTCTCCCTGAAGCTTTGTGGCTTGTCAACATGTATTTTGGCATATTCCAGTCTTGCTTTTTTTTTTATGATTCGTTTTCAACAATGGTGTCCTCCTTGGTCGTCTCCCATGTAGTCCACTTTGGCTCAAACAACGACGGATGGTGCGATCTGACACTGATGTTCCTTGAGCATGAAGTTCACCTTGAATCTCTTTAGAAGTCTTTCTAGGCTCTTTTGTTACCATTCGGATTATCCGTCTCTTAGATTTGTCATCAATTTTCCTCCTGCGGCCACGTCCAGGGAGGTTGGCTACAGTCCCATGGATCTTAAACTTCTGAATAATATGTGCAACTGTACTCACAGGAACATCTAGTTGCTTGGAGATGGTCTTATAGCCTTTACCTTTAACATGCTTGTCTATAATTTTCTTTCTGATCTCTTGAGACAGCTCTTTCCTTTGCTTCCTCTGGTCCATGTCGAGTGTGGTACACACCATATCACCAAACAACACAGTGATTACCTGGAGCCATATATATAGGCCCAATGGCTGATTACAAGGTTGTAGACACCTGTGATGCTAATTAGTGGACACACCTTCAATTAACATGTCCCTTTGGTCACATTATTTTCTGTGTTTTCTAGGGGTACCATCATTTTTGTCCATGCCTGTTTCATGAGTTTATTTTTTTACATAATTCTGTTGAAGCATGGTTGAAAAACAATGTCTGACTTTCATTGGTTAACATTTATAGAATTTTTATTTATTATTACTTTTGTCAGATTAAAGTTATTTCTGTGACCATTGTGACTTTTTCTTTCATTGACCAAAGGGTACCAACAATTTTGTCCACGTCTGTATACTGTGATTATATATATATATATATATATATATATATATATATATATATATATATGTCTAAAAGAGAGCTGAACTGTCAACCTCAAGCCAGTTTAAAGCCGCTTGAGCTCTGTAATCAGATTGCACTATATTCAGCAGGCGAAGGGGAGGATATTGAGCAACGTTGTTTATTTATGTTTTGTAAAAAAAAAAAACTTTCATTGATTTCCACAAAGCAAGTGAATCAATGTAAAAAATAACAATATATATATATATATATATATATATATATATATATATATATATATATATATATATATATAGCTTTAAAGCCACCTCATATATTACAAATGTTTCATTTATTATTTAAAAAATGATGCATAAATTTAACTTTATCTGCTTTATGTTGTTTCCTGTGACAACTGTCATTACAAACAATATATTATTATATACAAACTATAAATAAATAAATTATCAGTGTACACAGGTTAACCCCAATCCACTATATAATATAAAAAAAGTCTTCCATAATTTAACCTATTTATTTATTTATACATTTTATGCACAATATAAAATATCTGTACGTGCGTAATCGATTCGGGGTTATGAAGTTCAAATGAAATGTTTAATTGTAGTAAATATGCAATGTAGAATTAATTTAGAAATCGTCCTGCACTTTCTATTAAAAACAAATGCTTTCAGTAATTTGTATGGATGCACATGTGTGAGATCGTATGTGTGCACTGTATATTCAACCCTTTATTTTGGCATTGCACAATAAAGACATACCGTTCATATATAATTCTAATAATGGTATTGAATACAAACTGAAGATCTTCAGATCCCCTCCAAGCACACAGGGGTTACCAAATTTGCATTGTAATGACTAAAGACATTCAGCTCAATCCATTTTTATTTGTATAGCACTTTTAACAATGGACATAAGTATTTGTGTGCTAAAGAAATATACTGTATTGCAAGTCGTCATTACAAAACATTCAATCAACAGTTGGCTGTTAATTAATCAATAAAACATACATGCATGGCCACGATGGACATTTATATTTTACAATTCATGTTATTTGAATTTGGGGAATCATTTTGCTGTGTTTGGATTGTTTTATATCTAGCTCCTTTTTCCACTACATTTTAGAAAAGTATGAAGTGAAACATAAACTGCGTTACAGGATAAACCGCTGTTCTCGCGAGACTTGCGAAGTGTAATGCAACTGTTCTCGCGAGACTTGCACAGAGCGTATTGTAGCTGTGCTCAATGTGTCTATAACAGGGATCACCAACGTGGTGCCCGTGGACACCAGGTGGCCCCCAAGGAGCACATGAGTAGCTCTCAGGCCTGATATACAAATTGAACAACTCATCAGTGAGATGCATCTAAAATGTAAAATGTAGTTAACTCGTTGTTGATAGTTACTGTCAGAAATCATAAGTGTATTCACATAGATAAACGAGTATCATTAATAATTAATAATAATAATAATAATATATAACTAAAGGCGGGGCACGGTGGCTCAGTTGTTAGCATGTTCGCCTCACACCGCCAGGGTCCGGGTTCGATTCCCATCTCGGCCATGTGTGTGTGGAGTTTGCATGTTCTCCCCGTGCCTCAGGGGGTTTTTCTCCGGGTTCTCCGGTTTCCTCCCGGTCCAAAAACATGCACGGTAGGCTGATTGGCACCTTGGAAAATTGTCCCTAGTGTGTGAATGTGTGTGTGTGAGTATGTGTGCCCTTCAATGGGTTGACATTCCATCCAGGGTGTATCCTGCCTTAATGCCCATAGACGCCTGAGATAGGCACAGACTCTCCGTGACCCGAGGGAAGATCGGATAAAGCGGAAGAAGATGAATGAATGAAGGAATGAACTAAAGGCAAATTGGTTATTTCAGAGGAGTATTTCGAACTGGTAGCCCTTTCTATGACTCAGTGTCCATGTAGTAACTCTCAGTTACAAAAAGGCTGGTGATCCCTGGTCTATAACAACACAAATGAGAAACTACAGAAAATATTAAAATATAGTTTTTAATGCTTGTCCATTAGAAATAGTCATACAGAAGCTAAAGGGGGTACTTTTACATGATTATATATATATATATATATATATAGTATATATATATATATATATATATATATATATATATATATATATATATATATAATGTGCGTGTGTGTGATAAAGGAAATAATCTTTAAAATCAGGTCAGAAAAATCAAGGACAAGCATTGACAAAGTGCATGCATGCCTTGACAGTGCGGAAACCACAAAGCTTATTTCGCGAAAAATTACTTTCATTCTTCATCTATATTCGCTATAGCAAAGGTCACACTGCAGCTCAAAGGGTTTTGTTTGTTTGTTTGTTTGTTTGTTTGTTTTAACATAAAGTTGACATCCGGCGTTCCGCATCCACACTGATGACGTCAATGCGGCTGCTATGGTCACGTGATACCAACATGGCTGCGCGCATGTGAAAGTCATGCTACACCTTGTCGGGTTTATTTTTTAAAATAACAGTTTATGAGCAATCACGAGTGACCGCGTTAATATTTACAGATCATTTGTTTTATACACACATTATAACATTTACTGATATGGACGGGGACGGACAACTACGGAATGTAAGTAAACGGAGTAATTGCTACATTGGTTGAGGCATTAATAACATGACGTAACACTTTATTTCTCACCGTTTTGCCTTTGGACTGTCTAGCTCCGCGACTTCCTCTTGGTTTATAATAGAATGACGGAAATTTGCTTCCAGCGATGCACGAACAATTTCAACTACAGAACCCTCACAATGGACGAAGTAAGTCGAGCATGGATTCCAAACAGTTACAAACCAATAAACAGTACAATGCTGAGTTACACTATGCACGGTTAAGACGGCTTCATAAAGCCGGTGTTCTAACGTTTTCTAAATATTTTCCTACCTTATCATACTGTCTTATATATCTTCTAGAGCAGGGGTGGGCAATTATATTTTCCAAAGGGCCACATGAGAAACCTGAGGTGTGTTCGTGGGCCGAACCAACAATAACATTGAACATTGTCCCAGATGACAACCGCTTTGACCTCAGCCCTTTCCTCTACAACACAAACTGGTCTTGGCAATTCCGCTGCATCGACAGTGAGATTTCCTTAATGGGGGCTGGATATGCAGAATTCATATAATGTCTATATCAAATGACGTTCTTCACAATAAGTTTTATCATTTGTATAATTCAATAGTTCTGTGTTAAACATGATATACTCGTGTGTATATATATATACTGTAGCCAAATATCACTCTTTCATTAGAGTTTGTCATCCGGGAAATAGGGAAATGTTCAATATTAATTGTTTCCACTTGTAAAGAGCGGTAAATGATGTTCATTATGATACCAAAAGAATAAGGATATACTATTTAAGGAAAAGTGAAGGGGAGGAAAAAAATGAATAAATAAAATCGCTGTATTTTTCCTTCATTTTTCTCACTATTTGCGGTTATACTTTCTTCTGGTGCGACAAAGAAGCTGAAGCAGTTCAGCGGGCCGTATTAAAAGGACCAAGGGGCCGGATGTGGCCCCCGGGCCGTAGTTTGCCCACCCCTGTTCTAGAGTGTTTACTATGTTAGTGTTAGCCTTATACTAAAATGCTTCTAGCTAGGGCTGCACGATTAATCGATCTCGATCCATACATATATTTACATTTACGGTATTTGGCAGACGCTCTTATCCAGAGCGACTTACAACTGAGCAACTGAGGGTTAAGGGCCTTGCTCAAGGGCCCACTAGTGGCAGCTTGGTGGGGGTGGTCGGATTTGAACCTGTGATCTTCTGGTCCAGAGGTCAACACCTTAACCTACACACCTCCCCTATACGATCTCATTTCTAAATGACATCGATTCACTTACAAGGACAGTCTGGTTTTTACTTCTGCGTCGACGCCTTTCCTACACCGTAACCTGACGCTGCACAAAGTAACTATGTGTCACATCCACGCAGATTGCGAGGTCTGTGATTGGTCGGTGTGGCGTTGTATTTCCGGGGTTTCGTCGTACGTATTCCGGTGTATTCCTCTGTGCCGCCATTTTGAAAGCCAGACAGCTGAAAGGATCATGGAAGAGAAAATATAAACACCTCTATGATTCTTCTTCACCATTTTACAAAGACTGCCTGATAATTCCTGTCATTGGAGGAATACACCATTTCACCCAAAACACCAAAACTCAAACACCGCCAACTAGTGTTTGGGAATAGTCACTGCAGAGCGACGCAGAAGTATAAACGCTCACGGCGGCGTCGGCTACAGTGTTCACTCCACGCAGAAGTAAAAAGCAGCCTCCCTGCATTCACATCATGCTACATTCACATGTTATTGCTGTTTTTTTAAGTAGTTATTGGCAATAAATGTCGCAATAATTTTTTGTTGAAAAAATGAGAATTTTGAGAAATCATGATTCACGTTTTAGCCAGGATCATGCAACCCTACTTCCAGCATTCAAATAATAGGTAGCTTCCTTTTTTACAGTATCAATGAAAAGTTAATATATTTATATATATTACATTATATTATATATATGTGTGTGTGTGTGTGTGTGTGTGTGTGTGATACTATATATATATATTATATATATATATATATATATATATATATATATATATATACTACACACACACACACACACACACACATATATATATATATATATATATATATATGTGTGTGTGTGTGTGTTTAAACATTTGACTGCTGTTTTGTCGGTTGTGTGTGTGTGTGTGTGTGTGTGTGTGTGTGTGTGTGTGTGTATACACTGTCTAGTCAGCAAATGCTTCCAACATTAAGATAAAATGTTAAAAGTGTGCATGCTCAGAAACCCATCGTATGTATTGACTGGTTATCGGAAGACAGGGTTATTTTGGTATAATCATAAAGCGCATGGTTTGATGGTATCAAAACATCATTTGAGTGAAATATTTAAGTGACCAGTTGTTTGACATTCTCAGGAGCGTTGTGTGGACAACTGTGCCGGCAAACTCATTCGTTCCAACCATCGCCTCATGGGCACATACGTCAAGCTGATGCCAGCCATGGTCCAACGGCGAATGGAGGAGATGGAGAGCAAAGCTGCAGAAGCAGCCAAGGCGAACGAAGCCGTAGGCCCGGGCGAGCCTCACGTCGGAGCTTCAAATTCATCAGTAGCCTCATCCACAGACGTAACATCTACTATTGCTAAGCCTGCACCAGGTTTGCTGACACCATCATCTGCTGCAGAAGAGGCAGGGACAGCGTCTATCAATGGCACAATCTCATCTGTACCATCTCCATCTACAAATGTGGCACCGGTGTCATCCAACCCTGCAGAAGGTGCACACAAATATTCAACTGAGCCGTCTAGGAATTCGTCCTCAGACGTGACTTCTCCACATTTAAAGGGACTGAATGTCTCTGCACCTCCTGCAAAAACCTAGTGTACAAGCACAAGAGTCCAGTTTGTGAACGGTATAGTGAACAGCAGCATGTCACCTGGGGGCCACCTGAGGGATAAAGACAACCATCCTCTGGTTCTGGTTTATTAATATATAGGGACAACTTTTGTTGCTCTGAGCTGTTATATGGACACGTGTACTTAATAGAATGATGTGTGTGAAGGTGAAATATAGTGTCTCAAGGACATACATAGTTCCAAATCCTATTGAGAGCACAGAGGCAACAAAATATGAATATGAGGACAGTTTCAGAAAGTCTAGAGTTGGGAGTCTATCTTGTTGTAATGGTGTTTAGAAGGATAGAAGAACTAAATCTATGAGCAGAAAATAAAATGTGTAAAACCTCTGATATTTGATACTTTTACACTCATGTTATTGTAGTACATTGGATAAATAACTTGGTTTTAAGTTGTTTTTAGATTGTACCCTAATTTTTCATGGGCAGTGCTACCAGAATAGATACATACATACATACACACACACACATATATAAATAATGAGAGGGCATGGTGGTTTAGTGGTTAGCACGTTGTTCGCCTCACACCTCCAGGGTCGGGGTTCGATTCCTGTCTTGGCCATGTGTGTGTGGAGTTTTTGCACACACATGTTCTCCCCGTTCTCCGGTTTCCTGCCAGTTCAAAAACATGCACAGTAGGTGGATTGGCACCTTGTCTCTAGTGTGTGAATGTGAGTGTGTGTGTGTGTGCCCTACGATGGGTTGGCATTCCATACAGGGTGTAATCTGCCTCGATGCCCAAAGACGCCTGAGAGACCCTGAAACCTGATAGAATGAATGAATGAAAACCAATCCCTTTCACTACCGTCACAAACATGTCCTCATACATGTCCTGTATCACCTTCATACACTTCTCTCCTACACCTGACTTCCTCATCCAATACCACATCTCCTCTATCTGGTTAAAAATGCTACTTCTATCTCTGTCATCTGGTCCAACCCACGCTTCATCCTCTTAAAAGCCGTTTTCAGTTCCTCTTTTCTAACCCTACTCGCTTCCTGTTTCACCATCTCCACATCAACCAACCTTCCGTTTCATTTTCATTTTTCATCAGCTGCTCAAAATACTCCTTTCATTAGTCAAAACATTTTCATCTGCATCATCCTTTATTGCTCTTACCTTCCCAGCTTGGTCCCTCTGCTCGGCCAACTGCTATAAATCCTTTTCTCCTTCCCTTTTCCTTATCCATGTCCCTCTTCACCTGCTGCCTCATCTCCTTTTACTCCTGCCCACTTTTCCCATCTTTCTTCCTTTTTCCACCACTACAACACTTTGTCTTCCTTTCCCTTTCCAGATAACGCACCAAATACCTTCCTAGCTCCTGTCGCCCTTATCACTTCTGCCATAGTTGCACAACCATCCAAAATCTCTTCACTACCACCGAGCCCGTGTCTGACCTTTTACCTGAACCTCCTTCAGTTTCCACCATCTTATTCTGTTCTCTCTCCCTCCCTTCCTCTTCTTCTTCACCTCCAAAGCCATCATACAGACCATCATCTGTTGTTCTAGTACCACCTTACAGTCTCCTGCACAGAATATAGTCCACCTGTGTACACCTTCCTCCACTGCTTTATGTCACCTTATGACCCTCCTCCATCTTCTAAAACAGCGATCCGCAACATTTTTTGTGCTACGGACCGGTTTAATGACCCACAATATTTTCACGGACCACCCTTTAAATAAAAATAAATACAACAAAAATAAAATGGAACGATCGGCTTAAAAACTGATATTTTCCTGCAGAATACATAGCCTTCATTGCCTCATTAGGCGTAACTCTGTGAACCCAGACATCCCAAGTGCCAGGAATATAGTGGAGACGTGGATAGACCGGTGCGCTTTATGTGCCCCCATTTTTGAATGGGGGGGCGAGGGGGGGGGGGTCACAGGGTTACAACCGCTCCCCACTTTTTAAGAACCACTGCTGTAGATGGAGAAAATCCGGTTATTTTTCAAAACAAAACATCGTTCAGAAGCAGATAATAAATAAACCGGAAATAATGTAAGTTATGTATTCTTTTATGTGCGGCCCCAGTACCCGTCCATGGAGGGGGTTGGGGACCACTGTTCTAAAATACATATTCACCAGTGCCATCTCCATTCAAAAATCTACCACCATCTGCCCTTCCACATCCCTCTCTATCACCTCCTCATCACCTCTGTTGCATGTACATCTCCACCATTTCATCTAACTCCAGAATCTTTCCTTCTTCTCCGTCTCACATCCCACTTGCGGAGCCACAAGCACTGATAATATTTATCATCACTTCCAACGTCACGCTCATCACTCCATCAGAAACTCTCTTCACCTCCATTACACTCTGACACTCTTCAGGATCTCCCCTACACCGTTTCTCTTTCCATCCACACCATGATGAATTTAAACCCACCTCCTGGCCTTACTTCCTTTTGACTTGGTCTCTTGGTCTACCTTTCCCCCTCTCCATCATATCGGCTAACTACATTTACATTTGCAATATTTAGCAGACGCCCTTATCCAGTACGACGTACAAGAAGTGCTTTAGGTCTCCATCTAAGGATACATTCATTTATGAAGAGTAAATACAAACTTAAGTAGACAGTAAGCATAGACAGTTGAGTTTATTTATTTTTTAATGGATTCCTGGACAGTGAGAGGAAAGTAGTGATATTATAGGTGTTGTTGGAAGAGGTATGTCTTCAATCGACGTTTGAAAGTAGACAGTGTCTCCATTTTTCGGACATCGAGGCGAAGTTCATTCCACCACCTCGGTACCAGAACAGAGAAGAGCCTTGAGCTGATCGTACCTCTTACCCTGAGAGACGGTGGAACCAGGCTCTCTCCCTTTAGCAGTCGTAGGAACCAACGTGTAAAGTGCCTTCCCTAAACTCCTACACGTCTCCTTGCCCTGCCCTGTCTTCTCCCTCTCCTTCTCCTCCTTTGGCCAACAGTAGCCAATTTCCACTAATCATTTCCCTGATGGCTAACAATACCTGAGGCGGTCGTTGGTAACCCGAGCCTCAATCTATATGGGTATGAAATTCAGTTTTGCGAGCTCTCCCCATTTATCTGGGCTTATCTGGGCACAAAGAGTGCACTAGAGTGCACTAGCACCCTCATCATTGGAGGTTTAATTATATTTATAGTGGGCCAAATACATTTATTTATTCTGAAATATGGGAAGCATAGAAAGGAAATATTTGCTACACTCAAAACTCAAGGGAATTACTAAGGACCTATGTTTAGCAACAGAAACAAGAAGTCGAAGGCTATGTCCCTAAAAAAACTGTAATTAGGCATTAAAACAGATTTATACAGCTTTATTCTTAATTAAAGCCGATATTTAGGTTGATTGACGCGAAATGACGATTACAGTGAATGTTTTTCTTATGCAGATTAGGAAATACCCAGCGAATTTATTTCACACCAGGAAGTAGACCTAAGATCTTTTTTATTTATTTCACAGCTGTCTTCCTGTTTACAGACAGGAAGTAGATTTGCAACATTACTTATGGCACTGAAGTAACTTATAATCAGTGTTGGGGAGGAACTAGTTACATGTAACGGCGTTACGTAATTTAATTACAAAATAAACGTAACAGTAATTCATTACAGTGACTGAAGAAAATGCATAATTAAATTACAGTTATGAAAATGTTAAAGATTACAAATGGGGTTACATCGGAACAATTTCATGTAAAACCAGTACTTTAGACGACGGCATGATTTTCACCTGAAATGTGATTTTGATTTGAACGATGACTATCTGCTGCAGTTTCATTTCGTAAAATATAACTCACCTTTTTAAAAAATTTCTTATAATGTTAACTTAAAGTGCCACCTAGTGGACAAATAAAAAAAGTAATCAAATGTAATCATTCATTCATTCATTCATTCATCTTCTACCGCTTCTTCTTCCTTCGGGTCACGGGGAGCCTGTGCCTATCTCAGGCGTCTATGGGCATTAAGGCAGAATACACCCTGGATGGAATGCCAACCCATCGCAGGACACACACACAAATTCATAAACTAGAGACAATTTTCCAAGGTGCCAATCAACCTACCGTGCATGTTTTTGGACCGGGGGAAACCGGAGAACCCGGAGAACATAACCCCTGAGGCACGGGGAGAACATGCACAAACTCCACACACACATGGCCGAGACGGGAATCGAACCCGGACCCTGGAGGTGTGAGGCGAACGTGCTAACCACTAAGCCAGCGTGCCCCACCAAATGTAATCAGTTACTTTCCTTTTATAAAGTAATTGAAAAGTTACACTACTTATGACATTTTGAATAGGGTATTCTATTACATTTCCAAAGTTACCTTCCCAACACAGCTTATAAACAAATCTACTTATGAACACATCATTTATGAACACAAAACGTGCCCCAAATAATTGTGTATGTGTGTGTGTGCCTTGCGATGGGTTGGCATCCTGTATACTGCCATGATGCCCCAAGACGGCTGAGATTGCAGAGGGAAGATCAGATAAAGCGGTAGATGATGAATGAATGAATGAGCGCATGATGTTCCTATCGTGAAGGTTTTTACAAGGCATGCGCAGCTATTAGGCGTTATTCGGGGACATTTAATAAGCGTGGGTGGACGCACTGACGCTCATTAAATGTTGCTTGTACATTGTTGTACACAATAACATTACCATTTTCTAATATCTATCTATTTTCCCTGTCTATCTATGGTGGAGAACTCAAGAGTCCAATTAGTGCCGTGAAAACGAATTTGCGTTAACGCTATAATAACTTTGACAGCCCTGATTTTTATTCTTTCTAATTGTGTGCAACTAACCTCGATACAACTTTGCAATTAATTTAAATTACTTTGCAATGCAATTTATTGAAGATTCATTCATTCATCTTCTACCGCTTTATCCGATCTTCCCTCGGGTCACGGTGAGTCTGTGCCTATCTCAGGCGTCTATGGGCATTAAGGCAGGATACACCCTGGATAGAATGCCAACCCATCGCAGGACACACACACACACACATTCATACACTAGGGACAATTTTCCAAGGTGCCAATCAACCTACCGTGCATGTTTTTGGACCAGGAGGAAGACCCAGAGACCTGGAGAACCCGGAGAAAAACCCCCTGAGGCACGGGGAGAACATGCAAACTCCACACACACATGGCCGAGACGGGAATCGAACCCGGACCCTGGCGGTGTGAGGCGAACGTGCTAAACCACCGTGCCCCTTTATTGAAGATATTATTTTTAATTTATTGCATTTTCCTGTACATTTCTCCGAAAGTGTGTTATTTTGATATGCACATTCCTCCCATTCAGCCCTGATTCACCGTCACCACATCCATCCTGATCATCTCTGTAGATAACTCTTGTCTGAGGAACTTGCCTGATGGTTTTTGTTTAGTAAAATTGCTCCCCTGAGGGCACGGCTTTTTTTTGGAGCACATTCCCAACAGAGGGCGGTGCAGGTCGGTTTTTGTGGATGGGGGAGCCCGTTTCACACCACCACCACAGCGAGGCGGTTCCTCCTCCTCCCTCCTGTACGCTAAAGTCTACGGAGCAGGGTGTGGACAAGTGACGGTTAGTGTCCTTTCTCGGCTAGTTAACTCCAGCCAGAGCTGCCACTTCAACAGGTAATAAAGGCTCATATTTTGCATTTCATTGGCTGCACAACTTTTCGTGGAATAAAATCCGGCTTTAGTAAATAAAAACACTCCCTGCGGCGGTGTGTTTCAGCAGAGCTAAGGCGCTCGGCTTCGCTAACGACCTAGCCCTCTTCTAGGCTAAAAAAAAAAAACACGGGCTACGCTTAGCTCAATGAAAATCCGCTCTTGCCTTTTTTTCTCTCTTCTCTCACACCGAAAATATACGGAAATATATCGAGGGCGATTCGTTTAGCCATTTTTCATTGTTTTGTTGTTGTTGTTTTCATTATGAACTTTCTTCCTTTCATTGCCCCAGCGCTAACGTCACAACTCCTCAATCACACATAGCTTTAAAAAAAAAACCCTCTTGGATATTCTTACCTTTTTTAAATTCTTTTTTTTCACGCTATAGAGTCTACATACACCTTTTTACAATTTATTTTAGAAACGTGCAGGGTGTTAGACTTTTCATGACCTTATATGAAGGTAGAGGTGGGCTTCTTGTGAGTTTGTGACGTCATCACGTTGGATTCCTCCCCCCTCTCTCTCTCTCTCTCTCTCTCTCTCTCTCTCTCTCTCTCTCTCTCTCTCTCTCTCTCTCTCCCCCCTCTCCTAGGCTGAATGGTCACACCTACCCACATCTTTTACCTGTCATTGCTTTTATTCATGTCCATTAAATGTATATTTTATTTACTTGTAACTTGTGTTTGTTTGACTGTCAACCCTGAAAATAACATGACTTATGTCAAAAATCTCTCTCTCTCTCTCTCTCTCTCTCTCTCTCTCTCTCTCTCTCTCTCTCCTAGACTGATCGTACCTACCCACATCTTTTACCTGTCATTGCTTTGAATGATGTCCACTTAATGTTATTTATTTATTTTATTTATTTACTTTTTTAATCTATCTATTTGTTTCACTAAATGAGTCAAACCTGATAGCATCCTAAAAATAACATGACTTTTGTCAAATAACCGATCAAAAAAGTAAAAATAAAAATCTCTCGCCAGCCCTCCCTCTCTCTCTCTCTCTCTCTCCCCCCCCCTCTCTCTCCCCCTGTTTTTCATGCTTTTAGTCACTGCAGTAGACTTCAGCCACTGTTTGTGCTTTTAAAAAGCGTTTTAAGTTATTTTAATGTGACTTTTACTGTTCAGTCTTTTATTCTCGGTTTTAAGTACGTCAGGAGAAACAGGTTTATGTGCCAGTCAATTAACTTTGTCTTCGGTCAAGCAGAAATGGCCGTATACCCGCACAGGAAAAACAAAGTGACCCAAAATACTGACCACGATGGAGTAAGAATTTTCTCCAGGCTTTTAAAATCCATAATTAGTATTGATTTTAATGTTTATAAGAGTTTGGGGGACATTAGGATGTTTGAGACGTTGTGGTGTGCTAGTGAAGCGCTATATTCTGTAATAGATGAAGAACTGATTTTTATACAAAAAATGAATAATCACAAACACACACACTTTTACTGTCATTTCTTTTATTGAAGTCCATCTATTGTCCCAAACTGTTATTTATTTTATTCATGTTTTTATTTACTTATTTATCTATTTATTTGACTAAATAAGTCAAAACTGACTTAAGTCATGATTAATTCCATGATATTATGTCAATAAAGGAACATAAAAGTCTCTCTCTCTCTCTCTCTCTCTCTCTCTCTCTCTCTCTGTCTCTCTGTCTCTCTCTAGCCCGTTGTTCAGTCAAACTGGAGCATAATACAAACTTGATGTTTGGCTCGGGAACACACATGTTTAGATTGAAGGAATAGTAACTTATTCTATGGCTATGAATGAAAGGGTGAATTAATGAAAGTGTAAATGGGGTGCTTTTTCCCCCCCCTCTGATAACTGCAGATAAGACCCGTGCTTGTACTCCGCTGCAGGATACGTCAAAGTTTTGCTGTCATGGACGTTATTACTACGTACCGTGCATTCCATTAAGGAAGAAGCTGCTTAGGTTTTGTAAGACCGTCTCTTCCAGGGTAATAAGGACAGGCTTTTCACCACGAACCACTGCGAATAATGTATGCTTTAGGTTCTGTTGTGTGCTTATGTACAGGTCTTTTTTCCTCCTTTATATACATAATCATCATGAACATAGAATCAGTATTATTGTGTGAACATTTCACCAAGTAAATGCACTTTCCTACCTTTCTTCACTAATCGAGTATCATACTTTTTTTTTTTTCCTCCACCTTAATATTCTTCTGGTTGCTTGTACATTGTTGTACACACTAACATTACCATTTTCTAATATCTATCTATTTTCCCTGTCTATCTATGGTGGAGAACTCAAGAGTGCAATGCAGCAGCACTTTAGTTCTTTATTCTGTCCATCTCTCTTATTCACCTAAACACTCGGCACTAACGGGTAAAGATCCAGAGAGTCGACTTAATATCACTATCAAATACCTCTGAAGTCGTCATCTTATTACTTATAACTAGCCAAGCCAAGTGTCAGCGGCGAAAAGGCATCTTATAGCAATGTACTCTTGTACTTACTTATAAATTAAATTCATTATAAAACGTCTTTAAATGTTTCTAACAAATAGCGAGTGTGAAGTTACGCACCTGCTGTTTTCTGTAATGAGAATTATACAATCTTTATAGCTTGTGTTTGGGATTTGGTAAACATTATTCTGCAAGCTACTCAGGAAAATAGCATAAAAATACACCAACCACTTGGCAACAAACACTAACTGCATCACACATTCCGTAAATATTAAGCGTTTCAGGGTCAGATTTAGCTGAAATTCATCTTGCCACAATTAGCCTAATCAACTTATTTAAGCACATAAATTGTGTAGTAGTGTAGGCTATGATTTTATGATCTTATAATATTAAGAAATGCAACATTATAAAAAATGTTCCCAAAAGCAGTCTGTAATATATTGTATTGTTCGTACTAAAAACAAAAATTTGCTTAACATTTCCAAAACATAACAGGCTGCCATTTGTGCGTCCGATGGGTATATTTAACTAAAGTAATTTGACTCCACAGACATGGCTTGATGACATGTGGTGACACTGAGTTGAATGCCTGTCGGAGGTTTTATTTTCTCTCGTTAAAAGAAACGAGTAGTGAGGTTGGATATAAGTAGATATATGACAGGGGCAGGGGCACGGTGGCGTAGTGGTTAGCACGTTCGCCTCACACCGCCAGGATCCGGGTTCGATTCCCGTCTCGGTCATGTGTGTGTGGCGTTTGCATGTTCTCCCCGTGCCTCAGGGGGTTTTTCTCCGGGTTCTCCGGTTTCCCCCCGGTCCAAAAACATGCACAATAGGCTGATTGGCACCTTGGAAAATTGTCCCTAGTGTATGAATGTGTGTGTGAATGTGTGTGTGTGCCCTGCGATGGGTTGGCATTCAGGGTGTATCCTGCCTTAATGCCCATAGACGCCTGAGATAGGCACAGGCTCCCCGTGACCCGATGGAAGATCGGATAAAGCAGTAGAAGATGAATGAATGAATGAATGACAGGGGCCGACAAAATTCACGTCTGTAATGCACATCATTCATGAACGTGCTTTTGAATATTCTTATGTAATAATTTCCCATATTGTACACACACAACATAGATTTAACACACAACATGTGACTTAATTGTGCATTACTTTTTTTTTTTTATTCCTTCAATTGATGAAACATCGGTTTTGTGAACATTGCCATATAAACTAACCAGGTCATTTGTTATATACAAACTGTCGTGTCTATTGAATGTGTTACCGCTGTAAAATAGGGCTTTACCATGTCCCCCAGCGCCCCCCCCCCCATTAAAATTTTAATTTATCACACACATATACATACATAGTACAACTTACAGGGAAATGCCCGTGTAAAATGTAAACATTCATTCATTCATTCATCTTCTACCGCTATATCCGATCTTCTCTCGGGTCACGGGGAGTCTGTGCCTATCTCAGGCGTCTATGGGCATTGAGGCAGGATACACCCTGGATGGAATGCCAACCCCTCGCAGGGCACATACATTCACACACTACGGACAATTTTCCAAGGTGCCAATCAACCTACCGTGCATGTTTTTGGACCGGGGGGAAACCGGACAACACGAAGAAAAACCCCCTGAGGCACGGGGAGAACATGCACAAACTCCACACACACATGGCCGAGACAGGAATCGAACCCGGATCCTGGTGGTGTGAGGCGAACGTGCTAACCACTAAACCACCGTGACCCTACATGTAAACATAAAAAAGAAAATAGTGCAGATATTTATAATAAATAAATGGAGGGGGAAACAGTGTGTGTAAAAGAAATAGGAATATTAAAGTTATCTTCTTTTCTCCGACCCTTGTGCTCTAGGTAGCGCCGTATCGCACGCCTCTCCCAGGGCACTCCTGGTAGGGGATAAAGGATTTTGTAAGGCAGAGGAACCGCAGTTAGCGTCACAATGGACGACATCTTCACTCAGTGCCGAGAAGGGAACGCTGTAGCTGTCCGCCTGTGGCTGGACAACACGGAGAACGACCTAAACCAGGGGTAAGCACCTTTTCACGGGTCAAATCATTCTGTTATTAATTATGGAACTAATCTGTATAGGGCTGCACGATCCTCGTTAAAATGTGTATCACAATATTTCTCCATGGGAATTGAGATCACAATTCTCATGTATTTCAACAAAGATTTATTGCACTCAAGTCATCTACCAATAAGTATTTAAAAAGCAGCAATAACATGTGAACGTAGCGTGATGTGAATGCAGGGATGCTGGTTTTTACTTCTGCGTGGAGTGAACGTTGTAGCCTACGCACGTAGCCTACGCCGCCGCGAGCGTTCTGCAGTGACTATTCCCAAACACTAGTTGGCGGTGTTTGAGTTTTTGTGTTTTGTGTTTCTGCTGCAGCAACGATGGTGAATTCCTGCAATGACAGGACTTATCTGGCAGTCTTTGTAAAATGGTGATGAAGAATCATAGAGGAGTTTATATTTTCCCTTCCATGATCTTTTCGGCTGTTTTCTCCATGTCCATGCTTTATTTCTGCACTACGGACTTTAAAAATGGTGGTACCGGAAATACGCCGCCGAGACGACCAATCACAGACCTCGCTCTCTGCGCTACTTTTTTGGAGAGGTGCGTGTCAGGTTATGGCGTAGGCTACGGCGTAGGGTAGGCGTCGATGCCCCGGATGCTCTGTAGCCTTGACGCAGAAGTGAAAAACAGAAATGAGATCGTATATTTGTATGAATCGAGATCGTGCTAATTTTTTTTCCCTGATTAATCGTACTGCTGTAGATCGGTAAAAATGGTATAAATTGAGTCTCCGTTTAAACAGACAGGATGTTTCTCATTTCTTCTTGCTATTATTTATCTATTTACTCTTTTTGTATACTGTGTTTTTTATTGTAGCCCTTAATTAATCCTGAGGTTCAGCTGCGGTTCAGGTTATGATCACCTGATTGTTTCGGAAGGTGCAGTGCGTTAATGTGTAATCCAGTGTGATAGGATTTCTAATTATTCACATTAAGAGAGTTGGTACTCGTCCCCCAAATCCCCAAATCCCCCCCCCCCCCCCCTCTCCCCACGCACCCCCGTAGCGTGATGGCGCTGGTCCCGATCCTTTTGGATGAACTGTTGATTGCTGGATTGCTGCACATGCTGAGTTCGCTTGTGCCTTAAGGTTTGCTCCCGCATTCTTTTTCGTAGCGAGTAAACATTACAAAAAGTGCTCGCTCTCCAGATCACTCACTGACAGCAAAGTTATTTTCCACCGAAAGGCCGTCTTTGTTGGAAGGGTGACACACTGGAAGGCGGGGGGGGGGGGAGCTGTGCACGTTCTAGAGTTGAGAAAACGAAGGCAGGTCCCTATATGGTGCAGAGATGTACAACGTGACTCCGTGTTCCAGACGACTCCTCTAGCCGCTGGTTTGAAATAGGTAGTGATATCATTTTAGGCGCCTAATCCGAGCGTGTTTGAAGCCAATCCCGTTCATTCTGCATGTAGTTCAGTTTGTATTTATGCAGACGTTCGGGCTAAAGTCCATTCCTGTATTAGCTTTGCTAGGCGGCTGCCAAGCAAAACCATTTTAGAATGCGTGCTAGACGAGGGAAATTGAATATGAAAGAAATATCAACAATAAAGTGAGTGGGAAGTATTCTTTTAGTAACAGTCCCAGTGTAGAATTCCCACATTTTAGGACGTTGTCACTCGGCGTGTTTCCTTTATTTGCGGAAAACGTTTGCGATATTTTCTAAATGTCAATTAAAAAATTGTTGTTAAAGGACGTGTTTCCATGAACCATATCATGCGACTAAAACTTTCAATAAGTCAATCAAAAAAATGGAGACCGATATCGTCATGCTTACTTGTATCTCCGCCAACACATTAGGTGTAGACGTAGACGCGTTATACAAGCATTCATGGAGAGGCAATTCTCCTGGTATGCGCTTGATCTGGGAGTGCTCGATTTCACAGAGGACCTGTGGATTCCGAATTTCCGCGTGAAGTCGTCCACTTTTTTTTGAGCTGTGCTGTGCATGTGACCCGGAAATGCGGAAAAACGTTTACAGTGCAGTTTTGTGAATTATTCCGATTTCGCATCGTCTACAATAGGGGTCACCAACGTGATGCCCGCAGGCACCAGGTCGCCCCCAAGGACCACATGAGTATCTCTCAGGCCTGTTCTAAAAACTCATCAGTGAGATGCATCTAAAATGTTATTTAACTCATTGTGAACGCACAATAGTGAACTCACAATACTTAATGTGAGAAATCATCAGTGTCATTAATTATAATATATAACTAAAGGCAAATGTGTTATTTCAGAAGAGTGCGTCAAACTGGCAGCCCTTTGTATGACTCAGTATCCATGAAGTAGCTCTCAGGTTCAAAAAGGTTGGTGACCCCTGGTCTAGAAAAACCACCTCACGCGAGCGTAAAAACCCTTTTTTGCGATTCATGTGTGTTTTTGCGAATTTGACGCGTTTCCATTAGACGCATTTTCCATTCGCTATTTAAATTTGTGCCTTTTGAAGGGTAATGGAAACGCGCTTACTGACCGATTGGTGGGAGATTCTAATCATCGTTATAGATTAATGCAAGTTTTTGGTTAATGTTGAAAATGTTTGATTTTAGAATCAGAATCAGAATCAGAATCAGAATGAACTTTATTGCCAGGTATGTTTGCACATACGAGGAATTTGTTTTAGTGACAAAAACTCTACAGTGTAACAGAGTGACAAGACAAGACATGACAAGACAAGACAAAATGCAAATATACAAAATATAAAATTTACAAAATAGAAAATTTACAAAATAGCAGCAAATTTACAAAAAATAACAGCAATACAATATATTAGGATATTTTAATGTTGTGCAGGTGTATGTGTTTGTGCAGTTATATGCAAACTGAATATAAATTAGTTGTGTGTTTAAATAAAAAGCTGTATATTAGTGTTATAAAGTGTTCATGGCATGGACTGCCCGGGGGAAGAAACTGTTCCTGTGTCTGGTCGTTCTGGTGTTCAGTGCTCTATAGCGTCGACCAGACGGCATCAGTTCAAAGAGAGAGTGTGCAGGATGAGAGGGTCCAGAGTGATTTTCTTAGCCTGTTTACGGTTTCACCTTGGTGTGACACAAGTTTCCGTATGTCTCCTCCTCCCGCCCCGTACTGACCAATCTCTGACCAATCTGAAGAGCTCGTTTGTATGCGGGGGAGGGAGGGGGGGGGGGGGTGGAGCGCCACTCCATCAGTCGTATGGAAATGGTTTGGGTTTGTAACTTCAGACGTTCAACAAGCCAAAGCCCCGCTGTAACATTTATCTAAAGTTTGAGACGACTAAAGGTACCAAGTAAAGCATGACTAATTTTTTTCAACACTTAAAACAAACATGTTGAATGGGGAGGTGTGTGTGGCGCTGCGGGATAAACAGACTACAAATAGGGCACACATTTTCCCCCAACTGTATCCAAAATGGAATTATGTCTAAAAAAAAAAAAAACTAGCTCTATCGCAGGGGTGCCCATTACGTAGATCGCAAAGGCATTGTGGGTAGAAAAAAAAAAATCATCCGTCCTAACAATGACATCTGACCTGACCTTTCACTGACACACGCGTCAGTGCGCATTACAACTGCGCTAAGTACAGCTAAACTCTAGCAAGCTAGCGAGTAAGAAAGGGTACAAAAATGAGTGGAAAAGCTGGACCAAGTAAAACGCCGAAGACCTGCCGCTACCATACGGAGTGAAAGGAGGACTTCTTTTTCACAATGTCAAGTGCGTTTGCCTCATCTGTCAGTCTACAATCTCTTTTACCGAAGAAGGTAAATGTGGAGCGCCATTTTCAGACTGTTCATACAAACTACGAGTTCCTCCCGGTGATTCCATTCAGTGCAAGTCATCAGAGTAAGGTAATGACAAAACAAAAATGTACATAGTTGTATTGTGCAATATTGGTTGATGCAGTAATGCAAAGGTACACCAGCATATACTGTACATATAAAAATAATTCTCAATATATTTCTAAATAATGTGTTTTGCATTTTTACTAGGTGGTAGATCATTTTGACTCGGTCATGTCGTAAGTAGCTCTCCGTCTGAAAAAGTGTGTGCACCCCTGCTCTACAGGCATCTACATGTTTGCATCACGCCACTTCTCTGTTCATAGTGCGGACGCCGTCATGTGACCAGTCGAGCAAATCGTCACATCCGTTTGTAGATCCTATCTAGGCATTTCCTGGATGCTTCAAAGTGCGAACCGCCGAAGCAAACTCTTTAACGGTCAACTAAAGTAGAGCAATGAGGAAACATTAACGATAAGGTTAGGCCGCTGTTTTCTGCCGGGTGTATTACGCAGTGCGCCTGACATAAGGATCCTACAACGTTACTCGTAGTTTCTAGCACACTGCTGACTGTTATAGTGGAGGTGGGAGGGGGAAGGAAAAGCCAGACTGCTCAGGAATGGCAGGGGCGAATAGTTTCCATACTATGAGCTCACTAACCAGAGCATTCTGACTTGAGCCATACCAGTGCTCTTGCTCATTCTCTTTCTCTTGTTCGTTCGTTCGTTGTTTTTTTTTTTTTTTTTTTTTTTTTTTTTTTATCTTTTTTATCTTTTCTTTTCTGTCGCACACATTTTCCTCTTCTAGAAATAAACCTGAATATAATTACTATTCAGTGTCTATAATTTTCTCTAATAAAATTAAAACGACATCATTTTGGATCTGATCACACAAAACGCGTCTCGTAAAACCGTACAGTAAATCTGCAACTTTTTCAGAAAAGGCATTTCGATGTCACGACCCTAAACTGTTGTAGGAGGGGACAGGAAATGGCACTAAAACAACGAGGCAGTGTAAATGACCATGGACGCTTTAGGATTCCGCTTGTAGACGGATCTTATCCGAGAGCGAGCAGTCAGTTTGAAGACCACCCCCCAACCCCCCCCCCCCCCAATAAATTCACTAGCCTGAAATTCCGACGAGGAATTCTGTAATGATCGTTACAATGATTAGTCCATGATTTTTCCCACTGCCGTTCTGGTGCATTAAAATTAGCTACACATTTTGTGGTTTGGATGCAGGAGGAACTTTCATCAGAAGAGTGTTTGTATAAGAAGTCATTAGTTAAATTGCTTCCAACAAAACCAGCTTGGTCTGTAGAATCAGTGACGGGACCAAGTAATAAATGTCTTCAAGTTAAGTAGAGAATCCTGCTTTGATTTATGTTTTTCCCTTTGACTCGCTCACCCTGTTTCGATTTTAAAAGTCCTTAAAAGCAGCTGTACAATTAAATAAAAAAATATATTGTGAATATCAAATATTTTGAATTTAAACATAATTTCCCCACAAGAACGTGCTGAATGTCAAACACTACATGACTGTATTATTATTATTATTATTATTATTATTATTATTATACTCTTCCACCAGCACTTAACCTAACACTTTTTCACCGTCTTGGAAAAAGCAAAAAAACAATAAAAACCCTCAACTGAGTCTATGGTTGTTTGTATCTTAAGTTTGTAATCAATCATACCAGAGTTGATTTATTTTTAGATCGGGTCTTAAAACGGTATTTGTACGTCGCTCTGGATAACGGCGTCTGCTAAATGCTGTAAATGTAATGTAAATTTAATGTAAATGTGTCTCTTATTTATTTATTTTATCATTTTTTATTTTACATTTTTTATCATTTCAAACTCTAGATCGCCATTGTGATTTAACTGAATAATATATTGTCATTTTGACATCTTAGTCCTTCCGTAATCCGTCCAACAATTCCGAGATTTCTTTGCATTGCCAATCATGGCACAAGAAAGAGAAAGTTATTGGAGCTTCATTTGCATCTGGCTTGCACTTTATGACCTTGTACAATCCAGATGCGATGCAGTGTTGTTCATCTCGTGCTTAAACATATTGATTGTCCGTTTTTGTTGAAACATGAGGATTTTACCTTTAAATGAACATGAGTGATTTACATCACCGTGTCAGGGATCTTCAATAAGAAGGCACTAACCTGGTCGGCAGTAAGTACAGTTATAAGAAGGCTCAAAGTCCACGCGTACACCACATTTCTATTGGGAACATTCAGTGCATAGCAGAAGGGGTCGTCTCATTTAGGGCTGGGGATCGAAAACCAACTCTGGAATCAGATACTTAAGAGTAAGAATAGGATACTTGTTATAAAGTAAAAATTTTGATTCCTTTTATCGATTCCTGGGTGCATTCCAACCCCCCCCCCCCCAAAGAAAATACTTTCCGCTTTTCCAATCTGCCAGAACCTTATGTGGTAATCTAAACATCCGTTTGCAAGATGGACGTGGGAAGCGCACAAAAGTGTTGCTACAAGTGTTGAAAACAGAAGACAAAATAAGTGTAATTGTTGTATAATAAAGGGGCACGGTGGTTTAGTGGTTAGCACGTTCGCCTCACACCGCCAGGGTCCGGGTTCGCTTCCCGTCTCGGCCATGTGTGTGTGGAGTTTGCATGTTCTCCCCGTGCCTCGGGGGGGTTTTCTCCAAGTTCTCCGGTTTCCTCCCCGGTCCAAAAAAAAACAAAAAACATGCACGGTAGGTTGATTGGAACCTTGGAAAATTGTCCCTAGTGTATGTGTGTGTGTGTGTGTGTGTGTGTGATTGTGAGTGTGTGTGTGTCCTGCGATGGGTTGGCATTCCATCCAGGGTGTATCCTGCCTTAATGCCCATAGACGCCTGAGATAGGCACAGACTCCCGGTGACCCGAGGGAAGATCGGATATAGCGGTAGAAGATGAATGAATGAATGAATGTTGTATAATCACCTGCGGTACGGAAACGAAACTGGGAATGGATAATCGGACTCGTTACAATTAAAATGATACCCAGCCCTAATCTCATTACATCACTGATTTAGCTGGAAATTACAGCGCGTCATCAGCAAGACCGTTTAGAAATCTGCACTGGCACTATAAGAAATAAAGATGGTGCCTCCAACATGAGCAACTGTTTCTCAGTTTAATTTGTCATCTCGTCTCATTCATATTCATATCTACGTTTTTTGTAACAGATCAAACCTTCACAGACATTTCACATTTCTACCCCAATTCCAAAAAGAATTTCCAAAAATGGTTTTGCATCATTTATTCGTGATAGGACATGGACACCATAATATGTGTAATAAACCATTTAATGGAGGAAAAATAAGGTAATTTTGTATTTGATGACACATTTTAAAAATAAAATCAAGGACTTTTTTTTAGTATAGTGATTTCTATTAAAAATATATATATATATTAAAACCTTTTTTTTAATGCATTGCAACCCAAGGGCCTGAAGATAACACAGGCATACTGGCTTTCGCCCTTGTTGTAAGCACACACAAATTTCTCCAGATTATTTTTATAATATTATTATTTGATTCCACAGGGACTTTTGATCTCTTCACCTATCCCAGCCATGTAGGAAGCTGGGGTCAGACCAAAGGGTCACTCATGTTATATCTCTCCCCGGATCCCAGCGGAAGTGTAGCCAATCAGAGCCATAAGCACTGAGACACCACCTCCCCAGTGTACTATTGATAATGAGATGTTCATGCAGTTTTCTGTTGAGGAACATAATCACGGTGAATATAGACACAGCTTTCTGCAGATTGACGGATGGGTACCTCTGAGATATTCTCTCTCTCTCTCTCTCTCTCTCTCTCTCTCTCTCTTTTTTTTATCCACAAGCATATTATTGACCTGTTGCTATTTAACCATATTAGTTGGAAAATCTACCTTCAGTTTTTCTATTTAGAAAACGTACCCTTCCGGCCTTTTGTTGTCCCTTTCCCAGTCCTCTTCCAGCAATCAGATGTAAAAAAAAAAAAAAAATACTCCGTTAAAACATTTAATATTATTTCAATCTTCCTGTGTTAATAAAATAAGGCTTTATAAAATAGTTTTTTTATTTACATTTTAAACAGCGTCAGAATTGGTGTTGCATGTGCAGGGGAAAACTGGTGTGATAAATGTACACCCTACAACAGAAACGATGTATGAAATCTGATCTCACTGAAGACGGATGTTACTATCAGGTGTGAACAGGGCCGAACTGTTTGCTCACCACTGTGGTGACTAGTGAATGCGTTTGTTGATGAATTTATGTCCTGGTCCTACAGGAGCATCCTCAGCAGATGTGTGTTTTGCTCTTTCCTCTGATATATATATATATATATATATATATATATATATATATATATATATATATTATATATATATATATATATATATATATATATATATATATATATGTATGTATATGTGTGTGTGTGTGTGTGTGTTGTGTGTGTGTGTGTGTGTGTGTGTGTGTGTGTGTGTGGCACTGTGTCTTAGCAGTTAGCACGTTCGCCTCACACCTCCAGGGTCTGGGTTCGATTCCTAGTCTCGGCCATGTGTGTGTGGAGTTTGCATGTTCTCCCTGTGCCTCAAAAACATGCACGGTAGGTTGATTGGCACCTTGGAAAATTGTCCCTAGTGTATGAATGTGTGTGAATCCAGGGTTCCATCCAGGGTGTATCCTGCCTTAATGCCCATAGACGCCTGAGATAGGCACAGACTCCCCGTGACCCGAGGGAAGATCGGATAAAGTGGTAGAAGATGAATGAATAAGTGAATATATATATATATATATAAAAGCACTTCTCTAAAAGTATTCTGATACATAAACTATTAGCCTTTTTTTCTGGTGTTACATTTCCATTAGCGAAGTACGAGACTTGTCTACAGTGCTGAAGAAAGTTGTTATAGTCTAAACAGAGAAACTCTTTGACTCGCATCATGTGATCACAACAGAAACAGTTTAGAGCTGATCTTGGGTATAAATCTTAGTAAAAAAAAAAAAAAAAAAAAAAAAAAAAAAAAAAAAAAAAAAAACCACTAACCATAATTCTAAAAATAATCCTGTTACAGTAATGTTAAAGGGAAGTATAGAACTATGACTCATCAGATTATGAGTCATTCTAAAAGACTATTTATGTACTTTATTTGCCTGCTTAAATTGATGAACCGTACAGGGTGTAATAATCCTGCGTTGTATCGCACAAGCTAATATTCATGCGTTCTGTTGGCCGGCTGTTGTTTTACACCCACGGGAGGGGTGTTAATGTTGTGCGCCTTTGGACTTCACATCCTTACATGGACACGAGTGTGTCTTTCTAGGAACAGCACAACACCCACACATGCTAAAAAGGCGTAGGAGGGACAGCCAGGGGTATTTTCTACTTCCCGGCTTTCCGGCCTGCTTCCCTAATTGTCCTCCTTGCTGTCCTCGATAGTGTCAGTCTTTTCTCTGAGGAACAATTTCTGAAAGCTGTGTGGTAATGTTGCATGATCGAGCTTACTGAAGGAAACCACTCTTTTTTTTTTTTCCCCCTTTTTAATAATAAGTCTTGTTGCTTATCACTTTTTTTTTTTTTTTTTAAATACTTCCTTAACACTTATTGTGAGTCTCTGAATGTCAAAAACTTCCCTTTTTGTTGTTCAGCTTTTTGTAAGGTCTTGTTTTTAATTCTTATAGACGGGGAGTTCTGGACCGTAGTTCTTACACGCCAGCAGTCCAGAGACCTTTTAGACTTTAAATGTATCCAATCCCGTGTGTGTGTGTGTGTGTGTGTTGCGGGTAGTATGTGTATCCATGAGTGTGTTGTAGCGTGTCGTCAGTGCCCATGTTGTAACACAGCATGAGAAACACTAGCAGCTGACTTAAGGTTAACTGCGCTTTAGCACTTTAAGAATTTCTTGTTGTATTGGTTCGTAGATGTAATTAGTGCTGCAGATCAATACTGTGAATCGCTGGCATCCCATCCGATCGTGAAAACGGAAAAGGATGGCCTGAGAGAGAATACTGCATTCAAGTATGAGGGGTTTAGACAGTGCTTTCTTGTCTGCTGTCATTCATTCATTCATTCATCTTCTACCGCTATATCCGATCTTGCCTCGGGTCACGGGGAGTCTGTGCCTGTCTCAGGCGTCTATGGGCATTAAGGCAGGATACACCCTGGATGGAATGCCAACCCATCACAGGACACAATTTTCCAAGGTGCCAATCAACCTACCGTGCATGTTTTTGGACCAGGAGGATACCGGCGAACATACAAACTCCACACACACGTGGCCGAGACTCGGATCCTGGAGGTGTGAGGCGAACGTGCTAACCACTAAACCACCGTGCCCCGTTCATTACGAAATATATATATACATATACACATTTTTTTACTAATTATATATTACACTACTTTTCATGCAAAACATTCATGAAAATAATAATCTGTTCAGTTATTATTTCATTCCGTTTCATTAGGTTGTGTTTGTATGTGTGTGCATTTGCGTGTGTATGTGAGCGTGTGGTCAGCGCACATGTTGTAACTCGGGATGAGAAACACTAGCAGCTGATTTAAGGCTAACTGGGCTGCCTTTTAGCAGTTTGTGTGTTTCTTGTGTTCATTAGTAAATGTAATTAGTGCTGCAGATCTCCACTGTGAATCGCTGGCACTCAGACTGCTGATATCAGCATTCACAGCACCATTCCCATCCCATCGTGAAAACGGAAATGGATGGCCTGAGAAAGAATCCTGCATTCAAATATAAATAAAACCCAGTGCTGAGTGAGGGAGCATGTCTCACACACACACAGGGGGGGAGGGAGGATGGGCTGCAGACAGCAGAGGGCCAGTTAACTGCTGTTTATATATAACTCGACAGGGGAGCCTTAGAGACTGACAGCTGAGAGTAGGATCACCCGCAGTGTGTGAAGAAAGGGAAGGAGACGTTTCTGTCGCCAGTGACTTTATTTAATAATAATAAAAAAAGAGCCTTTTGTAAACTATTACATCAGTACATTCAAATGTTTACCTAATGCAGTTACCTAACTTGGTAATATTTCTGTAATGTGTAAGGACACGCTCGCAGCAGCACTCCTAGTTGTGATGTGTATCAACTTGAACACGAGCTCACCACAGTAGTCCATATGTCACGAAGTACAGTGTGTAAGCAACTTGTGATGGTGAAATATAAATATACAAAAAGTCCTGAATATCTTGTGTATGTATTTTATTGTCCTTTAAGATTAGATTAGATTCAATCTTATTGTCACTGGACACGTGGGTACGAGGCAACGAAATACAGTTAGCATCCAACCAGAAGTGCATTTCACATAATATTTTATTATTATAATATTATCATTGTATAACAATAAATATTTTTCATATATACATATACGGAAATATATTGTGTATATTGTGATATATACATATACGGAAATATATTGTGTATATTGTGAAGTAATATATATATATATATATATATATATATATATATATATATATATATATATATATATATATATATATATATATATATATATATATATATATATATAAATACAGTGAGAGTAAATGAACAATGATAAGTATTTACATGATGTATAGAATATACTGATTGATATATATATATATATATATATATACTGCTAAAATATATATACTAAATATTGACTGCTTTTGTTCCTTAGAGATGATCATGGATTTAGTCCCCTGCACTGGGCGTGTCGGGAGGGCCGAGCCAACGTGGTGGACATGCTCATTATGAGAGGAGCTCGCATCAATGTGATGAACCGCGGAGATGACACGCCTCTCCACCTGGCTGCCAGCCATGGACATCGTGAGATTTTGGGCAAGGTTTGCCGAATCAGCAGCACGTTTTCTAGCACTTTGTGGCGGCCAGATGTGTTATGGTTTGCGTCGAGATTTCATGAATTTGATTCCAAGTCACAAATAAAGTCGCTGGTTAAAAAAAAATCATTGCCCAACACAGACAACCCTTTCTCCACTTGCTTTTTGCATTTTGCAAAAGCTTTTTGCATTTTGTTCAAAAGCCAACACTATATATATATATTATATATATATATTATATATATATAATATATATATATATATATATATATATATGTGTGATATATATATGTGTGTGTGTATGTGTATTATATATATATATATATATATATATATAGACAGACTGGACAAAATTGTTGGTACCCTTTGGTCAATGAAAGAAAAAGTCACAATGGTCACAGAAATAACTTTAATCTCCTAAATAAAAACTATAAATGTTAACCAAGGAAAGTCAGACATTGTTTTCAACCATGCTTCAGAATTATGTAAAAAAATAAACAGAATTATGTAAAAAAATCATGAAACAGGCATGGACAAAAATGATGTACCCCTAGAAAACACAGAAAATAATGTGACCAAAGGGACACTCCACTTAATTGAAGTGTGTCCACTAATTAGCATCACATTTACAACCTTGTAATCATCAGCCATTGGGCCTATATAATGGCTCCAGGTAATCACTGTGTTGTTTGGTGATATGGTGTGTACCACACTCGACATGGAACCCAGAGGAAGCAAAGGAAAGATTTTGCAGAAAGAAAATTTGACAAATGTTAAAGGTAGTATAAGACCATACACCCACAACACAACGAGACAACTCCAAAACTAGATGTTCCTGTGAGTAAGTTAGCAAAATTCAAAAAAGAAACCTCCCTGGACGTGGCCGCAAGGTGTAAATATATAACAAAAGAGTGTTATGTGTGTGTCAGTGTGTGTGTGTGTGTATGGGAGACGACCAAGGAGGTGTGAAAACGAATATAATATATATATATGCCAAATATGACAAACCACAAAGCTTCTGGGAGAATATATGCCAAATGAGACAAAAATCGAAGTTTTTGCCAAGCACATAGCTGTATGTTCAATATCACAGACGAAAAAATGAAGCATATCAAGAAAAGAACACTGTCCCTACTGTGAAACATGGAGGAGGCTCTGTTATGTTCTGGGGATGCTTTGCTGCGTCTGGCACAGGGTGTCTTGAATCTGTGCAGGGTACAATGAAATCAAGACTATATCAAGAATTCTAGAGAGAAATGTACTAGCCAGGGTCAGAAAGCTTGGTCTCGCAGTCGCATCATGGGTCTTGCAACAGGACAATGACCCAAAATACACAGCTAAAAACACCCTAAGAGGAAAAAATTGGACTATTCTATGGCCGTCTATGAGCCGACCTCAATCTATGAGCATCCTGCACAGCAGTCTATGAAACAACTATCATATGATTAGGTGCATATGTTATATATTGCAGTGGGACCTGCTGCCTCAAAAGAGGTAGATCATTTTTGTCCATGTTTCATATTGCCTAGGTTATATGTTGAAAAACAACCATTTCATTGTTAACATTTATAGAATTTTTTTTTATTATTACTTTTGTGTAAAGTTATTCTGTGACCATTGTGACTTTTGTTCTTATATATATATATACTTTTGTCAACAGTTATTTCTGTGACCATTGTACTTTCTTGTGTGTGACACAAGGTGTACCAACAATTGTGTGTGTGGTGTGTGTGTGGTGTGTGTGTGTGTGTGTGTGTGTGTGTGTGTATATGTATGTGCTCAGAATTTGTAAAAATCTTTCTGCTATTGTGTGCAGAATTGATGTTTTGTGTATTGATTTTGTTTATTCAGTTAATCCAGTGCAAAGCAGACACCAACGCATCTAACGAACACGGCAACACCCCTCTCCATTATGCTTGCTTCTGGGGCCATGACTTGGTGGCTGAGGTAAGTTAACGCCTCCCTCTGTTGGCCATATTATAGAACCATCACTTTCAAGACAAAAACTCTAGTGGCTTCAAAACGAACCTCGAACTAAAGTCCTCCACGGGGCGGATTTCCCCGTCCCGCTCCCGCAAAAATGTTATTTTGTATATATTTAATATTTAAGCTTCATCCTGTTCCCGCGCCCATTCGTGCATGAATGTGTTATTTTCTCCAGCAGGCAATATTTAAGTTGCTTCCGACCTCATGCCTGTATATCATTTCATTTAAAGATCGACACAAAATTGACAGAAAATAGGGGCAGTAATATTTTGCAAACTTCAGTGTTTTCCGGATTGCATGCAGCAGTCCATAACCGAACATGTAAGTAAACAGAGTTTCATATAAGCACAGCTGCCTCCTCAACATACAAACTCAAAAGAGAAAGGCGTAATTACCCTTTGTACAGATACATTCTTCCAATTTGATCATAACAGAGACTGGAGCAAGTTATTCATTTATTTGTTTATGACTCTACAAACATCCGTATCAGTGTTGTAAAGGCACAAGAGTTGATTGTTTCAGCTTCCATTTCTATCTTGAATGACATTTTGCGTTATCTCGGCTATCCAACTAATTAAAGTGGAAGTCTGCAAAAGATTTAAATTAGACACAAATATATGCATTATTATAAAATAATCCGTTTTCAAGTGTCCAAATAGTTACACATCTGTTAAATCATAGAGCTGTGGCCAGATGTGTGTCATTGCTGGTGACCGTAGGTCTACGTTGGACACCAGAGGTACTTGTTGAAGGAGGCTGATTCCGTAAAGCCCAAAGTGCTTCAGCAAAGGCCTTTAGAGGAGTGAAATCCCGGGAATGTGGGGAGCGACGGATGAAAAAAGACATTTGGGTGGCCTTGTTCTGTCTCGGCTCATCCGCAAGGGGAGATAAGACCACACATTATTTTGTTGGAAGTGTGTAGGAGTGTTTACACCTGCTGATGAACTTTTTTAGCAGTGGATGACGGATATTATCACACCAATGTGCATATCCTCCCTTTATGAGACCCTGCCAGAAACATCTTTTGTGTTTCTGACTGGAGTTACTACAGTAGTTAAAGGAAATTGAATGACAAAGTTGAACAAGTTGTACAGTTATATGCTTTTTTAATGGAGTTATGGGGAAACTGAATTATATAGGGAAATAAATTATATAAATTAGATTATAGGGAAAATGCTGTTCCAGGGTTCTATAGAGAGGATACACCATCATATAGTTGAACCTGGGATTCATAGGTTATGCGGTTCTGGTCACGCTGTGAAAGAGTGGACCAGCTCTTTACGGTCACGCGACTTTGAAAGGAGTTATGGTAGTATAGTAAGTTTTACTTGTGTTTTATGGATTTGGGGAAGGCCTATGATTATGTCCTTCTTCATTTGTAGGGAGGTACAGGACATGATTGAATTATAGGCTTTGCTTCTAAATGTGGTCGCTATGACTGTGGTTCATAAAGGCTTCTCCCCACTGAGAATTGTATCCATATGTTTGGCATTATTTAGAAACTGTTTAAGGTTAGTGTCTTGTCCCCAAGGGTGTGTCCTGTGCCCAGTGCAGTTTATAGTTTATGTTTCTTGTGGGAGGGGTGTAGATCAGTGGTTTAAGGCGATTCTGATCTGAAGGTCGGGGGTTCAAGCCCCGGTATCACCAAGCTGCTACTCTTGGATCCTTGAGCAAGGCCCTTAACCCTCTGTGCCGTATCATGGCTGACCCTGCGCTCTGACCCCAGCTTCCAAACAAGCTGGGATATGCAAAGGAAGAATTTCACTGTGCTGTAATGTATGTGACAAATAAAGGCCCTTCCATTCTATTCATGGTATAAATGCTGGAGAAGAGGTGCCATCCCTGCACCAAATAAAGAGGGATTCTATTCTGCACCTCCAAAGACTATGGTTCTCTCCTGGAAAATACTGGCATGGACTCTCCGAGTGAGGAAAAAGTCCTTGTTCCTGTTGGAAAAGTTGAAATAATAATTAAGGCCCTATTAGAGCACCTCCCACTGGAGAACCATTAGAAAGACTGTTTTATTTTAAAATACTGGCAAAACTCGCGGTTAAGATCACAGTACGGTTTTTGAGTCAGGGATCGGATGATTTTTTTTTTTGGGGGGGGGTCAAGGAATTAAATGCTTCCATACATGTGATTTGAATGATGCAGGAGACTTTTTAAGTCATTGGTTGCTTAACTTATCATGTTCACGTGTACACATGGCTGCTTTGTGTAGTTACGCAATTCCTTGCAGCATAGGCAGGAAAATATTGTTTTGAATAAATGCACGGTTCAGGTGCCGAACCATGAGTTGTGGTTAGTCCGGATCACGGACCAAGCGCTGTCCGTTGCACCCGAGTTTTCTGAGGGTCTCAATGAAGGAGCTGGAATGTGTGGCTTTGAAGGGGGAAGTCTTAGTTGATTTTCATGAATCTTGTCTATTGTTTATAGGTGTTCAGTGTCTTGATCATTTTAGCCTTCAACCTATTTTGAAAATCCTATTCCGAGTTCAATATATTTATATTTAGCATAGTGCAACATCCAACGTGGTTCCCTTGTACATAAAGGGAGGGACAAACTATACTGTAGAAATTCTGAAATAGTGAATACTTTATTTATCACAAAAGAAACTTGTACAACAGTATATAAAACATTAAAGCTAGGTTAAATTAAGTTAACAGTGAGAATGTGTGTGTGACCTGTGATTGGTTGGCATTCTAGTCAGGGTGTATCCTGCCTTAATGCCCATAGACGCCTGAGAGAGGCACAGGCTCCTCGTGACCCGAGGGAAGATCGGATAAAGTGGTAGAAGATGAATGAATTAATGAATGAATGTTACATGTAACTACTTCCTCCCCAACACTGATAGTAATTTATATCTCCTTATTTTAGGACCTGGTTACTAACGGAGCTCAGGTGAGCATCTGTAACAAATATGGAGAAATGCCATTGGACAAAGCCAAGCCACATCTGCGTGACCATCTGAAAGGTGAAAGTCTGTTTGTGTGAAACTGTACAACTTGCTTTATTATGTTAAAAGTCCATATTATGGTTTTCTGGTCTCATTGATTATAAAAATCATGGTTTACCCAGAAATGGCTGAGAAGCAAGGACAAAACCTGACCAAAGTTCCTTTCAAGGACACCTTCTGGAAGGGCACAACCCGAACACGACCACGTAAGCACCCTCTTGTGGAAAAATATCCAAAATGTGCATACAGCATTAATGACATTTTCCTTTTAATGATCCATTAATGCGCTTAATTAAATCTCAAAGTAAGATTCCATGCAAATGAGTAAAGAAAAAAAATTAATAGGGAGAAAATGTATGCCTGTTTAAACACTTATATAAATGAAATATTTCTGACTTACAACATATACGGGGGAAATATTTGTAAGACTTTTGCTATTGTTTGTATTTTTATTGTTTTGTCTATCACTGCTTTTACTTTCGATATGTGTAGGCAATGGCACCCTAAACAAACATGCTGGAATAGACTACAAGCAACTTTCATTTATGGCCAAGGTCAATGAAAATCACTCAGGAGAGGTAAACATTACCTGTTTTAGTCCACTATATTATATATATATATATATATATATATATATATATATATATATATATATATATATATATATTTCTGTTAACTTTGTATTGATGCTGATTACTCTCTGTGTAATAGTTGTGGAAAGGTCGCTGGCAAGGGACGGAAATTGTGGTCAAAGTGTTCCACATTCGGGATTGGACCACCAGAAAGAGTCGTGATTTTAATGAAGAATACCCCAAACTGAGGTATATATACATGTTTCCTAAAGTAGCTGCTGCATCTCCAGGCAGAAATGGTATAATATTGTTCTCTTGTACTGTACATTTTCAGTCAACTGTCCCATGTAATTGTCCCAAATGCACTCTAAGAGGCGCTACAGGAGACTCTGGATCAAAACGAGCAGGATCAGAAACAGCTTTTTCCCCCTACAGCTGTTTTTATTACTGAACTTTGCTTCCAGCTGATCACACACAACACACACACACACACACACACACATTGATGACACATTATCAGTGTATATATAACCTCCTTTCTTTTTATATAATCGTTCTGTGTACAGTTTACATATGTGTATTGTTTATATATACAAATAATTCTAGCACTTATCATGGTTATCATTGTTTTCCTTACCATCATGTACCTTCTCTGTATATTGTGTATGTGTTTGTGTGTGTGTGTGTGTGTGTGTGTGTGTGTGTGTGTGTGTGTGTGTGTGTATGTATGTATATGTGTATATATATATATATATATCTATATATATATATATATATATATATATATATATATATATCTATATATATATATACATACACACACACGTGTGTGTGTGTGTATGTATGTAACTTTAAGTTGACATTCAAAGAAAAAAGTTTCAATCCCTTGAAAAAAGAAATCGCTTCTGTTTTTCGAAATGAAAGCGGATCGTCATCATTCAAATCAAAATCACGTTTCAGTTGAAAATCATCTAAAGCACTGATCTTACGTGAAATTGTTCAGATGTAACCCTGTTTGTAATCTTAATAATCTTTAAACATTTTAATTAAATAACTAATTTAATTACACATTTTTTCACAGTAACTGTAACAAATTACTATTACATTTATTTTGTAATTAAATTAGGTAATATATATATCCGGGTTCTCCGGTTTCCTCCAGGTCTAAAAACATGCACGGTAGGTTGATTGGCACCTTGGAAAATTGTCCCTAGTGTATGAATGTGAGTGTGTGATGGGTTGGCATTCCATCCAGGGTGTATCCTGCCTTAATGCCCATCCCATAGACGCCTGAGATAGGCACAGACTCCCCTGTGACCTAGACAGGAAGAGGGAAGATCGTAAAGGAGAAGGAAGATAAGCTAAGTGAGTAAAAAAGCGGTAGAAGATAGAAGATGAATGAATGAATGTATATTTATATATTATTTTATACTAATTATTGCACCGCGAAATGCACTTCTGGTTGGATGCTAACTGCTTGTACCCACATGTGCAGTGACGACAAAGTTGAATCTAATGTCATTTCTACTTCAACCAAACTTGCTCTTAAATGTTTCTCGCCCTGCTGTAGAATTTTCTCCCATCCCAACGTGTTACCCATGTTGGGGGCTTGTCAGTCGCCCCCTGCTCCCCATCCCGTCATCATCACACACTGGATGCCGTACGGCTCCCTTTACAACGTGCTCCATGAGGGCACCAGTGAGTAAAGTTTTATAAACATACAGTATGAACACAGACAACAACAAATTACACCGTTATCAAGTGTTTTTGTGTCACAGGTTTGGCATCACAAATTTAATGTGTTTTTTCTATGAAAGCTATGCAGCACAAAATGTTTTACACATTTCACTCTCACTTTAGACTTTGTGGTGGATCAGATGCAGGCGGTAAAGTTTGCGCTGGATATCGCATGTGGAATGGCTTTCCTTCACACACTGGAACCCATGATCCCGCGTCACTATCTCAATAGCAAGAGCGTCATGGTAAGTGTGAAATCGGCAGACGGTGGTTATACAAGGTTTCCTCTGGGTCTTAAAAATCTCATTTTTAGGCCCTTAAATTTGATGTGCTACGGGTAACAGATGTTCTGATGTAAATGTACCTATACCTCTAATGTTAAATGAAATGCTCCAATTTATTGGTGTGGTGTTTGTTTTTTTCCCCCCTATTTCGCTAGCCCAAATATAATTCCATGACTATAAACATGCAACAGCCAATCAGCTTTCTATTACCGGTGCAAATCTCTCTTGTATTGTGCAACAGATGTAAACTGGATTTTATTACTTACTTGGTTAAAAAAAATCAATTAGTGCTTGGTTAAGACCATGTGTTAACAACGCATTTATGTATGTTTGTTGTTGATGTCATGATCTGGGTCTCTCTCTCTCTCTCTCTCTCTCTCTCTCTCTCTCTATATATATATATATATATATATATATATATATATATATATATATATATATCTATATATATAAGGGCAAAATTAGAGGGAAAGTTACTGTTATTTGTACCTGTTTGTAGTGGGTCTTTTGGGGCGGTCACGTTTATCCCGCAGCGCCACACACACACACCTCCCCATTGTTGTGGTTGTGTGTTTGTGGTGCTGGAATAAATTAGTCGTGCTGCTTCCTTTAGTCGCCACAAACTTTAGATAAACGTTACAGCAGGGATTTGGTTTGTCTGAAGTTCCAAACTCGAACCATTTCCATACGACTGCTGAAACCCCGCCTCTCTTGGAAGCAAACTCTTTGGATTGGTCAGAGCGCGTTTTCAACATCCACATAAAAAAAAATAAAGTAAATAAAATGATGATTAATCTCCCAGCTCTACTGCAGAGACCTTGTCTTTGGCCTTGAGCACCAGTATATTTTGAAGTTTACAGTATTATGTAAAGAGAAGAAGGAAGTTTCGCACCTTACAGACCCAATTCTTACTTTTAACATTTTATGTCTAGAAGTAATTCATGCTGTTTGGTGAGTGACCTTCATGAATAATATATCCTGTAAATGACTTCCTACATCTTGGTGCTTGATTCTGACCCTAACAGATAGATGAGGACATGACGGCCAGGATAAGTATGGCAGATGTAAAGTTCTCCTTCCAGTGTCCTGGAAGGATATATTCACCAGCATGGATGGCCCCTGAAGGTATACCTCCATCATTTAGCCCTTAATTTAATCCCTAATTTTTTTGTTTGTTGTTTTCTTACTGAGTATCTTTTTTTTTGTTTGTTTTATGTGCCTCTTCCAGCTCTGCAGAAGAAACCTGAAGAAATTAACAGGCGTTCTTCAGATATGTGGAGCTTTGCGGTGCTGCTGTGGGAACTGGTCACCAGAGAAGTACCGTTCGCAGATCTGTCTAACATGGAGATCGGGATGAAGGTAAGAGAGTGACCCCACCTTCAGCATGTCCGGGTCAGGTTTGGGGTGGTCAGTGAATATTCAACCATAAATTATTACTAAAGCTTGGGCGCTGATTAACAGGGCATGTTTACTCAATGTTTTATGAATGTATGAATGTTTCAGAAAAATATCTGACATGAGGCACGGCGGCGTAGTGGTTAGCACATTCGCCTCACACCGCCAGGATCCGGGTTCGATTCCCGGCTCGTTCATGTGTGTGTGGAGTTTGCATGTTCTCCCCGTGCCTCCGGGTTCTCCGGTTTCCTTCCGGTCCAAAAACATGAACGGTAGGTTGATTGGCACCTTGGAAAATTGTCCCTAGTGTATGAATGTGTGTGTGAATGTGTGTGTGTGTGTGTGTGTGTGTGTGTGCCCTGCGATGGGTTGGCATTCCATCCAGGGTGTATCCTGCCTTAATGCCCATAGACGCCTGAGATAGGCACAGGCTCCCCGTGACCCGAGTGAAGATCGGATAAAGCGGTAGAAGATGAATGAATGAATGAATATCTGACATAGAATCTCTGGCTTTTTTTATTCGGGAACATATTTTTGCACTCATTTGTCCTGCAGGTGGCGCTCGAGGGTCTGCGTCCCACCATCCCGCCTGGCATCTCACCTCACATCTGCAAACTTATGAGGATTTGCATGAACGAAGATCCCGCCAAGAGGCCCAAATTTGACATGATCGTGCCCATCCTGGAGAAGATGCAAGACAAATAAATAAATAAAGCCCTGATTCTGATCTCGCAACACTTCACTCTACACCTCCGCTGCGCATCTACTACAATCTCACGCCCGATCGCACCAGTATTGCCTTAAAGCCGCCATTCACCAAAGTGCTCCGTATCACTGTAACCTTTCAGCTATGACAGCACGTACATGCTTTATACATGTTGGACTGTTTCGTTTCATCCTTTCAATCTTTCTCTCTTGTACTGTGTTCTTTGTGAAACACAATCCGTAGCTGATTGTGTGTGTGTATGTGTGTGTGTGTATGTCTGCTCTGTGTAAGTGGTTTATGGAGATAGATATTATTTAAATGCCTCTTAATAGCCATAAATCAGTGTGTTGGTGATGAGGAGCATGTGACACAGTGAATGTACGTAACAACTAAAGTGTACCATCTAACCACTAGTTCCCTTCATTTCATTGTTCATCCTCATTGTCCTTCCACGGGGCCATATTTCATCATTATTAACTGATTTTCTGTGTGTGTGTGTTTTGCCTTGCAATGTTTATTTTTGGGGGGGCAAGGGGGGTATTCTTTGAATATACTCCCTGCAAGAGAATTATATATGCAATGAATATTATGTATTTGAGCAAATGTACCATGTTAGCCATATTCCCTACTTTTAGCAGCCATCCAGTAATATTTTGCATAGTGTGTGTGTGTGTGTGTGTGTGTGTGTGGTGTGTGTGTGTGTGTGTGTGTGTGTGTGTGTGTGTGTGTGTGTGTGTGTGTGTGTGTGTGTGTGTGTAAAAAGTGTCATACTTTTTAGATTTTGTACTGAACAAACTGAAAGACTTGCAATATCTAATGCTAGTTTGATGCCCTGTCACGCAACTAGTTACCAAATGAGTGAAATGCTGTAAAAGCGTCATGCCGATGTTTTCCCCGTCTCGTGTTTCGCTCCAGGTCAGGAGGAAGGCAGTATTTCTCTGCTATGAACGCATGCACGCTCGGATTCATTAACACGTTTCGATTATCTAATCTTCTCTTCAATTGTCCATCTTGTGCGCTGAAATGTAACGTTTTAAACACTTTTATACTGTCTGTATACATATGTATGTGTTTTTGTTTGTTTTGTTTTTTTTTTTTATCATGGGGAGACAGATATGTCAAACCCATGAGTGCTTTGTTATGAACTCCTGCCAACACTACACCTATTCTCCACTGTCACTGCTTTCATTCTCCAATCTGAGCTTTTTCAGTGTTTTATAAGAGCCAGAGTGAAAAATGATCCTATATGTCCCATAAAAGATTTAAATAAAATATATAAGAGCAGTAAAGTATTTTTTTTTCTTTCTACTTTAGCTTTAGGTAAACCACAGCCGACATCCTTATATATATATATATATATATATATATATATATATTTTTTTTTTTTTTCTGCTCATATTTTGAGTAATATTTTGTGGCCTTTTTTGTTTATCCTGTTTTGGGCTGTTTATATTATATATATATATTTTAATGTTAACAGGAGTTTACAACCGAACAGAAAATGAACAAATAAAGTGTTTTTGGCCTTGCTTAACCCGAGTTGTCGTCATTTTATTTAAATGAAAGTGTGTTTTGTTGGTTTAATATCTTTTAATTTTCTTTTTTCTTTCGTGCCATTTCACGTCGCTTGGGCGAGACACTTGGTCACGTGACCATAACAGGAACTGGATTGCTCAGGTCGTGTGTGTGTTTGTGTGTGTGTGTGTATATGTGTGTATATGTGTGAATACTGCAGAGGTTTTCTACATGAAAAAGAGAAGTCGGTTGTGTTTTATTAGTTCTGCCATGGCTGTTATCTTCTTCGTATTGTTCGTTTTGTACAGCACATTAAATTCTCAGGTAAGTGCTTTATTTTAATATTGCATTTGACATTGGTTGCATAGCTCGGTTACAGCGGTTTGGTGCAGAGAAGGCACCCTAGCTAGGTGGTTAATGCAAAAAAAACAAAAATACTAATAATAAAAAGAACACTTTTCTGATATTTAAAGGTATAATAAAACGTCAGGAAGCGGACACAATGTTTGCTCGGCGCGGTGCGGTCCGTACGCGCGGTCTTTGACGCAGTGTTCACCGGGGCCGTGCAACACGAATCCAAACTTTTATCTTTATATGTTGATATTAATTGTATTAACTTTCGCGTTTGGCGTGCGGTTTTATTTGAGTTTTGTTATACACTACAAATGCCTGTGCCAGTTTCACTTGCCTCGGTCGCATTTTCTCCCTCTGTTGTAAATGTAGCTTGCGCTGATTCTGCATTATGAGTTTCATTTGCATTATATATAAATGAAATAATTACAAACACATTATGATTCCACGTGATGGAACCAGGAAGTTGATCGGTGTGTTTTTCGTATTTGCCGGCCTTTTTCTGTTTGACCGTGGCTTTATTGTAGTTCTCAGCTTTGCCATATTTAACAGTAGCATCCCGTGCTTTCAACAGGAGGCGTATCTCCGAGTTCTTTTGATTTGTATTTACCGTGTTTGACGGTAGTGACGTTGTCTGTGCATGTGTTTCAGAATGAGAAGAGTTCGGTGTCATGCATGAGGCGAATATATTCTAGTCAGTATTAGTGATGGGAAGTTTAGATCATTTTACTGACTCGGTTCTTTGAATCTCGCTCGTCAAAATAAACGAATCTTTTTATGAGTCATTTAGTTCAGTTCGTTCTTTTTATCAGAAATAAAACTAAATGTTTCAATAAACAGACCTGGCAACACGTCAACATACACTCGTTTTGGCTATAGTTCTTTTTTTTTTAAATATATATTACAATTCCGCTGTTATGATCAACAGAATAAGCAGCTCATCTCATATCTTCTGGTCCGAATAGTCACGTGACTCCCATAGACGCTATGCGGTGCATTACACAGGAATCATATTTTAACGGTGCAGAAAAGAACAACGACTCTGATTCACTGCATATAGCGTCTATGGGCGTCACGTGACAAAAGAACAAACGACTCAAGATTAAGAAACTCTTAAGCAGAAACGTTCGATTATGTTTCCTTTCTAATGCACTGCATAGTGTCTGTGGGAGTCAGGTGAAAACGGAATGAACGATTCGGACCAGAAGAGTCGATTCGAATTACTCATTACTGTTTCCTTTATTTACGGGTAAATAAGCGAAGCTTTGCGCATGCGCGTCCCGTCGACAATGAACGAATCACTTTCTGAGACTGCATGTTCTTCTACATGCTCTTGAACGAGTCATGTAAAAGACTTGTTCAAAAAGAACGAATCCTTCATGAATGGCTCCTCACTAGACGTGCATACATATAAAACTGGGTTATCTATCATAGACTGGCCTGACCAGTTTCCACATCTACTTACTATGTCGAACTGCTTGTGGATGAGCTGAATAGAAATAGTCAAATATTGTCAAATATTTCAGCCATATGTTTGGAGAAATGAACTGCACGGGTACCAAGATTCTTGCTGAAGGAGGATTTGTCAATGAGAATGAAGTTTAACTTGGACTGGTGCATATAAACAAATGGAACATGCATGTATCACATTTGTCCTGACCTAATACATATTTTATTGGTTATATTGGGCTGAGATGAAATCATATGAACCATTTTTCTCATATCAAACTATCCTTTCTCTGTGCTCTGTATATGATGTTTGTTTTCTTCTTATTATTATTATCATTTTTGGGAAGTATGTAGCATCAGGACATAAAAGGGACATTAATACTGTTGGAAGATCCCTCTACAAGCTGGACGTCTCATGGCCCACCTATTCAGAACATTTCACCGGGGAGGTTTTCGGAGTGGCTGTGAACCATCAGGCTGGCGTCGTGTACGTAGCGCAGGTAAGGTTCAAACATGCTTAAGTCCAGGGCCACCTGGGGGGGGGGGGGGGGGGGGGGGGGGAGGTGACATCTGTGTCGAGGTTATAGCATATCCTATGCATCGACACCAACCCTACACCGTAACCTGACACGCACCCCTCCAAAAAAGTATCTAAGCGTTGCAGCAACGCAGAGTGCGAGGTCTGTGATTGGTCGGTTCGGCAGCATATTTCTGGTGTGCCATCGTACGCATTCTGGCGTATTCCTCCCTACCACCATTTTTAAAGTCCACAGTGAAGAAACAAAGCATGGACATGGAGCAAGCAGCTGAAAGGATCATGGAAGGAAAAAATATAAACACCTCTTTGATTCTTCATCACCATTTTACAAAGACTGCCCGTTAAATCCGGTCATTGCAGGAATTCACCAATGTTCCTGCAGCAGAAACCCAAAACACCAAAACCCAAACACCGCCAACTAGTGTTTGGGAATAGTCACGTAAATACAAGTAAAAGTCAAGTAAAAACCAGCCTCACTGCATTCACGTCATGCTACGTTCACACACTATTGGTGACACTAACACAATAACAAAATACTATTATAAGAATAAGCTTTGTGTACTTGAGTGCAATACATTTTTGTTGAAAAAAATGACACTCGTGTGCGGGAATCGTGATCGCAATTCCCATGGAGAAAAATCGTTGATTCACATTTTAGCGAGGATGGTGCAGCACTATGTACTCAGTACATTGTACTGTGTCTAAATCACTGTAAATACAAAAATGTGTTATGAGTGTGTAATACAAATAAAAATAATCATTTCCATTGTACAATGTTTTCATGCAGAGAGGTGAGAAGATCCCCAAAGTGCTCGTGTTTAGCACAGATGGAGAATTCCTACATGCTTGGAACACCAGCACACTAGAGATGCCACATGGCATTTTCTTGGCCAATGCGACAAGTGGCCCCTCTGTGTGGATCACTGATGTAGGGAATGGTGAGTTCATGCAGATATTTACACTTTAAATCATTTCAGTTATTTAATTGTAGGTAAAATGCCTTCCAAGGATACTGAGTCAATAAGTGGACACTGATACAATCGCTTACTATGAAACAGAAGGATCTAAGGAGGAACAAGTGCAAGAGAGTGAAAGTGATGCATTGGGAGATGTCGAAGTGTTATTGACTAATAATTGTTAGCATTTGGATCATCAAACCCATTATTTCCTTAAAAAACAAAGTGGAATTGAGATTCCTTTGTGTGTATTAATAGTCACCTTACAGTGATGATCTTCACCTGCTGCATGACAGTTTATTTGCAAAACCATCAAAGTTTTTGTAAGACTGAACATTACATCCACTCCACTCACACTTCCTAAATTTCCCTGAATTACGCTTACTAGCTGCATATTCACAACAGGTACGAGCTCCTCACTATATTACTGTATATTATCGTATATTACCGGAAGGCCATCGCATTCCCAAATCCATATTATGGAAGCACATTTTTCTTTTGTGAATGCAATGCGCTTCCGTATAACCTAATCGTATCACCAGTTTATATGGAAAGCGACCGGAACAGAATTCTTAAAGGAGCCACGTCCCATATTTTACAAGTAAAAGAAATAACATTGATATTAATAAGAAATTAATATTAGAAATATAATTTCCAGTAAAGTAAATATAAAATAATCATTGATTTTAGTTAAAGGAAATTATTTGAGAGAAATGTATATAATTATAACATCTCTTACTGTTGTTAGAGTATTAGAAACATGAAAAATATTCATTTATGGTACACTGAAAACGTGCAGTTAATCGCGAGTAAATTTTAGCTCTTGTGTGTGTGTGTGTATATGTATGTATGTATGTTTGGTAGCTATAGATCGTGGAATCTTTTATAACATTTCCAAAAATCATTTGTAGTCAATTCAAAGCTTAATTTTTGAAATAAATAATGGACAAATAAAGGAAATACTCTTTTTATTTAATTGTGTGTTTAGGGCCCTATGGACACGCTATAAAGCAGTATTCTCCCTCGGGGAAGCTCCTGCAGGTGCTCGGAACAGCAGGGAAAGCCGGCTCTGGCATCACTCCGCTACAGTTTGACCAACCTGCTGAGATTTTCGTCCATGACTCTACCAGAGAGATTTACATTGTGGATGGAGACGGAGGAATGAACAACCGGCTCATCAAACTGTCCCAAGGTGTCTCTTCTGTTTCTGGTTTTTACATTCCTCAGTAATTCGCAGTAATAATGATGAAATCTTGATTTACTGTGTATTAAGAAAGAATGCTAACAATATATATATATATATATATATATCTATATATATATATATATATATATATATATATATATATATATATATATATATATATATATATATAATGGAAAGTTTTTTATGAACATGCACGAACACTTCCAAAAATCATATATATATATATATATATATATATATATATATATATATAATATACCTGATTTTGGAAGTGTTCGTGCATGGTCATAAAAACTTATTTAAACAGTCAGAAATTAAAAATACAGAATCCTCCAAGTGTCAAAATTGTCAATTAATAAATGAGAAAAAGTAAGCGACTGTTACAGTTACAGACTAAAATACTGAAATACAAATGACAAATCATGTAATATTTATGTATATGAAATGTAAAACTTGCTCTCGTCTAAAGAGAGGATTTTGGATCACTGGGCATCAGTGAAGTTTTGCTTCTCCTCCTTAGCCCAGGTACGACGCCTCTGACATGCTTTGTGTTTCAGGAGCGGCTTGACAAGAGGAATACGACAACTGTTGCCAAATTCCTTGTCATGTCTGTGTGTGGAGGCTTTTGATTCCTCGACCCCCAGCCTCATTCTTGGTCTCTCTTGGTTCTTTTTCTTACACACATTTTTTCTTCCACTCAACTCTCTGTTAACATGCTTGGATACAGCGTTCTGTGAACAGCCAACTTCTTTGACAATGAAAGACTTAAACTACTTCAGTCTGGGTGCAGCAGAGTTGGGAGATTATAATCACTTCACGTCATTTAATTAGTTTATGCTTTATGTCGATGTTGGAAATTTTTACGATTTCGCCTCGGTTTGGCACAGCGAGCTTCCGTAGATCTCCGCCTCCCGCCCCGCATTACACTTGTGAAATACCAAATACAACATGGTGTTGCTCTGACCAAATCCGAAGAGCTCGTTTCCAAGAGGGGCGGGCTTTTATCAGTCGTATGGAAACGGTTCGGGTTTGTAACTTCAGACATTCGACAAACCAAAAACCCCACTGAAACATTTATTTAGTTTGTGGCGACTAAAGGAAGCAGCACGACTAATTTATTCCAGCACCTCAAACACAACCACGTTGTTGAATGGGGAGGTGTGTGTGTGTGGTACTGCGCCATTAAGCGGTAAACCCCAAAACACCCACTACAAACAGGTACAACTAACGCACACATTTCCCCCCTACTGTATCCAAAATCGAATTTAGTCAAAAAGAAATTCAATTTATGACATCAGCTGAAATAAATGAACTTTTCCATGACATTCTAATTTACTGAGACACACCTATAAGTATATTCATAACTGATTTCAAATATCTTTATTTCAATTACTAACTAACGTTCCATATCATATCACTGACTTGTATCTTTAACTGTCATTAAAAACATTGTGTGTTTCTAATATTAAATTAAATCTGGCAGATACTTATTTCTGATTGTTCATATTAAGATTCTGTCACAGCAGCTGTGATGGAAATTCCAGATGTACGTTTATATTGATATAACTTTTTTTTCCCCCCCATTACCACCGTTGTCGGAGAGAGACTTTGTTTTTATTCCTCTGTAACCATGACAAGCTATATTTATTTTCATTCTTTTAAAGTTAGATGAGGCGACAACATATTAAAAAGAATGTGCACTTTTTAACCAGAATAGAACAGGTTTTATTTCTCGCATACAAGTCAGAACGTAGGACCCGAGGGTGGCAGCTTGGCGATACCCCTGACCTGCTGATCAGTAACCCAGCGCCTTATACCATTGAGCTATTTAAAGCTTCGTGTTATGACAAGTATAAAGCAAATTGGGATTATTTAATTTATTGATGATTTAATTTGTTTATTGTTTGTTTGTTTTAGACCTACAGATGATATGGATGCATGGTGAGAAAGGTGAAGGACTTTCACAGTTCTACATCCCTCACAGTGTGGCTGTCGATAACTTTCAGAGGGTATGTGCGCAGAATATTTTATAAACCACTTCTAACCGTCATTCATCCACTTCTATAACAATTTTTTTATATTTTAAACCATGGAAAAAAGACCTGTTGTATTTTTTTTGCTTTGAGAAGGACTTTTTTTTTTTTTGCTCAACATGTAAAACAAAAAATGCACTTAATATAGAGTTTGCATGTTCTCCCCGTGCCTCAGGGTGGTTTTTCTCCAGGTTCTCCGGTTTCCTCCAGTCCAAAAACATGCACAGTAGGTTGATTGGCACCTTGGAAAATGTCCCTAGTGTGTGAATGTGTGTGTGTCCTGCGATGGGTTGGCAGTCCATCCACGGTGTATCCTGCTTTAATGCCCATAGACGCCTGAGACGCCATTCATCTTCTACCGCTTTATCCGATCTTCCCTCGGGTCACAGGGAGTCTGTGTCTATCTCAGGCGTCTATGGGCATTACACCCTGGATGGAATGCCAACCCATCGCAGGGCACACACACACACATTCATACACTAGGGACAATTTTCCAAGGTGCCAATCAACCAACCGTGCATGTTTATGGACCGGGGGGAAACCGGAGAAAAACCCCCTGAGGCACGGGGAGAACATGCAAACTCCACACACACATGACAGGAATCGAACCCGGACCCTGATGGTCTGAGGCGAACATGCTAACCACTAAGCCACCGTGCCCCCTACAAAGAAAAATAGATATGTTAAAATGTAATTGAATACAAAATGCAATATATGTGTATTCTAATACAGTACTATACAGTACATTGTTTGTTTGTTTGTTTGTTTGTTGTAAGGTGTGGGTTGCGGACCGAGGAAACAAGCGGATTCAGGTGTTTAACTCTGTGACAGGGGACTGGCTGGGCTCATGGGGAAGCTGCTTCACAGATGATGCACCCTACTCCGTGAGGTAAGACTGGCCATGATGGTTCAACAGTTCAGTTAAGGACCGCACATGGGTGTGATAGTCGGGTGTCCATATGCACTGAACCCTTGTCTTATGAGTGCATCAGTATAGGAGTGATGCGGGACACACACTGGCGTCCCCTCATCACCGCCCGCCGAGTGCCCTCACCGACAGTCACATCTGTTTATCCACCTGAAATGTATCTGTCAGGAATGGACTATCCGAATTTACATTATTCCTTACGGGGAAATTTATTTCAGCATACGAGCTTTTCGGCTAACGAGGTCTGTCCCGAATTATCCTCATAAGCCGAGGTTCCACTTACATTTGGTCATGTAGTGTGTTAGAGCTTATATCTCAGCCGCACAGAAAGAATACAAAACGTACATTATTTCCATTTTATATTATCTCATTCTGAACGGTGGTTTATTTTGGAAAATGACCGGATTTTCTCCGCCACATCTGTCTATGACTCACTCTTGCCTCGGTCACATGACCTACATCTGGTAAATGGGCCGCTCCGGCCGCTAACACATAATAAATTGAAACCCCCGAGCAACATGAACAAAAAAAATAAACGTCTTTAGAAAGTTTCTTTGCGCAGGATGAAGGATCCAGTGAGGATACAGAAAAAGATCCCACGACTTCAAAGAGCTACATTTAACAGACAATACCAGGAGTCAATACCAGGACCCCGCTCTGTATAATATGCAGCAACCGACTTCGTCACTCTGAGAACAAGCATTAAAATACAGCGGTGCCTCTGCTAACGTCGTTAAGCCGTTCCTGAGCATGCAACTTTAGCTGAAACCACTTTATGGACCAAATAGCGTAAATGGTGTAATCTGTTGTTCACAAACGGATGTCTGATTTACAATAAATGTGCGCTTGACTGACCAACTGTCCTGCTGAAACAGAGGGGAACCAGTGTACGTGGCGTGACGCTGCTGAGCCGGTATTATCCTGGCGTTAACTGGAGCAAACGTCGTTATCCGGTACAAAACACGACGTTAGCACAAACCGACGTTAACAGAGTCATCTCTGTACCAGTTCTTATGCCGGTCGTATTGTTATTATTTCGTGGTGTTTATCCACCACACCTTAAAGACCAGTCCCAGTTCCCATGGCACCCAAAAGGATGGGAACCGCTGCTGTAAATGGCTCAATGCGTGAAATAGCGTTAGACCTTCCTCTGCTTTAAGTTGCTAAATGTGTATTAATTGAGCACATTTTTATTGTTATTTTTTTTTTCCTCCCCAGACTGACCCCTGACCAGAAGTACCTAGTGGTTGCGCAGTTAAACATTAACCGTATCACCATGCTGGAGGCTCCGCCTGTGGGAATTATCGGCCAGTGTAAAGTGGTGAGTTCCATCCAGCTGGCTGACGACATTAAACCTCACCTGGTGGACTTGGATCAGAAAAGCGGCGCGCTTTACGTGGCAGAGATTGGAGCAAAACAGGCGCAAAAGTTCGTTCCGATCACATTCACAGGCGGCGTCCTTTAAATCGGAGAAATGACCTGATCCGTGCGAGTGAAGGGAACAGAACATAATGATTTAGATGCATTTGAATGATCATATTTAGTATGTGGTTCATTTTTGTTTGATTTATTAATGTTTTTTTTAATTTTATTTTATTTATGAATATATTCCATTTTGAAGGATGATTAGAATACTTGGGTTGAATATAATTTTAGATGTAATAATGTCTGTGTAGTGAAAATACTTTTGTCATGAAGTATGAAATCCATTTTCTGACATGCACGCGTACATCTCGCTTGGTGTTAACGGTTTTTAACGTGATTGTAATTTGTATTTGCTGTTCTTTTTGCAAGGATCCATTCCGTACAAGGCTTTACCTCGTGACAAATTGGTGCCAATGTTGACGTCGGCTGTCATGTTGTTATATAGATCATGCATGTAACTACATATCTAATTTTTTATCTGTCTATTTTTTTTTTTTAAGATATTGATAGGAAAATGAATATATTTTGCTATTTATCATTGAAATTCATTGAACGCCAATGAAATGGAGTTTGCCAGCAAGTTTTTCTGTGAAATTATATGGAGAAATATTTCAGGACACCTGACCTTAAGATTGATAGGTGTGTTTTTGTGTGTGTGTGTGTGTGTGTGTGTGTGTGTATGTGTGTGTGTGTGGGGGTGGGGGGGGGGGGGGGGGGGGCAGGTTTGAATATCCCATTCCATATTTTTTGTTTTGGGGAAGAACCATGTATATTTGAATATACTGTATATTTGAATATATTTGAAAAAGTCCCAGTGCTTCAGTCTGTTCGTCCATATCATGTAAATGTATTAGTATTTTTATGTTATTTAATGGACATACAAATTCGATGCAAACTATAAAAATCAAAACTGATTCTAAGAAATTGTATAGTGTTATTGATGTCACCTATGAACATTATAACAAAACGTTATTGTAATTATTATTATTCTTTTTTGCATCTTAAGTATTCATGTTTACATTTGTAATGCGAATCGATCGCTGTATCAAAAGATACATGACTAATGTTTCTACACTCGTACAGTATGACTCTTGATGCCGCGGCCTCGGTCAGATTTGTCTGTACTGCACAATATTAAACGCACAACATGTCCAGACTACATAAAGAAACTGTCACTGGGAATAAATGGTGAAATTAAATAATTTTCGTACCAGTGAGCGTTCTTTACATGCGTAAATATAAAGCTGTGAATATAATGCTCTGATGAAACATGGTTTGGTTACTGTGTGTTTTTCTTTGTTTGTTACGCACCATAACAGTATGCATGTTTGTGCTTCCACATCCATGTCGGAATTACATTTACATTTGCAGCATTTGGCAGACGCCCTTATCCAGAGCGATTTACAACTGAGCAATTAAGGGTTAAGGGCCTTGCTCAAGGGCCCACTAATGGCAGCTTGATGGTGGTGGGGTTTGAACCCGTGATCTTCCGGTCCAACACCTTGACCACTGGGCTACCACCTCCCTCTGAATCAGTGCAGTGAATCAAATTGTGTTTGTTTGATGAAGCTTCACAGATGAAAAACAGTAAATCCGGTGTCTTTAAGCCTGCCATTGTTATTCATTCATTCATTCATCTTCTACCGCTTTATCCGATCTTCCCTCGGGTCACGGAGAGTCTGTGCCTATCTCAGGCGTCTATGGGCATTAAGGCAGGATACACCCTGGATGGAATGCCAACCCATCGCAGGGCACACACACACACTCACATTCATACACTAGGGACAATTTTCCAAGGTGCCAATCAACCTACTGTGCATGTTTTTGGACCAGAAGGAAACCGGAGAAAAACCCCCTGAGGCACGGGGAGAACATAAAAACTCCACACACACATGGCCGAGACGGGAATCGAACCCGGACACTGGCGGTGTGAGGGGAACGTGCTAACCACTAAGACACCGTGCCCCTGCCATTGTTATTGGGATAATCCTCCAGGGATTTTCACACAACAGACTCAGTGTATATAAAGAATGCAGGAAAGAGGGAAGGAACAAACGTCTGGCTTCGCCCCCCTTTTTTTCTTGTTGTATTATGAGTTATTGTCAATGTCTCCCACAAACATGTGCATGGTATCCATTATTTGCTCACTTTAGTGACCATTAAGTAATGACGAGGGTGTTGGAGTTGCTCTTTAATGCAGAACACACTTCTCGAGCTTGCATTGCCGAATAAGTAACTCGCATCGTCCCATTGCTTTTTGTGTATCCTTATGTATGTATTTGTGTGATCTAAAACACGATATACTCAATATACACTTTTCCCCCCAAAGAATTACAATCAGTTTGCTTGTTTTTTTTTTTTTATATGGACTGCCAATTATTTATCTTTATCTTTAGAAACCTTCTGTTCTTATGAGATTGTAATGGCAGGCCGTGCATTTCACACCTAGGGCTTTAATGGTGTCCTGGCTGAATCGGTCCATATCATAGTAATATGATTAGGAGATATGTTCTACATATTTTTATAGAAGATATCAAAATGATACATTCATTCCTTCATCTTCTACCGCTATATCCGATTTTCCCTCGGGTCACGGGCAGTTTGTGCCTATCTCAGGCGTCTATGGGCATTAAGGCAGGATACACCCAGGATGGAATGCCAACCCATCGCAGGGCACACACACACACACATTCATACACTAGGGACAATTTTCCAAGGTGCCAATCAACTTACCGTGCATGTTTTTGGATCGGGGGGGGAGAGAACCCGGAGGAAAACCCCCTGAGGCACGGGGAGAACATGCAAACTCCACACACACATGGCCGAGACAGGAATCGAACCCGGACCCTGGCGGTGTGAGGCGAGCGTGTTAACCACTAAGCCTCCGTGCCCCCAAAATGATACATAACTTTCATAATTATACATAGCATACTATTCCGAAGGGACACGGTTAAGTGGTTAGCATGTTCGCCTCACACCTCCAGGGTCCGGGTTCGATTCCCGTCTCGGCCTTGTGTGTATGGAGTTTGCATGTTCTCCCCGTGTCTCAGGGGGTTTTTCTCCGGGTTCTCCAGTTTCCCCCGGTCCAAAAACATGCACGGTAGGTTGAAAAATTGGAAAATAGTGTGTGATTGTGAGTGTGTGTGTCCTGCGATGGGTTGGCATTTCATCCAGGGTGTATCCTGCCTATAGACGCCTGAGATAGACACAGAATCCCAGTGAACCGAGGGAAGATGAATGAATAAATGAATGAATGAATACTATTCCGACACCCTATTGGTTTGTATGCGATCCACACGACAACAAATCATGTCACACTCCAGCAAAGGACATAACCAGTGTTGGGGTCGTTACTCAAGAATATTTCTTAAAAGTGATTATTTCTGTACTACTGAGTCGTTTATCAAACGGGTGTTTTCTCTTTATCCTCCACAAAGACACAGTAGGGAGTTCTGTAGAGAGACGCATCAATAAATTAGTTATTTAGCCCAAGCTTTTGTCTTTAATGGCGTTTTGTTTTTTTTTTTTTTTTTTTTTTTTTTTCCGATTACTTTTATACTTTAAGTAGCTTTGAAACCAGTACTTTTACCCTTATTTGAGACTTCAACACAATTCTTTTTACACTCGTGTATCTGTACTCCTACCTGAGGAATGCATGCTAATACTGTTGGCACCATTGAATACAAGTGTGCAATTGAGGGTTCGGAACCTTGTTTAAGGCCCAGCAGGGAAAGCTTAGGGGTGCTGCGATTTGGACTTCTGATCTATAGGAAAACATATTTCCCATTCAGCTTCACTTTGGTTGCTTCCTGTCGGCATCATCAGCATGGAAGGCGCTGTGGAACACCGTCTCCCCAGCAGAGGTCGCTGTTCTGCGGTTATTTGAAAGACCGCGACAGGCACCGAACAATTACATCATCGAGATCCGATTATATCATTAAAAAAAAAACCGAAAAAAAGAGATTGTTGAAGTGTGAATGACTGGAGCACGTTTTACAGAAATGCACTTTATTCACCTGATTATTCCACGCGTCTGTATTCCGTGCAATCTTAATTAATATGTGCTTAAAAGCGAACTACAGTTAGTATTAGTATTTAGATTATGAAATAATATATATATATATATATATATATCTATATATATATATATATATATATATATATATATATATATATATATATATATATATATATATTTATATATATATATATATAATTTGAAAAACAAAGTTGCGGCTTTCTCTCCGGGTAATTTATTGTTTTTTTTACGAGGCCCCTGTTGGGACACTAAAAATATCCCCGTAGCAAAGGTATAAAGACGTCTTAATCTAAAAACGCTATAAAAACCTTTAACGTGCTTTAAATGTTTCTATGAACACGCCGCCTTTGTACTCAAAGCTTTGAAAGATGAAATTATGATGCGAATTGTTTTTTTTAAGAAAATCATTGTATTAAGGCGCTGGTGTAGACACCTAAAGCTGCGGCTTCTCTGTTTTGGCGTCGATCAAACATTAAACATGGCGGACTTTGGGGACTGGAGCTAGCAAAGGTTGGTGCTTGCTTTGGTCTTTATTTGTTTATTTGTTTATGTCTTTACAGCGTTGCGTGGTTTAATGATCGGATTGTGTCTGTGTTTGGTGGAGGATTTCTTCCTCAATGTGCTGTTTTGATCTTGTTATAATGTGACGTGGTTGATGGTAAAGATCTGTATTGTCTTCCCCAACACTCTGAGCTGCGAGTAAATCCTCCTGGTGCTGATGAGGGCGTTCCGTGTTGTTGTTGTTGTTGTTGTTGTTGTTGTTGTTGTTGTTGTTTTCCCCATAAATGAAAGAATACGTGCGATCAGGGGTGTTTTGACTGAGATTGTGCTGTAGAGAAGTCACAAACTGTCGCCCATGGTCTTTACTGATTGAATGGCAAGAGAGAGAGAGAGAGAGAGAGAGTGTGTGTGTGTGTGTGTGTGTGTGTGTGTGTGTGTGTGTGTGTGTGTGTGTGTGTGTGTGTGTGTGTGTGTGTGTGTGTGTCGTGAAAATAACTTGATCACTGATCGGACCTGATCTTAGCGGGTCGTTTCCCCCCAAACGGGCGCATTTTAATGCTGTTTATTTGCACATTGTATTGATAGTGATCGACATCCAGGGCTTCCATTTCACACTTATACTGTTTTCCCACCAATAAGATGTTTATTTTGTAAACAATTCTGCAGATTGTATTGTAAAGCTTCTTCTCCCGATTCCCCTTCGCGTGATTCCAGTATAAAACTGAGTATTCAGTATAAAACTCAGAGAGACACTTGGATATATTGAATCTGTTATGACTTCATTGTATTTGCATAATACATGGATACAACACATTCATTGTAGCATTTGCAAATAGAGGCCTTGTGCAAAGTGACAAATGAAGATAAATTTGTGTGTGTGTGTGTGTGTGTGTGTGTGTGTGTGTGTGTGTGTGTGTGTGTGTGTCGAGAAATTGTATAAATGTACATTATATAAATAATAGACACATATTTATATACAGAGACACATACATTCACACACACATATACACACACTAAAACCAAATGTCTGGACATAAATGTGTCCGTTTTATTCTCCTTTTATATCTCACTGTCCAGAAATCCATTTTTTTTAAAAAGTCAACGGTTTATGCTTATGTACTTAAGTTTGTATTTACTCTTCATGAATGAATCTTATCCTTAGATAGAGACCTAAAGCACTTCTTGTACGTCCCCCTGGATAAGGGCGTCTGCTAAATACCGCAAATGTAAATGTATGACATCTAAATATGAAAGATTCAGAAAGTATCTAGAACAGGGGTGGGCAATTATATTTTCCAAAGGGCCGCATGAGAAACCTGAGGTGTGTTCGTGGGCCGAACCCACAATAACGTAACTTATGTTCAATATGAATTTTTTCCTCTTGTAAAGAGTGTTAAATATCATCATGTTCATTAGGCTACCCACTATCCTTAAGAATAAGGATATTCTATTTAAGGAAAAGAAACAACAAAAAAAATGGCTGTATTTTTCCTTCATTTTTAACACTGAGCATACTCCAACAACGTCAGCGTTGCTGTGCGGTTATACATTCTTCTCATGCGGCAAAGAAGCCGAAGCAGTTCAGCGGGCCGGATTAAAAGGACCAAGGGGCCGGATGTGGCCCCCGGGCCGTAGTTTGCCCACCCCTGGTCTAGAAGTTGGCAAATAAAGTAGCTGCGTTTGCATATTTGTTGAATTGATGTGATCGTTTGCATATTGAACCATTACACGCGAAGAAGGAAGATTTCCCGGATACGCTTATTAAACCAAATGAAAAGAATTTATATACATGTACTTTCTCTTTTGCCCCGTGTTTTCAACAAAGCAGCCGTATGAACAAATGCCCACAAATTAAATAATTACATATGGAATAATCCACATAATGCATTATTTCTTGTCAACTGTAGATAATAATAAGTTTCACTTCCAGCTGAGAAAATGTGATGATCTCAGGTCAGTTAAAATTTTTAGCACATTTAGCATTGTCTGTTAGTTATTTATCCTAATCAGTGTCTTCTGCATTCAGGAGAAATTTGTTTGTAGTATCAAATATGAAAATAATAATAATAATAGTAAAAGAATCTTCTGTAGGACGAGGTATTAAGTGTGATATATCTTGATGTTGAGTGATAGCAGGTTCCTGGTCCACACGGCCTCTAATCACTGTTCATATATTTGCCTGAGTATTTCATGGCTGTGAAAATGGTCTGTTATAGCAAATTTCCCCACGAGTTTCCTGAATATCACATTCACATGTACATGTTTAATTCATTGGGACATGCGAATAAGAACTTTCACTCGAGGTCAAGGACATAAAAGAAACAAACAAGAAGCAAACGTTCAAAAGTTTCTTCTTATACGTTTTCAATGTAGCATAAATGAAATACTTTTTGTGTTTCTAATACTCTAACTAACTGTAACGGATGTTATAATTCTATATTATATATTATACAATTTTTACTGATTATTTAATATTCATTTTACTCTGGAAATTATTCTTTTAATAATCATTTCTTGTTAATTTCCATGTTACTTTGTTTTCTGGTTGTTTTAATTGTAAAATATGGGACGTGGCTCCTTTAAGAATTCTGTTCCGGTTGCTTTTCCATATAAACTGGTGATACGTTTAGGTTATACGGAAGCGCATTGCGTTCACAAAAAAGAAAAATGCGCTTTATTCCGTAATACGGATTTGGGAATGCGATGCGCTTCCACAACGTTCCATACGGTAATATACGCTAATATAGTGAGGAGATCATACCGGTTGTGAATGCGCAGCTAGTAGGCGTAATTATGGGAAATTTAGGAAGCGTGAGTGGATGCACTGAAGTTTCTTTATTTGTTCTTTTTTTGTTTTTTGTTGTTCGGATTTCGTTCATTCACCAACATAGCGCCGAGTGACGGAGCAGATCACTCACATAGTAATGCACCTCGTTAATCACACTTTAATAACATTAGTTCAAGTCAATTTGCGTTAACATGTTAATATCTTTAACAGGCGTAATGAATATACTCTAATGAGTATATTTATTCGCTATTTTCTGTTTGTATGCTTGTAAAAAGATTGAGAATTTAATATGGATTCTAATTTGCTACAAGCTGATTAGTGACCTACTTGTTTACTGAGCTGTTGATAATCGTAATGCAATTTGGAAATTCTTGTCACAGGCTGTATGGGAGGTACAGGGAGGTTTTCCACACATAGATGTGGCTCTTGAGTAGATTTACACGTTGGCTATTTTCCCCCAAACTGTTCTCATCTCGACAGATGTGGTGAGCTGGATCGAGTGCGAGGCAGTCACGAGCGCCTCTTGGGAAAGGTGCTAACATCGCTCGTTTCTTTACAGAAATAACCTCATCATGTTTAGCGGCAAAATCAGCAAGACAATCTTTAATTGTAATAAAGTAGCATAGCACATTGATCTAGAATGTTTTTCTGTAATGTGCGTTACAAAACGCAAAATGTCTTTCCTTTAACGATACTTCACTATAAACATTTCTAATTATGTAATAATTAATATTCTTTCTCTTTTTTTTTTCTTTTAAAGGTCACGTTTTCTAGATCCACATAATAAAGAATAGGCGTGCAGGTTTCAGACTGTGTTGGATAAATGCATACTTAAAGTTACGTATTTCCTCACTAAATAATAATACAGCGCTGTAAGAATGCGGGTCACGTTGATTTAGTGGTTAGCACGTTCGCCTCACACCGCCAGGGTCCGGGTTTGATTCCCGTCTCGGCCATGTGTGTGTGTGGAGTTTGCATGTTCTCCCCGTGCCTCAGGAGGTTTTTCTCCGGGTTCTCCGGTTTCCTCCCGGTCCAAAAAACATGCACGGTAGGTTGATTGGCACCTTGGAAAATTGTCCCAAGTGTATGAATGTGTGTGTGTGTGTGTGTGTGCCCTGCGATGGGTTGGCATTCCATCCAGGGTGTATCCTGCCTTAATGTCCATAGACGCCTGAGATAGACACAGACTCCCCGTGACGCGAGGGAAGATCGGATATAGCGGTAGAAGATGTAAGAATGCAATACACAACATGTACTAGGACAACGTTTGTACTGTACAGTGTATGTGATGCTGTTCAGTAAGGAATACTAACGAAATAAAGAATGTGTTAGGAGGCAATGCCCTCGCTATGAACTCAACAGGAACCGAGGGGTTATACCTGCCCGCTGAGCGGCACAGCGTTGGTGGGCGTCTCGTGAGAATCTTCGTACCCTCAAATTACAGCTTCATAAAATCTGTATCATTCTATACAATTTTTTTTTCCCGACTGGTGCACTCGTAAGCCGAGGTTCCACTGTACAGCGATCAGTCATAACATTGACGTGTATAACACTATTTCTTCATCATGGCACCTGTTAGTGGGAGGGGCTTATTAGAATAGACTAAAATAGTCTTTATTTGTCAAATATACATTACAGCACAGTGAAATTGTTTCTTTGCATATCACAGTTTGTTTGTTGAAGCTGGGATCAGAGCGCAGGGTCAGCCAGGGTCACCCCCCCCCCCCCCCCACCCCCCCCCGGGGGTCCCACCCCCCCCCCCCCCCCCCCCCCCCACCGAGGCCATATTAGGTAGCAAGTGAACATTTTGTCATTTGAACATTTGAAGATGATTCGTTCGAAGCAGGAAAAATGGCAAAGCGTAAAGATTTGAGTGAGTTTGACAAATTGTGGAGATTATAACGGTAATTACAGATGAATTCGATTTTATGGTTTACGCCGTTGTTGAAAAATATGAAAATGGATTTTAAGATTTCACCCTGGTTTGACACAGCGAGCTTCCGTACTTCTCCGCCTCCCGCGCGGTACTTGCGAAATACAGCGTGGCGCCGCTCTGACGAATCCGAAGAGCTCTTATCCGAAGAGGGTGTGCGGGGTTTCATCAGTCATATGGAAATGTTGCGGGTTTGTAACGTCAGACGTTCAACAAACCGAAACCCCGCTGTAACGCTTATCTAAAGTTTGTGCCGAATAATTTATTCTAGCACCTCAAACACAACCACGTTGTTTAATGGGGAGGTGTGTGTGGCGCTGCGGGATAAACATGACATATGCGTCAAAACACTCACTACATACAAATACACAAAAATAACACAAAATAACAGACACATTTTACCCACTGTATCCAAAAAGCGAATTTTGTCAATTTCAATTTCTATAACGTATCGGCCGGCTGTAACTGGTTTGGTCAGTATCTATCAAAAATAGGTCCAAGGTAGGAACAGTGGTGAACCAGCGAGGATCAAGGCACATGCAGGTGGGGAGTGAAGCTGTAGTGCTGCTGTTAATGCTGGATGAGTCGGTTCAAAAACGGGGATCAACACAATGTTAGACAGGCGTACATTTAGGTATTGCGGTTTATAGCGGCAATATCTTTTTGTTATTGAAAATTTTGTCATTTTCTATTATTTTCAGAGGTGGATGATTCAGCAGGAGAAGCCCCATCTGCCTGCCACCATGCCGGTGGTGTGGCCTACGCTACTCGACCTCAGTCGGGACGACTGTAAAAGAATCCTGCGCAAGCTTGGTGAGATCTGCGATACGACAAATTACTCTCAAAAAATAATAATAAACCTATTCCAGATAAAAGTCTCCATACGGATAGAGTGATTGACGCCCTTCAATCGACCTTCGATAGAGTGATAGAGTGATTGTGGTTGGACGAGATATAAACATATACCATTCCGACGCCTTATTGGTTTGGACGCCATCCATCGCACCAGCACGCGACACAAATCACGTCATTTACAGCATTTGGCAGACGCTCTTATCCAGAGCGACTTACAACTGATCCATTGAGGATTAAGGGCCTTGCTCAAGGGCCCACTAGTGGCAGCTTGGTGGTGGTGGTGGTGGTATTTAAACCTGTGGTCCTTCATTCCACACGTCACACTCCAGCAAGGACGTAACCAGCGTTGGGGTCTTTATTTAAAAAAAAAAAAAGATTATTTATTAGGTGTTTATTTCTCCACTACTTTTAACAAACATGTTTTCTCTTAGTCCTCCACAAATGGCGCTACAGTAGGGAGTTCCGTGGAGAGACGTTTAAATGAATTAGCGATCTTACTGGCATCCCCCCCCCCTCTTATATTACTTTTATACTTTTGAAATCAGTAAAAAGTTTGAGTTGATACTTCTACAGAAGTCTTTTTTAAACCCTGGTATCTATACTTCTACCTGAGTAATGAATGTCAATACTTTTGACACGAGATATTACTAAATGACTTTATGAGATACTGTGACACTGTGAAGACTTTGCTGACTTCAGGTGTAACCGTGTTTTAATTGGTTTGCGTGTAGAGCTGGAGGCGTATGCTGGAGTGATCAGTGCGCTTCGTGCCCAGGGTGATCTTACCAAGGACAAGAAAGACCTGCTCGGAGAGCTTACCAAAGTATTAAGGTAGGTTCAACAGATTTACACGATTTAAGATTTATGCCGCTTTTCAGAATTCGTTAAGCAAGGCTGAGTGTGTGTGCCAGGACTGAACAAGTAATCGATAATGACGATTAATGATAATAATGATAATTCTATCGAAAACGAATGCCTTTGTCGATTACTAGAGCTGCTCGGTGTCCCGGGTTAGCACGACTGCAAGATAACACTGGCGCTAGCACAATCTCGAAGAGGTGTCATCCAGAGCATGGGTGCATTTTATATTAAACTCAACACAACCTGCAAGTTATTCCAAGCTGAATGTGTGTGTGTGTGTGTGTGTGTGTGTGTGTGTGGAGGTACCACAGGGCTGCGTGGAAAACGTGCTGTACAAATACTGTATAAATGCGCTATTTGTAGCTGTACAAATACTTCGGATGTGTAAGCTGTTTGTTTGGGTAACATGGTAGGTGCGTTTCCATTTCAAAATTGCGTAAAACTTTTGCGTTATTTTCAAAATGTCGATAAAAAAAACAGTTGCAATGTGACGGTGTTTCCATTCACCATATCATGCGACTAAAGCTCGTCCTCTCGCGATAATCATTCAAAAAAATGGAGACAGATATCGGCAGGCTTACTTATATCGCAGCCAACGTATTAGGCATTTTTATTTTTAATCGGAGACGTAGCCGCGTTATACAAGCATTAATGACGAGGTAATCAACCTATACTCGTGTGCGGCCACGTATGCGCTTGTTCCGGGAGGTAATAGTGCGCGATTTCACGGAGGACCTGTGGACTCAGAATTTCCTGATGTACGTGTCCACTTTTTTGAGATGTGCAGTGCAATAGAGCGTCTCGTAGCACCTGCAGCGTCACGCTCAAGGCACGGCAAGGTAGATCATGTGACCTGGAAAATGCGTTTCCGTTAAAGCTTTGCGAAATAATCCTTTTTCGCGTCGTCTAAAAAACATTTTTGCGATACGTGTATTTTTTAAATATATTAAATATGCGCATATTAAATATTCGCTTCATTTCTCCGTTCCCTTTTTATAGTGTTTTAGCTTCATAGCATTAGCATTATTGATGATGATCATGAAAAGCAATACAAATGTTACTCTACACAAACTGCTTCACTTTGTATACACAAATGAGTTTTGTGTGTGTGTTTTTTTTTTGTTTGTTTTGCATCAGCATGAGTGAATGTGTTCGCAGGAGAAATGCCGCATCATGCACTCCCCAACAAGCCGCTTTAAAATGTCACAATAAAAGATGATTAAACTCAATATGTGGCTTTCGCATTTTTAAAAGTACAATTTTATACTTAAATAAAAATGTAATTAAAATTGTATCTACTTCTGATAAGTAAAACAGCAAACAAAATGTTTTTAATCCGATTAATTGATCATCAGCCACCTGTTTAATCGATTAATCTTTAATTGTAGCCATACTGATCATACATAAGAGTTCATGCAGATAAAGATATCCATGTTCTCACTGGGAGACATAGAGATGACATAGGAAAAAAAATCATATTGTTATTTTTAGCTCGAATATGCAGACAAAAATGCCAAACTGAACGTAATAGAGCAGTCTTCTGTATATATAAATATATCTGCATAAAAGTCATTAAATTAAAAATGATTTAAAGGCAACATTTTACAGGGCATAAAGTAATTATGTCATTAATAATACTCAGAGCAGTAAACAGTAAACAATATTGACCACATTACTACATCTAACTGGTGTTTACGTGAGTCCCCTGCTTTCTATCACACGGGAATTACACTCCACTAAACAACTTCTTCCTCCCCATGGAGTTACTGTTTAAACAAACAAATATTAGTTTATGAGGGGTTTATGACTTGAGTAAAACTTCCCTACAGTGATACATAAATCTACAGGGTGTTGAATATACAATATAAAAATTATCAAATAATATAACAATTATAATATAACAACAATCATAATAACTTTATTTGTGTGTGTGTGTGTTAGATATATAATATATATATATATATTATATATATACAGACGTGGACAAAATTGTTGGTACCCTTTGGTCACAATGAAAGAAAAAGTCACAATGGTCACAGAAATAACTTTAATCTGACAAAAGTAATAATAAATAAAAATTCTATAAATGTTAACCAATGAAAGTCAGACATTGTTTTTCAACCATGCTTCAACAGAATTATGTAAAAAAATAAACTCATGAAACAGGCATGGACAAAAATGATGGTACCCCTAACTTAATATTTTGTTGCGCAACCTTTTGAGGCAATCACTGCAATCAAACGCTTCCTGTAACTGTCAATGAGCTTCCTGACATCTGCACCTCTCAGCAGGTATTTTGGCCCACTCCTCATGAGCAAACTGCTCCAGTTGTGTCCGGTTTGAAGGGTGCCTTTTCTTTTCAGACTGCATGTTTCAGCTCAGCTCCTTCCTTCCAACAATAGATGATGCTCAATCATAGGATTGAGGTCAGAGAATAGCTCATAGATTTTTCCTCTTAGACGGCCACTTTAGAATAGTCCAATTTTTTGCAAGACCCTCTTAGCCTTGGGTGTTTTTATTCTTGGGTGTTTTTAGCTGTGTGTTTTGGGTCATTGTCCTGTTGCAAGACCCATGACCTGCGACTGAGACCAAGCTTTCTGACACTGGCTAGTACATTTCTCTCTAGAATTTCTCTCTAGTCTTGAGATTTCTTGAGATTTCTGTACCCTGCAGTCTTGAGATTCAAGACACCCTGTGCCAGACCCTGTGCCAGACGCACCCTGTGCCAGACGCAGCAACGCAGCAGCCCCAGAACATAACAGAGAGCCTCCTCCATGTTTCACAGTTTCAGGGACAGTAGGGACAGTGTTCTTTTCTTGATATGCTTCATTTTTTCGTCTGTGAACATGAACATACAGCTGATGTGCCTTGGCAAAAACTTCGATTTTTGTCTCATCTGTCCACAGGACATTCTCCCAGAAGCTTTGTGGCTTGTCAACATGTAGTTTGGCATATTCCAGTCTTGCTTTTTTTAGTCTTGATTCTTTTTTCAACAATGGTGTCCTCCTTGGTCCTCCTTGACCGTCTCAACCATGGTGTAGTCCACTCCTTGGTCGTAAAATCCATGTAGTCCGACGGATTGTGCGATCTCAAACAACGACGGATGGTGCGATCTGACACTGATGTTCACCTTGAGCATGAAGTTCACCTTGAATCTCTTTAGAAGTCTTTCTAGGCTCTTTTGTTACCATTCGGATTATCCGTCTCTTAGATTTGTCATCAATTTTCCTCCTGCGGCCACGTCCAGGGAGGTTGGCTACAGTCCCATGGATCTTAAACTTCTGAATAATATGTGCAACTGTACTCACAGGAACATCTAGTTGCTTCACAGGAGATGGTCTTATAGTTGCTTGGAGATGGTCTTTACCTTTACCTTTAACATGCTTGCTTGTCTATAATTTTCTTTAATTTTCTTTCTGATTTTCTTTCTGATCTCTTGAGACAGCTCTTTCTTTGCTTGCTTACTTCCTCTGGTCCATGTCGAGTGTGGTACAAACCATATACACACCATATCACCAACACAGTGATTACCTGGAGCCATATATATAGGCCCAATGGCTGATTACAAGTTGTAGACACCTGTGATGCTAATTAGTGGACACACCTTCAACCTTAACATGTCCCTTTCAATTTGGTCACATTATTTTCTGTGTTTTCAAGGTTGTAGACACCTGTGATCATTTTTGTCCATGCCTGTTTAACATGTCCCTTTGGTCACATTATTTTTTTTTACTAGGGGTACCATTCATGTTGAAAAACAATGTGAAAAACATGCCTGTTTCATGTTTATTTTTTTCATAATTAAGCATTGTTGAAAAACAATGTCTACTTTCATTTTTAACATTTATAGAATTTTTATTTATTATTACTTTTGTCATAGGATTTTTATTTATTATTAAACTTTTGTTAAATTTCTGTGACCATTGTGACTTTTTCTTTCATTGACCAAAGGGTACCAACAATTTTGTCCACGTCTGTATATACACATTATCTCAATAAATTGTAATTTAGACAGTTATCAAAACAATTCAACACTATATTAAAATATTTATTGTAAAATCATCCAGAAATAACAATTATATAAATAGACTGTATATTTATGGACACTTTACTGTGATACTAACATGGGTATTTATAACAGCTCATTCTAGATTTAGTCCAAAGGCCCATTTGCTGTTATAAAAGTTTATTTATTTATTTTAACAATTTATTTATTGTATTTTTTTAAACCAGCATTTCAACCGAGCGTCATCGTGCAGAGGTGCGGCGTGCCGTGAACGATGAGCGTCTCACTACTATCGCCTACCAGTAAGAAATCCAACTCTGAACACTGCAGATAAACACTTGTTGTCTTAAATCCAACTCTACATGCGTACACAACTGTATCTGGTGTGTTTACAGTATTGAAATTCCTTATCTAATATACGTCTGTGTGATGAACAGCATGTCCGGGCCGAACAGCTCCTCGGAGTGGTCTATTGAAGGGCGTCGGCTGGTTCCCCTGATGCCCAGGCTGGTGCCTCAGACGGCTTTTACAGTGACTGCCAATGCGGTAGCCAGTGCCACTGCCCATCAGAACTCGTCTCTGCTTCTTCCTGCAGAGACCGGCAACAAAGAAGGTGAAGAAGAACGGGGGAAATATTGTGCCAAGTTTTTTTGCTTTCGGACGTGATGTGTGATCGTCGTGGTGTTATTTTTGCAGTCGTAGTGTGCTACTCGTACACCAGCACTACAACCACGCCCCCTAGTGTCTCTGCGCCCAGCGGGAGTGCCGCCGCCGCAGCTGCTGCTGCTGTCAAATCGCCTCGGCCGACAAGTCCGGCCTCGAATGTGGTGGTGCTGCCCAGCGGGAGCACTGTGTATGTCAAGAGTAAGTACTTCACACAGTACTTCCAACCGTACATGTGTTTATTCATATATATAAGAGGTGAAATGTAAAGATGAATTGATTAGTCAACCACTGATTAGTGCTGAATGAATTAAATATGGATATATATTGATTAGATTAATAAATACTGAGGAAAAATAAAAGGCATGCATGAAACACTTCCATATCCAAACTCGCCCCCTCTCTCTCTTAGCTGCTCGCCAGTCGCCAGAGCGGATCACCTCATTTTAGTGGTTTTTCATGCACGTAATGGCTTGGGACTTGCGCGATTGGAGGCCAAGGGCCTTGCTCAGGCGCCCACTATTGGCAGCTTGGTGGTGCTGGGATTGAACCTGTTGGGGGTATAGCCAACGGTTTAGACCCATTCACTGAAACTTATTAGAGCCAGAATAAATTAATAATCAGTACATTGACTGCAATGTAAGAAAGGTGTTTATTGTTGAAAGCTCTCTCTCTCTCTCTCTCTCTCTCTCTCAGGCGTAAGTTGCTCTGACGAAGATGAAAAGCCTCGCAAACGTCGCCGCACAAACTCCTCGGGCTCGTCGCCGGTTTTACTGAAGGAGGTGCCTAAAGTGACCCCGCCTGCCACAAAAAGCATTACAGTGCCACAGTGCAGCCCGAAGATGAGCAACTTAATGCAGAGCATCGCAAACTCACTGCCACCCCACATGTCCCCTGTAAAAATCACCTTTACCAAGCCGAGCACGCAGGCCACGAACACCACCACCCAGAAGGTCAACACACACACACACACACACACACACACACTCTGCAGTTAGATCAAATCAATTTTACTGATTACTAAATAAATGATTAGATAGTGCAAATAAATGCTAATAATGTTGTTAATGAACTGCAAATTGCGTTGTTTTATTGTATTCGGAGCATTTATGTTCAAGTTTACATAGTTTGCAAACTGAAAATGACATTTCGAGCTCCTTTATGAGTTCACGTGGTTAAAATCCGAAGTTATTAATGTTCCAAAAAAATAAATAAATTATCCGACGCGTTGACCGATTTTACCAATACCTATAGCAAGGCTGGATCGCACTTGCAGATTAAAAAAAAGGCTCTGATTTTTGTGAAGACTTATAAAGATGGCCAATTTAAGCACATCTTTGAAAATGTAACATTTAATTTATGTGGAATTGTAACATTATATAGATTACATGCTTCTGTATGCTATACAGATTAATGCTTTAAAATCTACGTGTTATTCGATGTTTATTTTCATCATTTAAATTAAGTATCCGTTAAGTATTAAATTATCTGTTGACTTTATTAATTGCACTATGAACTAACAGGAACAAAATACTGCATTCAGTCTTGTTTGTCCAAACAACCAACACGTGGCAACAGTGATTCACCACTAGAGGCCGCTGTCGTTCTGTATAACGACAGTCGACTTTCTCAGTGCATGAAATAAAATCGGGAACATTTTTGCCGCTCGTTCCAGTAATGACGTATATAATGAAGTATCACTGCTGATTAATGAGTCTTCTGTACATATTACTATATTTTAGGACTGACCTGTTCTTAAAATGCACTCGAAATAAATGCAACAAGGTCATTTCTGTCAATAGAGCTTGTCAATGATCGACTTTCCTTAGATAAAGGATGATGTGTGTGTTGGAGCATCCGGGAGGTGTTTTTGTTTGTTGTTTGTTTGTAATGGTATCATCCTGAAAATAAGTCACCATGTCAGCAGGTATGCACTGCTATGAAGGAGTTCAGTTCTATTAGACTATAAGAGTGTCCTGGGCATAATAGCTTCAGTGTGAAAAATCCAGAGGGTTACATTCACTACACAGTGAACGACCTGAGCAGCGAGTGGGTTAATTACACAGAAACGTCACCACTATATAAGAGTGTGGAAGAATAGAATGCATAGAAATGTGTCCGAAAGAAGTCTCTTCCTCTTTCTACTTCCGCTTTGGTCTCACTTGTTTTTTCACCACAGGTCATTATTGTGACGACGTCTGCGAGCTCCAGCTTCGTTCCCAACATCCTGTCCAAGTCGCATAACTACGCAGCTGTGTCGAAGCTGGTGTCCAGCTCTGCGGTCACGTCGTCCGGTCAGAAGCAGACCATGGTGATTTCGGCCGGCGGGACCACCCCCGCCCCTGGCCCTGTCGCCGTGACGACGGTGGTGTCCTCCACGCCTACGGTCGTCATGTCCACCGTGGCTCAGAGTAAGTGTAAGTGTGTGGAAATTTTTCATTTTTTTTTTATTGTGCTTATGGTTTATTTCATGTTTCATGTCATGAGTATTAAAAAAAAAAAAAAAAAAAAAAAAAAAAAACACCCTCTCTTGCTCCCTCGTTCTGTTCAGCGGGCGCCACAGCAGCAGTAAAAGTGGCCACGGCGAGAATGCCCTCCCCAAAAGCTCTGGTTGCTTCTCCATCTCAGATCCTCCAGTTCCCAAAGCAGCAGCAGCAACAGCCACAGCCGTCCGTCTCCCCCAAAGGCCTGTCTGCATCTCCTCTGTCCTCATCCCCTCAAACCACCAGTACAGTGTCTGCACCCAAGCCCACCATACAGATCAAACAGGAGTCAGGTCAGATGGATTTCATCGCAACGCTTCCTAATCTCAGTCCATTAGAATGTCAGAGACGTTGTAGCAGGACCCTTATCCCTGTGTGCTCCAGGGGGCGCTGTATCATGACTCACCCTGCGCTCTGACCCCAACTTCTAAAACAAGCTGGGATATGCAAAGAAAGAATTTCACTGTGCTGTGATGTATATGGGACAAATAAAGGCTCTTCTATAAAGATGATATATATATATATATATATATATATATATATATATATATATATATATATATATATATATATATATATTATATATCAACGCTTGAATAGATGTTATTTTTTTTTTGTCACTTATGACATTTACCTTAAACAAATGCTATATATATACATATTACATATTATATTATATTACATATACATATTATTATTATTATTATTATATATACATATTACAGCACAGTGATATTCTTTCTTCGCATATACCAGCTTGTTTGAAAGCAAGGGTCAGAGTGCAGGATCAGCCATGATACCGTGCCCTAGGAGCACAGAGGGTTAAGGGCCTTGCTCAAGGACCTAAGGGTAGCAGCTTGCTGATGGCAGGGTTTGAACCCCTGACCTTCTGATCAGTAGAGATCAAACCCCCTCATTATAACTACATGTATACATATTTATATGCACACATTTTTGAATAAATTATTATTATTTTCTGAACATCTAAATGGAAAAAAGTATAACTGTGTTTGTGGGTGTGTGTGTGTGTGTGTGTGTGTGTGTGTGTGTGTGTGTGTGTGTGTGTGTGTGTAGGTGTAAAGATCATCACCCAGCAGATGCAGCCTAGTAAGATTTTGCCCAAGCCCACGAGTGCAGCCATGCCGAGCAGCAGCTCAGGTCCCATCATGGTGGTGAGCAGCAATGGAGCCATCATGACCACCAAACTGGTCTCCACACCTACAGGTATCGTTAAAGTCTATTAATGCTCATAATGAATAATCCTCAAACTATAAACCATGACTTAAACAGCGTAATACACAGTGTGTTTGTCTATATATAGTTTATGCGGTGCTTCCTCTGAGAATAAGCCTGGTGTTTTCATTGGCTGACTAAAATGGTTACGACAGTATTCATGTGTATTGTGTGTGTGTGTGTGTGTGTGTAGGAACCCAGAATACGTACACGCGGCCCTCTGTGGCTCCGTCCATCGGGGCTCGGATGGCAACGTCACCTGCTGGGACGACGTATGTCAAAACCACCAGCGGCAGCATTATAACAGTGGTCCCCAAGTCCCTTGCGACGCTGGGCGGGAAGATCATCAGCACCAATATGGTGTCCGGTAATTTGATGGGTGAAAAGACGCCGTTATTGCAAGAGTCTTCATAGCTGTTTGAATCGATGGCAATATAATATATGAAAAATAATATCTTGTATAAAGACCAGTTTGTCCTTTAAGTAGTGAGGAAATGGAGGAATCTGAATAATTTCCTGTTTATACTCTTAATAACAGGCACCACCACCAAGATCACCACCATTCCCATGACCTCCAAACCCAATGTCATAGTGGTGCAAAAAACCACTGGCAAAGGTACCACTATCCAGGGATTACCGGGAAAGAATGTGGTCACCACACTGTTAAACGCCGGGGTAGGGTCATAATAATAATAATAATAATAATAACCATCCAATTTCATTACTTTTTAAGATTGGAATCTAATTAAAAGCGTTTTTGTGTTTTCGTGTTCCTCAGGGGGAGAAAGCTCTGCAGGCTGTGCCGGGAGCAAAGCCTGCCATCATCACGGCGTCTCGGCCCATCACCAAGATGATCGTGACTCAGCCGAAGAGTCTGGCGTCCGCCGTGCAGCAGTCCACCACCACCAAGCTCATCCCGACCAAGATCGTCTACGGCCAGCAGGGCAAGACGCAGGTCTGTTGCACGTAACACCGTTTTGGAACGTGCTCGATTTGTTTCCCCTGGAACGGAATTTCATCCGGGATTTCCTGGCAGGTGCTGATAAAGCCAAAGCCGATGGCGTTCCAGGCAACGGTCGTGAGCGAGCAGGCCCGGCAACTGGTGAGCGAGACGCTGCAGCAGGTGACCCGAGGTCCCGAGACAACCGCCGTAGCGAGTTCGAGTCAAGAGGGGGCGCTCAAGGATGACGCTCCGGCCTACATGACGGGCAGTCCGACATCTTCAGATAACACTCACGGTGAGTACAGAAGAGCACGAGTGGCTTTCGTATTCGGTACCGACCTCAACCCACGGGATGAATCGGAATGCTGACCGCGTCCCAGGCCCTCCTCAAATCCCGCCGACATCAGACTTTGTTGTTGAAGGAGCAAAATCTTCATTAGCACACATTCGAAAATATAGTCCCCAGAAGGTTATTAGAACAAGGACTAAAAGTGTAATGGGATGTAGGGGGCGCTTTCCTGATGCACTTGACTGTATAACCGGGACTGCTAAAAGATCAACAAAAGATAAGCGTTATGTGTATGACACAGAAAGTCAGTCAGAGTTCACTATAACTGACTTATAAATAACTAATAACTAATAAATAACTAATAACTTATAAATAACACTATAACTGACTTATGATTTATAAATAAATAAATAAATAAAAAACGAAGAATGAGAAAAACAAAGAAAGGATCCTAAAACATCCGTACAAACTGTATGAACTGCCGTCACACAATACAGCCTGTATGCTCCCAGATCAGGGATGTAACATTTGGTTTTCCGACAGGGATCCGTGGCTGAATCGTGGCAATGGACATCCGTGATGCGGTTGTCATGGTGACCGTCACAGCCCTAAATACATTCTGGTTCACAACCTTTTGCCCCTATAGTGACGATACCCAGAGGTTTTAGCGCATGCAGAGCCCCTGAACCACGAACCACAAACCAGCCCTCAAACCTGCACAACATACCACAAGATTTAACATTCGGGTTGTTTCCACTCCCCTTTGCTCAATTTGTACACGAGCAACCGCTTGTTTTTGTGCTTTTAATGACACTTGGCGTCATTCGGGCTTTGCATGAGCTTTTTTCCCCACAGGAAGTGCTTCTTTTAATGTTTAAACAGTTTGTAGTATAGCCGGGAGATAATAATACGAGTTTGTTGAAAATACGAAAAATCGATTTTGCAATTGCAACCCGGTTTGGCACAGCGAGCTTCCGTAGTTCTGCGCTTACCGCAACGAATTACACTTGCGAAATACAACATGGTCAAAGAGGTCGTTTCCACGAGGGGCGGGGTTTCATCAGTCGTGTGGCAATGCTTCGGGTTTGCAACTCCAGACGAGACAAAGCCCCCATGTAACTTGTCTAAAGTTTGGGCCAATTAAAGGAAGCAGAACTAATGCATTCCAGCGCCTCAAACACAAACACCATGTTGAATGGGGAGGTGTGTGTGTGGCGCTGCGGGATATACACGACAGCCCCAAAACACCGACTACAAATGGGTGCAAATAGCCTGTTCTTCCCCAACTGTATCCAAAAGCGAATTTTATCTTCGAATCGAATGTTCAGCTCTTAGCATATAGTTATGGAAATGACTTTTATCGAGCATTTTTTTAATTAACTAAATTATGCAAGATAAACCCTGTGGCTAACTGCTTCTTCTTCAGGTGGACAATGACACATTGTGCTCAAAAAAGTCATTTTCCCAAATGTTAAATTCAACAATAATGCTTAATAATTAACTGCTTGTGTGTGTTTGTGCATGTGATGTGTGTGTGTGTGTGAATGTGGGTGAGTGTGTGTGTGTGAATGTGGGTGTGTGGTGTGTGATGTGTGCACGTCAGCAACCGTCCATCAGTGTAGTGTTGTTTGGGTTTTCGGTGGGATTTCCCATACATGGTCATAGATGATATTTGAGAGTGTCACATGTTCATAGTTAGAGAAATTGTTATACAGCAAAACTGAGTATTTAAACGCTTATTAGAAATGCATGAAAATGGTGGCGGTGCACAAATCATGCACAGTTAAATTAGGCTCAAAAAAGCCCACTTGTGCTTGTGTGTGTGTGAATATGTGTATATATATATATATGTGTATTATATATATATATATATATATATATAATATATATATATATATATATATATATATATATATATATATATATATATACGTTATATATATAATTATATAAATATAAAATGTATGTATTTATTTGTTTATAATGTCCAGACCTAGGACCATAGGACCTAGGCTGACGAAGAGGCATCATTTAATGTACCTTAAGCAATTTTAGTTGAAGACCCCTGGTATACTGGTCTATTGAGGGCAACCATAGTGCTGCTGTGGCCCGCGGCCGAAAATGAGTTTGACACTGAAATACACAATACACATGGAGGGAGCAATATGTTGCTCTATATACCTTTCAGCATTCATAAAGACTTCACCTTCCCCTTCCCCCATACCATCAGAGATGCTGTCTTTTGAACCTGAATGCTGATAACACACTGGAAGGTCTCCTTCCTCATTAGACGACGTCGTGTTTGTGATTTCCAACAAGAAAATCATTGACCATAGAAAACCTTTCCACTTTGAAAGGTTCACGTATTACTACTTCCTTTTTCAACAGCCAGTGGTTTCTCGTACAGCAAAAAATGTATTGCGCTCAACCACAAACAAAAAAAAACGGGAAAATCAGTTACAGTAACAAAAATATTTTACCAATAACTATTTAAAAAAAAAAAACAACAATAACATGTGAATGTAGCGTGATGTGAATGCAGGGAGGCTGGTTTTTACTTCTGCGTGGAATGAACGTTGTAGCCTACGCACGTAGCCAACGCCGTCGTGAGCGTTTATACTACTGCGTCGCTCTGCAGTGACTATTCCCAAACACTAGTTGGCAGTGTTTGAGTTTTTGTGTTTCGGGTTTATGCTGCAGCAACAATGGTAAATTCCTGCAGTGACAGGAATTATCAGGCAGTCTTTGTAAAATGGTGATGAAGAATCATAGAGGCGTTTATATTTTCTCTTACATGATCTTTTCGGCTGCTCGCTCCATGTCCATGCTTTATTTCTGCACTACTATACTCTGACCAATCACAGACCATCTACAGACCATGAAACTACTACTAGAAATTCATTTGCAGAGTAAAATAAATATTAAATAATCCTAATTTTATTAAAGGGAGAGATTTTAGGAAGGTGTGTAGCCCAGTGGTTAAGGTGTTGGACTCTGGACCAGAAGATCACGGGTTCAAACCCCACCACCCGCCCTTAACCCTTAATGGCTTAGTTGTAAGTCGCTCTGGATAAGGGCGTCTGCCAAATGCTGCAAATGTAAATTTTGAGAGAATTGTATATAATTATAACATCTGTTACAGTTAGTTAGAGTATTAGAAACATGAAAAGTATTCATTTATGCTACACTGAAGACATGCAATTAATGTGTGATTAAATATTTTATTTTATTAAGCTTGACTTTTCCTCCGTCCTCCAGACACTCAGCCGGTCGTCCATGTCATCAGCTCGAGGAGCCAGGATTGGACAGAACACGAAGTGTCGGTGGAAGCGAGTCCCACTATCATTTATCAGGACATAAGTGGAGAAGCTCAGTCTGCCACGTCTACCATTAAGGCCCTGCTGGAACTTCAGCAGACCACGGGTGTGTATGGATATGAGGGAAAAACTTCTTACCCCTGTTTTGGGAACTGCTTGCTTTTATCTGGAAATCGATGCGTTGCTTTTTGTCTAGCAGCGAAGGAAAAGGCGGAGGCCAAGCCTCGGCAGCACACCATCGATCTGAGTCAGATGGCCGTGCCGATACAGATGCCCACGGAGAGAAGGCAGTCGCCCGAACCCTCAGGACAGGCTGCAGGAGAACCCGAGACCCAAGCAGATGCCACAGGTGTCAATGAAATGACTTGTTTACTAATAGACTTGCGTGCAAATCATTAGTGTTTATTAGTGTTTTTTGTGCAAGGATGGATTTTAGATGATGGCTAAAAAAATATACAAATACAATGGGGGAAAAAAAATTGGAAAAAAAAAAAAAAAAAAATATATATATATATATATATATATATATATATATATGTGTGTGTGTGTGTGTGTGTGTGTGTGTGTGTGTACGTATATATATATATATATATATATATATATATATATATATATATATATATATATATATATATATATATATATATGTATGTGTATATGTATATGTGTGTAAAATGTGTGTGTGTGTATATATATATATATATATATATATATATATATCTATATATATATATATATATATATATATATTATATATATATATATATATAGATATGTGTGTGTGTATATATATGTGTGTGCAAAATGTAAAAAGTTTTATGTTTCTATGTTCAGGTAAAGCGGGGAAGGTTGCAGCAGGGGGTGAAGTGTCGACATCCTGCAGTCAGTCATCAGCTCTGTCTTCTACAGTGAAAAGCTCCAGTACTGCTCCGTCCACCAGCACCAGCTCCAACACTGTGCAGGTATTACACTCCACCCAATTCTCCATCACTGTGCAGGTATTACACTCCACCCAATTCTCAATCACTGTGCAGGTATTACACTCCACCCGATTCTCAATCACTGTGCAGGTATTACACTCCACCCAATTCTCCATCACTGTGCAGGTATTACACTCCACCCAATTCTCCATCACTGTGCAGGTATTACACTCCACCCAATTGTCCATCACTGTGCAGGTATTACACTCCACCCGATTCGCATTGACAGTGTGCGCACACTAGGGCTGTCAATTAAATTGTTTTCATATCTTCTCAATGTACCATAAATTAATATTTTCCATGGTTTCTAATACTCTTAACTGTAACAGATGTTATAATTATATACATTCTCTCTCAATCTCATATTAAATATTAAATCTTATTTAATATTTCTTTTAATCTTTAAAATATTAATTCCTTGTTAATTTCAATGTTACTTTTGTTAGTGTATGGTTTAGTTGTAAAATATGGGACGTGGCTCCTTTAAGAATTCTGTTCCGGTTGCTTTTCCATATAAGCTGGTGATACGTTTAGGTTATACAGAAGCGCATTGCATTCACAAACGAGAAATGCGCTTTATTCCGTAATACGGATTTGGAAATGCGATGCGTTTCCGTACAGTTCCATACGGTGATATACGCTAATATAGTGAGCAGATCATACCTGTTGTGAATGCGCAGATAGTAGGCGTAATTCGGGGAACCGTGAAAGTGCACTGAAGATTCTTTATTCATTGTTCTTTGTTGTTCGGGTTTCGTTCATTCGCCAACACAATGCAGAGTGAAGGAGCAGATCACTCACATAGTAATGCACATTGCGTTAATCACATGTTAATAATATTAGCGCATTAAAGTGCATTTGCATTAATGTGTTGTAAATGCGTTCACTTTGACATCCCTAAATGATGTAAAAAGCACAGCTTTATGAGAATGTGTGTGTGTGTGTGTGTGTGTGTTGCAGGCAGGTCCTGGCAAGCCCATGGAGGAGCAGGCCGTAGTGGAGGAGGGAGAAATGGAATGCGACACATTGGACCCTCAAACTGGACTGTTCTACCGATCAGTAAACCCCTCGCCGCAGACTCCTCCTCCTCTTCCTCCTCCTCCTCCCCCTCCGCCTCCCCCTCTCCAGCAGCACCGTACACCTCCGCAACCCATCAGCAAGCCAGTGGTGCTGTCCATATCCACACCCACAAAGTCAACTCTCAGCCAGACAGAGGTTACTAAAATCATCCCCAGCGCCAGGCCTCCAGCTCCAGCAGTGACTGCACGGGTGGAAAAACCCACCATCTCTCCCGCTCCCTCTCTTTCTGCTCCCTCGGGATCTGGAGTCCAACACACTCCCACCGTCAAACCGGTACACACTCCACAGCTTCCCCGACTGCAGCAAGCACCGAGTACACACAACCGACCCAACACACACACACAGCTCTCCCAGCCTCCACCACTGCAGGCCCACCATCCTGTGGCCTCAGATAAAGCAGCCAGCAGCAGCAGCAGTAGCCAGGTTGGAATACACACACACACACACACACAATCTGGAATGAAAGAAATCACACAATAATTTTTGAGGATTTTGTTTCTCTCATTTTGATTGACAGGTGCAGCAACCAATCATCACACAAGGAGCAGCGGTCACGAAAATCACATTTGGCGCTCCCCCCGTGTCTAGCAGCAGCGGTGAGGCGGCGGTAAAGCTGCAGGCCGAGTCCAGCTCGGAGAAACCCGGCGTCTCGGACATCCTGAAGATCTCCATGATGGAGGCGGAGATCGAGCCAGGCACCGAGGCCGTGGTGGTGGACTCATCCAGCGACTGCAGCACCTTCAGCAGCAAAGCCGCCTCGACTTCACCGCTGATCAGCAGCTCCAAACACCCACACTCGCATACACACGCCACCTTCGGACGCATCCAGAAGAGCAAAGAACTGGATGTTATACAGGTCAGCAGCTACTTGCTTTTATGCGTGTTTTGGTTATAATCTTAATTAGCACTCATATAGTAATTATAGCGAAAATTAATCAAGCTGACTGATAGTGGATTTTATTTATCTTATATTTATTTTATTTACTTGGATCGTATTTGCTGATTAATCAACTGATTAACACGGATACGGGATTAAAAAAGCAAACAAACAACCATTTAAAATAGTCTTGAACTTGATTATAAAAATAAAAATAGGACTGAATTATGAATATATGCTATATATATATATATATATATATATATATATATATATATATTAGTTATTAAATATAATCAGAAAAGGTTTTATTGCCAGGTACAGCAAAGGGTTCAGTAAAGAGCAATTTACAGTAATAGGAATTAGACTTGTCCGGTGTGAGTGTATACATGTATACAGCTTTAAAAACTAGAAAAAATAAATAAATACGTAAAGTGGCTTTGTGCAATTTTGAATGAGAGAGACCGTCCACAAATATATACAGATATAAAGCATGTACACAATCTATAGTGGAATAACGGAATAAATACAGCAGTATGAATTGGTGTACTTAGAATTTGCAGATTAAACTGACCAACATGTATACAGTTGTAAAATATGTACACAATATGCAATGGAATAAATACTATGAACAAAAGTGTAACGTTTGCACTTATATACATATATGTATATGCACTTATATACATATACATATATTGTGTTGCAGAGTAACTAGTTACATGTAACAGCGTTACGTAATTGAATTATAAAATAAATGTAATAGTAATTCGTTACAGTTACTGAGGGGAAAAAATGTGAAAATTAAATGACAGTTACTTATGAAAACGTTAAAGATTACAAATAAGGTTCCATCTGAACAATTTCATGTCAAATCAGTGCTTTAGACGACGGCATGATTTTCACCCGAAACTTGATTTGGATCCAAATGATGACGATCTGCTGCAGTTTCATTTAGAAAAATAGAACCGATTTTTATTTATTTATTTATTTATTTATTTTTAAAGCAGGTTTGAAACATTTTTTTCCTTAGAATGTTAACTTAAAGTGCCACCTAGTGGCCAAGTGACAGTATTAATGTTTCTATTGTCCTGTCTGTGTTCGCTAGTCCGTTGCTTAACTGTTGAATGAGGTAACGGGAAAACATAGTTTATCATTCTTCTTTTTATTCATTTTTTTAGAGGAGTTTAATCATTTATTTGTTCACGTTAATTTCATAGGGCTGATAAAAGTGAGTACACTAAAATAGAAAAAAAAGAGCCTTTAAGCATTGAGGGGAAAAAAAGAGTACTTAGTACATACAAATTTATCCCGTTGACATTTTTGAATGTGTGATCTATGCTACACAAACTCCATAGATACAGCATTCTTTTATAGTCCCTAAAGCAAAAAAAAAACATTCCCTGTTCGATCATTCATGCTTTGTCTTTTATTGTAAAATTGATCATTTTAGTAAAGAATCCTGTTTATGGTCTCTTCAGACTTCCATCATTCGACCCTCCCCCCCAAAATAAAATGACTCACGTCATGGTTTATTCTGCTCACACGATGAGTAAAATGATGCATGCCTTCTTCTGAATGCTTTTGCAGGTTGATCATGTTTTCATTTTTACGTACTATTCCTTTGAAAACAAGCCGATTCTGTTCTATTCAGTTCCCGAAACACCTGCATTACACGCGTGTGTCCCCGAGAGCTGCATTGTGACAAATTACCGGATGTCAGTTTACAGACACTTTCTATCCGTCATCTGGGTATTGTTTTTGGCATGATGTATAAAAAACGCTCTGAACAGCATCAACCCTCATGACCCTTGAAATGTCAGCAAGATTTCTGTCATTACTTAAACTTAAAACTCTCCGTCCTACCAAACACCCAGCATTCGTTTCACTGGGACGGCCAAAAACGCTACTCACTACTTTACAGCGGATCCAACTCCTACTTATAAAAACTCGTCATTGCACTCGTCTGTCTGAGCTCCTACACCTCTCACAGTCTACTGGCTTTATCAGGGGAGCAGATGTTCGAGCGCTGTCTTTCCCCACTGTGGCTATACGTCGTTATTTTTTTCAAATTTTAAGAGATTGTCTAAAATCCCCTGAATAAGAAAACATTCCTTTTTCTTATTGACTTATTGACATTGACTTTCACTTTTATTTAAAAATAATATAGTTCACAAATGAAAAATAATCAAAGAATTGTCTTTCTAATCAAGCTCAGTGGTAGCTCAGTGGTTAAGGCGTTGGACTGTGGACCAGAAGGTTCAAATCCCACCACCACCAAGCTTCCACTAGTGGGCCCTTGAGCAAGGCCCTTAACCCACAATTCCTTAGTTGTAAGTCACACTGTATAAGGGCGTCTGCCAAAATGCCATACATCTAATCTAATGTAATGTGATCATATAGGAACTAGGCCGTTAAATAGGGTTATTAACGCATTAATGCAAATCTACTTTAACAGCACTAATGTTATTAACACGTGATTAACGTGTGATTAACACAATGTGCATTACTATGTGAGTGATCTGCTACTTCACTCTGCGTTGTGTTGTGCGAATGAACGAGCCCGAACAACAAAAAGGAACAAATGAATAAAGAAACGTTCAGTGCATCCACTCACACTTCCTAAATTTCCCCGAATTACGCCTACTAGCTACGCATTCACAACAGGTATGATCTCCTCACTAAATTAGCGTATATTACCGTTTGGAACCTTATGCAAGCGCATCACATTCCTAAATCCGTATTACGGAATAAAGAGCATTTTTCTTTTGTGAACGCAATGCGCTTCCGTATAACCTAAACGTATCACCAGTTTATATGGAAAAGCAACCGGAACACAATTCTTAAAGAAGCCACGTCCCATATTTTACTATTAAAACAACCACTAAACAAAGTAACATGGAAATTAATAGTAAACAAATCATATCCAGAGTAAAATAAATATTTAATAATCAATAATTTTATTAACGGGAGAGATTTTGAGAGAAATTATATCTGTTATGGTTATTTAGAGTATTAGAAAAGTATTAATTTTAGCGTGCATTGAAAACATTAGTCATTATGAGGTATCCCTCTATACCTTTTTTTTTATAGACTCTCCATCACTCTCTCCTGCAGGTGATACCGCAGTACTCCATCATGCCTGACTCGAGTCAATCGAACGTTGTGGTGGAACCGAGCGGCTTCCTGGAGATCACTGACTACACCAGCCAACGCCTGGACGACGAGGCCGCTCTGGACCAGGAAGTGGACAGCAGTAATGATGAAGGCACGGCACCGAGCCCAATGGAGACCTGCGCTGATCAGTCGCAATGAGCCACGAACGGAGAAGGAACGACTAATGATTGGTGGCTTTCTAAGACATTTCATAAAGAACCCTTTTTTTCCCCCACTCTTGGGATTGGTCTATTGGGAGGAGGTGGGGGGGTGTAAATAGTTTTTCTTCCCCCCCCCCCCCTTAAAATGATTTCCTGATTTTCCACTATAGAAAAGTATTCAGCCGTGTAGTGGCATTATTATTTGGTTCCTTCCAGAAGCTTAAAAAAAAAAAAAACAAGAAAAAAAAAACAACAACAACTTTGTTTACTTAATATCTTTCATTATTATACCAGGATCTGCCAGACAGAACGAGCAGAAAGAGTGTTTTATTCTCGTCATTTCGTGTATGCGTGCTGGATATGATTCTCTAGATTTACAGAGCATGAGCTCTTCGTTTAGAAATCTTTATGTTGATTTGTCAAGACTAGAATTTTTTAATTGTTTCATGCCGTTTCTTTTGTTTTTGTTTGTTTATTCCCCGAAAAGCGCGGGTGCGTGCACTGACCCGCTTTAGTGTAAATAGTTCTCACGCAGGCATTGTGAAGATTCTTATCATCTAAATGCACTTGTAAATTGACATTTTGTCCCTAAAAAAAAAAAAAAAAAAAACATCCCCCATTCACTCATTCATGCTTTGTCTTTTAATGTAAAATTGATCATTTTAATAATAGAGTAAACGTTCATTCACGGGTTTCCACCAAAACCTGCACTGTGCTTTTATCTTATCTTGTCTTTTTTTTTTCCCCACACAATCAAACAAATAGACATCAATGACATCATTATGTTGACATCATTATGTCGAGTAGACGTAATGGATATAGGGCAGGTTAGGAAATCCTAGCCGACGCACATTTAAATGTGGAAAGTACCAATTTCCCTGTTTAATCAGCTGATTGCTGTGTGGTGTTTAATCACAGGGATGAGTCGGAGGTGTGTGTGTGTGTGTGTGTGTGTGTGTGTGACGTATTCTGTGTTATCAGGTAAAAAGAAAATGCAGGATGGGCTTCTAGGTGGATTCCAGCACCTGTTAATGGTTATAGTTTGTTTTGGGAAGCTTTCAAATATTATTAGCATCTGGGTATTGTTTGGTTGTTTTTTTTTTGGCATCACACCTCGTGCTTTATAAAAGCCACTCTTTTATCACCATTGATCAGCGTCAAGCCTTGAAATGTCAGCAAGATTACATTTACATTGCATTTACATGTATGTACAAATAGTGCTTTAATTTATTCTCCATCTGAGAATAAATTAACTCTGGGGCACGGTGGCTTAGTGGTTAGCACGTTCGCCTCACACCGCCAGGGTCCGGGTTCGATTCCCGTCTCGGCCATGTGTGTGTGGAGTTACCGGGTTCTCCGGTTTCCCCCCGGTCCAAAAACATGCACGGTAGGTTGATTGGCACCTTGGAAAATTGTCCCTAGTGTATGAATGTGTGTGTGTGTCCTGTGATGGGATGGCATTCCATTCTGGGTGTATCCTGCCTTAATGCCCATAGACACCTGAGATAGGCACAGGCTCCCCGTGACCCGAGGGAAGATCGGATGAAACGGTAGAAGATGAATGAATGATTGATTACAAACTTAAGATACAAACAACTTTGGACTCAGTTCAGGTCTTATTTTAATGTATTTATTTATTTGTTTTATTTTTATTTCCGTCATTACTTAAACTCGTAAAATTCACTGGGACTGCAAAAACGCTACACCCGATCCTTTTCATTAGATTAGAATCGCCTGTATTTGTCACATATACATTACAGCCCAGTGAAATTCTTTCTTCACATATCCCAGCTTGTTTTGGAAGCTGGGGTCAGAGTGCAGGGTCAGCCATGATACAGCACCCCCTGGAGCACAGACAGGATAATGGCCTTGTTCATGAACCCATGGGTGGCCCGCTTGGCCATACCGGGACGGACTCGAACCTCCGACCTTCCTCTCATCAGTAACCCAGCACCTTAAATCACTGAGCTAAACCTACGCCCTCCCTAACTCATGATTAATGATATCAGGGGAGCAGATGTTTTAGCGTTATCTTTCCCCACTGTTTCTATACATCTTTACTTTTACCCCCCCCCCATTTTTGTCTAAAATCCCTCCCGTGTAAAAAAAACAACAACAAAAAAGAAGACATTCCTTCCTTATTATTCCTTAAATCTTAAAGGAGCCACGGCCCATATTTTACAATTAAAAACAATAAGAAATTAATTAATTAACAAGAAATTTGTTTTAAAAGAATCATTTCCAGAGTAAAATAAATATTAAATAATTAAATTATGGTAAGGGGACACGGTGGTTTAGTGATTAGCGCGTTCGCTTCACACCGCCAGGGTCCGGATTCGATTCCCGTCTCGGCCATGTGTGTGTGGAGTTTGTGCATGTTCTCCCCGTGCCTCTGGGTTTTTTTTTCCAGGTTCTCCAGTTTCCCCCGGTCCAAAAACATGCACTGTAGGTTGATTGGCACCTTGGAAAATTGTCCCTAGTGTATGAATGTGAGTGTGTGTTGGCATACCATCTAGGGTGTATCCTGCCTTAATGCCCATAGATGCCTGAGATAGGCACAGACTCCCCGTGACCCGAGGGAAGATATAGCGGTAGAAGATGAATGAATGAATGAATGAATAAATTATGGTACAGGAGTAAATATTTAAATTGATTGACAACCCTCTCAGAAAGGTTTAAGGGGGGAAAAAAACATTCCTTCCTTACTGTTAGACTTTCTCCTTTATTTAAAAGTAGTATAATTCACAGACGTATGCATGAAAAATACCCAAAGAATTGCCTTTCAATCGAATCGAATGTGACCATATTTAACAACCAGGACTGTAACGCATCACTTGAACGGCTTCTGGGTGGATTCCAGCCTCTATAATTATTTGGGAAGCTTATTATCACTATTTACGACCTATGAGCTGTTTGATGCAGGGGGGCGGCAGCTGACCTTTTGTGGAAATTTCGCAGTGCGTCACTAAAAGCCCCTTCCAGACCCTTATTTGCTCTTCCACTGTGTGCTACTTTCTGTTTCGAACGCCGCACCATTGCCCTTGGTGGCGCATTTCCATTAATTTCCATGTTTCGCCCAGGAGTTGGGACTTTCCGAGTGTGTTTTCCTGCAATCCACCGGGAGCCACAGCGTCCACCTTCCGGTCCTATTTAGAGTGTCGTCACAACAATCCACTTACACCTCTGCTTTTCTTTTGTTGTTATCCTTTTCCAAGAACACCAGCATCTTTTGTCCCATCGCATTACAGGCTCCAAATGATGCATGTACACACCTCCTTTTCGAAATAACCTTTACTGTAATTCCCGATGCCGTTTGTTTATTTATCGCCCCGTTTCCAGTTTGTCTTCTTTGTTTGTTTTTTATGATACAGTGACAGTCTTTGTGTATTTATCGAAACAACCTCTACCTATAGGCATCGGGATTCCCCACCATTTAATGCATATTGAAGATAGAGAGCTGGTTTTCCCACAATGGATAGATGTGCATGTGTAGCAAGAGGAAACATTATGAATACTTTTGAAAAGGCTGCTGTGTCTTGTGGTTGCGACAATACAAGTCGCAGACAATCAGCTGGTTTACGCTTTCAGTTTCAGCAACCTTGTCATTTTAGAGCGAAGCATCAGGTGTGGGGGAAAAACCCCGTCTACAAGCTTAAACCAACCCTCCCTCTGCTTAACTGTCAATGGATCAGAGGGTTTTGTGTGTGTGTGTGTCTGTGTGTGTGTGTAAATGGGTGTCTATGTTAAAACAGGGATTGTTATTATTAACTAGGATTTAGCGCCAGATTAAGTCTAGACCCGAATTCAGGAAACAGTTTTACCCCCTCCAATAATGCACTGTTTTTTTTTCCTCTCCCTACGACTAGTTTATCTCTGCTTGCAGAACTGGTCCTGTGAGTTCCATACAGTGTGTAGAGATACGGGATCATGTTCTAAAGCCCACGTGAAAACGGAAACCTGGTTTTGGTTCATTTTTCCTTCTGTAAAGTTGCACGATGAATGTTGGAAGCCGGAGCAATCGGTGAGACCTGTAAACAAGAATCTTTAGATAGATTAGAGGATTTCCTGTATTTGTGATTCTAAGCTGTTAATGCTCCGCTCTCGATCCTCCAGAGAAAAACTAACACCACTTATTAAAGATTTCGGACTTTATAACAGGTTCGCATGGCCAGACGGAGACCTTGGAGCAAATTCACATTTATATAATAATATATATATATATTTTGTGTGTGTGTTTGTTTTTTCTGAAGATTTGAAAGACTCCTACATCTACTTAATCATTCCAGAGTATTCCTCTTGGACATGGGGAATGCTGCGATGGTGCCGTGCCAAGAATATAACAGCAGCAATGTGTTTGTTATGGATTATCCTTGTAATTAGTGTTCAGGGTGTATGCTTAGGTTTAAAAGTCAAGCTTTAGTCAATCTTTTCATTAATAAGGTTTTACTTGCTAGAAAACGAACGTTATTCACAAATACTGAATTTTGACGGTCCATTTTAGTTACGTCTTTACGTTTACGGTATTTGGCAGACGCCCTTATCCAGAGCGACATATAACTGAGCAATTGAGGGTTAAGGGCCTTGTCCACTAGTGGTAGCTTGGTGGAGGTGGGATTTGAACCTGTCCCGAGTCCAATGCCTTAACCACTGAGTTACCACCTCCCCACGTCTTCCTTCCAGTTGTGTTCCCGTAACTAGGCTTTCCAATTCAATACAATAGCCCCAATGTTTTATCATGTATAGGCATTGGGATTCCCTACCCTTTCATGCATATTTCAGATAGATCTGGTATTCCCACAGTGGATAGATGTGGGGAAAACCAGAAAAATGTCCATTGCATGTCTTCCTTTCTTTGTTCCCTCCAAAACTCATCACTTGGAAACCACTTCCTGGCTTCACGTGGACATGCCTCCATAACATTTAATGTTTAAAAAAGAAATCGCAATATGCAGTTCAAATAGCCTGGTCTGAAAGTCTCCGGCTCCATTTGTAAATCTTCAGGGTCTTATCATTATTATTATTATCATTTCGCATTAAACCCATTGTATTCCACAATACAAGGAAACAATCGTAACCGTTCCGAATAGAGCGAATCCTGGAGTTATACATGTGTGAAGCAAAACAAAGTAATTAACACGAACCTCCTCACTGCTCAGGCCTCTGACTCAGATCAGACTATTAGGAGTAAAGACTGGACATGTGTCTCTGATTAACTCGCTGGAATTTTACCGCCTTCAGGATTTATGGATCAGGGTCTTTTTTTATTTTTTGGGTGACACCCCTATTCCTTTTTCCCCTCTCAATCATGTGCACAGACTCATTTGGAAAACCCTGGTATCAGCTCAGAAAAAAAACAACCCCCACAATGCCTTTTAAAACCAGAACCTGACATCAATCTGGACTTTAGACACCTTTATATATATATATATATATATATATTCTGTTTAGAAGAAGTTCTAAGAACATCTAACACTGGAATGCAAATCATTTCCATGGTGTAATCTGGTGGATAAAGAGGTGAGGCACCTTTAGAGGGAGGAGATCGGCATGTTGGCAAGTTTACTGTTGAAGAATAATCACAGACGAGACTCGAGCAAATCCGTTCCAATGGAACTTTATTTATTTATTTCGCCTGCTTGTTGCTCAACCCTGCTGTTTCATCGCCGACTCAACCGCGTCTCACCGATTTCCAGATAAAAGCTGCCGAGCGGAGCGGCTATATTTAGCGCCATTCCTGTCTGGCGTTTGAATACAATATTAAAAAAAAGAAAACAATATGTTAATTCCGATGACACATCGTTTATAGTAAAAACAAAATGTTGATACTGTACAAACCAGAAGAGTTGGTTTGAAACTGTCGATCAACTGTAAATTACACGCCCCAAAATAGGGAAAACAAAAATAAAAACATCTTGTTGATGAAATATAGCCAGACATGTTAAAACATACAAGACGTATATAGTATCCACTAACACCGTTGGTAATACGGTCATGGATAATAATTATTAATAATTCTTATTTTATTATCTTATTTTATGTTTTATAATTATGTTATAATAAAGTCAATCATTGTGACCTGTATAATTAAAAATATCTCTTGAATATTCACACTTATTAGCATTCTTTTGAAGTCAAAATAATAAATGAATTTCGAAGTATAATGAAATGAATAGGGGGCACGGTGGTTTAGTGGTAAGCACGTTCGCCTCACATGCCAGGGTCCGGGTTCGATTCCCGTCTCGGCCATGTGTGTGTGGAGTTTGTGCATGTTCTGCCCGTGCCTCAGGGGGGTTTTCTCCGGGTTTTCCGGTTTCCTCCCGGTCCAAAAAGCATGCACGGTAGGTTGATTGGCACCTTGGAAAATTGTCCCTAGTGTATGAATGTGTGTGAATGTGAGTGTGTGTGTGCCCTGTGATGGGTTGTAATTCAATCCAGGGTGTATCCTGCCTTAATGCCCATAGACGCCTGAGATAGGCACAGGCTCCCCGTGACCCGAGGGAAGATCGGATAAAGGGGTAGAAGATGAATTAATGAATCAATCAATCAAATTAAAATTTTTGATTTTTTTTCGTACACCCAAATGATCTATTACAATGCAAAAGGCCTGTATTGTGTTGTTGAGTTTACAATCTAGGACGTGGCTATGAATAACAAAAGTGTTGATAATTGCATTTCCTTCCCAACAAATAATTAAGAGGTTCAACTAGAAATGTTTTGAAGTCGTCCTGCAACTGAATTGCGAAGATTGTTTGAGGAGCCAAAATGCCTTCGAGGAACTCATTTGTAGAATTGCAGTAATTTAGTTGGGGTCCATTAAAACTACAATCCGACATCCCTGACAGAAAATTGTTTAGAAATGAGGTAGTATAGTAGAATATCCATAAACATGAGTATCAGCAATTTGTCAGGACAAATTCAATTATTAAATTACTTAAATAATAGGGAATGAAGTGACAACGAAGTAAATAAACAATAAAAGAAATGCCTTATTATAATAAGCTGGTTAACTGTGACGATTGTAGCCAGAAAATGTGGCACAGAAAATTTGAGACTAATATGATGTGAGTGCAGAAACAGGTGGGGAAAAAAAAAAAAAAATATATATATATATATATATATAAAAACCTAAACTTATCACCAGTTTATATGGAAAGCATCCGGAACAGAATTCTTAAAGGAGCCACGTCTCATATTTTACAATTAAAATCACCACTAAACAAAGTAACATTGAAATGAACAAGAAATTAACATTCAAAGAATAATTTCCGGAGTAAAATAAATATTAATCAATCAAAAGGGAGAGCTTTTGAGTGAAATGTATATAATTATAACATTTGTTACAGTTAGAGTATTAGAAACATGAAAAATATTAATTCATGGTACTTTGTGATTAAATATTTGAGTTGATTGACAGCCCTATCACAAAGGTTTCAGAGGGGGGAGAGGGCATCTACTCACAACCAAAGACCAATTTTTATGATCAGATTTAAACGCACTTCAAACTATTTGACAATAAATACCAGAAGTGGATTTATTGCATACAGAGAAGTAACCATATTGAAGAGTATCTCATGTCCGTGTTAAAATATGTTGGTGGCTCCTTAATGTTTTCAGGCTGCCAGGGAATCAGAACACTTACATATATATATATATTTTTTACTTTATTGAAAATTCTCTTCTTTGCATATCCCAGCTTGTTTTTAGGGTCTAGGGTCAGAGCACAGAGTGAGTCATGATACGGCGCCCCCTGGAACACATAGGGTTAAAGGCCTTGCTCAAGAACCCAAGGGTAATAGCTTGGTGATACCAGGGCTCGTTCTTCCGACCTTCCGATCAGTAGCCCGGTACCTTAAAAAAGTGTCCCCCACCCCCCAGGCTGTGGACTGGTACCAGTCCGTGTGTCAATTGGTACCGGGACGACCACCGGACCGACCACTGATTTTGTACAATTATTTATTTTTGGAAAATTACTGTATTTTCTCCACCACACTTTACACATGTCACGATGCTTGCCACGGTCACATGACTTTCCTTCATCCACCCTTTAAAGGGGCTGCTCCGGCCACTAACACATAATAAATACATTACCGTTAAACAATATCCAGTGCGGAGTGACTTAAAGACTTAAAGACTTAAAGAAAGAAGAAGACTTGAAATATGGATTTATTGAGACAGGTCATATCCCACACACCAAACCCTGCTCAGTCTAATATTACGGCGACAGTTTATTTATCCGCCAAACCTTAAAGGCCGCTCCGTGAAGATATTGGCTGATATTAAACTGGTCCGTGGCGCAAGAAAAGGTTGGGGACCTGCTACCTTAAACCACTGAGCTATGCCCCCTCCCCATTGTGGTACACTTACAATGTGATACTCTAGTATTATGTTATCAGGTCTCTTACCGTGTAGGAACAATCCCTTTTTGTTTGCACAATTGGTCGGCACATTGGTTGGTAGCATTTTGTTTTATTTATTTATTTGTTATAGCACCTTGGTTTTGGGGAAACGTCGTTTCATTTCACTGTATATTGTTGAAATGACATTAAAAGCCTTCTTGACTTGACGCTCGTTTTAGTAGAAAATGGTGTTTTTTATGAAAGTTAAAGGTTAAAAAATAATGTGAGCTTTTTTTTTTGCTCATATTTACTAACGTTATCAAGAATATAAACAGAAGGCCACTTGTTCCAGGCAAGATCCAGCAGTGTTGTTTTTCCAATATTTGACTATCATGAGCAGCTCAAACAAGTCTTCTCTTTCTCATCTGATCCTTCACATCTACCACCAACTGGAAAACCTTCCATTCACTGAATGTTTTTGGGGGGTTTTTGTAGCGTCCTGTTAAAACTCTGTTAACTGTTACAACTAAAATATTTACTCAAACATTTCCAGTACCAACATCTGCAGCGATGTCAGTGTAACGGAGCAGCGAGCATTTGTGCAGGTATCGATGTTCCATGCGAACGTAATCTGATACTTTGGATGATTGAGCAGAAACGTGTAAACCTACAGGTGTTTCTAATAAAGTGTACGTGTTCTTGTACAGAGAGCTGAAATGATCATTCCTGACTGCTCCATTATTTTTAATCCCGAGCAATTTCTGAGTTTGATCCAGTTTTTACACATCACCCACATTCTTCCAAGGCATTCACAACGATTTAAAATCACGTATTATGGGACAGTTAAGATTATTTTCTTTCATATCGCAGCTACTTGTGTGTACAGTAGTGCTGCACGACACTTTGATCAAATGTGAAATGTGGATTTTTCTCCATGAGAATTGAGATCACGATTCTTTCACACGATTCTCATTTTTTCCAACAAAACAAGACGAGACAATCAGTTAAAGTTAAAGTAACAAAAATAATCTACCAATAACTGTGTAAAAAACAGCAATAACATGTGAACGTAGCGTGATGTGAATGCAGGGAGGCTGGTTTTTACTTCTGCGTGGAGTGAACGTTGTAGCCTACGCACGTAGCCGACGCCGTCGTGAGCGTTTATACTTCTGCGTCGCTCTGCAGTGACTATTCCCAAACACTAGTTGGCGGTGTTTGGGCTTTGGTGTTTTGGGTTTCTGCTGCAGCAACAATGGGGTATTCCTTCAGTGACAGCAATTATCAGGCAGTCTTTGTAAAATGGTGATGAAGAATCATAGAGGCGTTTATATTTTCTCTTCCATGATCCCTTCCGCTGCTTGTTCCATGTCCATGCTTTATTTCTTTACTATGGACTTTAAAAATGGCAGTACGGAGGAATACATATGACGCTATACCGGAAATACGCCGCCGAGACGACCAATCACAGACCTCGTGCTACAGGATACACTGTAGTCTCGACGCAGAAGTAAAAACCAGAATATACTCGGAAGTGAATTGCTGTTATTTAGTAATGAGATCGTATATATGTATAGATGAAGATTTTTTTCCCCCTAATGTACTGCATGCTTTACATTTAACAAAATACATTTTCATTACATTTTCCCCTTTAAAATATAGTAGTAGTTCTGTATAACTCTGTATAAAAAAAACAAAAACAAAAACGAGAGTACTCGATGAAATCTCGCTCTGTTAAAACCAACATAAAGGGTTTATTGTGTCAGAACTAATCCTGTTTGTGCTATAATGACGTATCTCCCTTCAAATTTTTCGTCTGCTCTCAATTCTGAAAAGAGCAGACAGACTCAAAATGACTCACCAGAAGAAATTTCGATGTCCTCCGATCTTGAAGCTGTCTGAACCCCAGACTCGGCTTATACAGGAAATTGTCTCATTCTGAAAGGAACTCATTTGATGTTCTTTTGGGTAATGTTGTATGGCTGCTGCGTAATGCTCGCTGTGAGGGCGAATCAGTTTCACTAACGTAATGATGATGTGTCTGGCTCGGGAGCGCCAACTCTTCAGATCGGGTTCGAATCTAATTGATTACAGATCATTTAGAGTGCGTAAGAAGATGTTTGGACGAAATGGGGAGTGTAAACACTGTGTCCTCATACTAAATGTTTGTGTACTGAGACCTCACAACACAAACACGGCATTCCAGTGCTAATTATAGCACCGGGAAAGGCTTATTTTAAATGTCTGGTTCTCAAAGGTAGCGTTTTGTTTTTGTTTTTGTTTTTTTTTTGTATGTTTATTTCATTTGGAAGAATTTACGATTACAAATTACAGAATAGCCTTGTCACATATACAGTACAGCAAAGTGGAATTGTTTCTTCACACATCCCAGTTTGTTTTTGGAAGCTGGAGTCAGAGCGCAGGGACAGCCATGATACAACGCCCCCTGGAGGAGCATAGAGGGTTAAAGGCCTTGCTTTTTGCCGCACAAGTGCATTTTATTTGCAATTAATTTCAAATGGATCACAGATTGAATTTATAACAAATGCAGCTTTTTAATGATTTTTTTTTAAACACTTAAATGGGACCTTATTGCATCTTCATATGTGCTATCATTGATGAGAAATGAATGTGAAATCAAATGTACTTTAATGTCAGTTAGCAATGCACTTAAGTGTGAATTAAATGTACTGTGACTAAACATATTTACACTGCATTAAACAATTTTGGACATCATACTTAAGTTGTAATCAGTTATGGAAAATGTGCTTTAGTTGGTATCAGTCAATTCCAAGAAACAAGTGCACTTCTTTATAACACTATTAAAACAATGAATAATAAAACTTAATTGGGCATTAGCACAAAGTGTGTTATTAAAATGTGCACTTAATTGTGTTGAGAATTTTATCATTAAAGTGTACTCTGCTTAAGTTCTTTGTAGTTATAGTATATTATCTGCCTTCTCTTTCACAAGGGTGGGTTTTATATATGATCCCTCAGTAAATCTGGGTTTCCTCCTACCTCCCCGTTCTTAACTGCCCTGAACTGTGTGTGTGTGTGTGTGTGTGTGTGTCTACATCCCCGCTTGTCATGAATTTGGCATGCCATCCACATTGTATTCACACATTATACTCAGTGTTTCTGGAATAGTCTGGATCCACTTCAGCCCTCCCTATTATAAAGCATTTACAGAACATGTTCAAATATTATTCTGGGCAAGAGGCTCATTTTCTTTTGTTAGATAACAATAACTGTAAACGTGTTGATCCGTCCATGTTCTACATAGATGCTATGAATCCTTACTGAATACCTAAATCGGAATAATTCTTTTTTTTTTACTCCAGTGTTGTAAAACCGAATACGCATACGTACTAAATTACACAGAGGAAAGAGAACAGGTTTATGAAGACGAGGCGTACAAGATATTTTACTAAAGTGTGATAAAATACACCTGTTTGCTGTTTAGAAAAATAAACAAATTCCACTTTGCTAAATCTTTGTGATGTTGGGGTTTTAATAACTCCCCAAACAAACACACACACACACACACACACATTGTAAGCCACACCTGCACATCTGGAATTACTCAAAGACCCTGTGTGTGTGTGTGTGTGTGTGTGTGTGTGTGTGTGTGTGTGTGTGTGTGTGTGTGTGTGTGTGTGTGTGTGTGTGTGTGTGTGTGTGTGTGTGTGTGTGTGTGTGTGTGTGTGTGTGTGTGTGTGAGTATGTGTGTGTGTTTGTGTGTGCGTGCTTGCATGTAGTTTGCCTCTGACTAAGCACTGCTTGATCTCTTTGTGAAGTAATTTTTTGTGTGTCTGTGTGTGTATTTTGTGTGGACATCTGAATCTAGTTTGTCATGGTTGTATTTATATATATATATATAAAGTGCATTGCATATATTTTGTCACATTATAACTAGAAACTGTATTTTATGTGGATTTTATGTGATATACCAATGCAAAGTATCGCATAATTGTGGAGTGAAAAAAAAATGTTATCGATTTAAAAATCTGAAAAGTATGGCGTGTGTATATGTATTCAGCCCACCTGACTTTCCCCCTTTCACTGCAATTACTGCTGCATGTCGTTTTGGCTATGTCTCTACCTGATTTGCACATCTAAAGAGTCATTTTTGCCGGTTCTTCTTTGCCAAGCAGCTCGACTGGAATCAGATTGGATGGAAAACGTCCCGCCTGCCATTTCAAGACTCGCCAATGATTGTCACAAGGATCCTTTTTAACACATGACATATTCTAGGATCTCAACCATTCCTCGGTAGCTCTGGCTGTATGTTTAGGGTCGATGTCCTGTTGGAAAGTGAACCTCCGCCCCAGTTGCACGAATAACAGACTCACCCACCTGAGCTGTGGATTTCTGCAGCTCCAGAGTAACAACGGAGGCCTTCTGGCTGCTTCTTGAACCGATGCTCTTCTTACCCGGCCTGTTGGTTTAGGTGGACAGCCAGGTCCTGGTAGATTAACAGTTAGTGCCATAATATTTTCCTTTTCGGATGATGGATTTAACCGTGCTTCGTGAGATCTTCAAAGCTTGGAATATGTTTTTTTATAACCGCGCCGTTCTTGAAACTTCTCCACAACTCTATCCGTGACGTGTTCTTTAGTCTTCATGATGCAGTTTGCTCACTCATGAACAGCTGCAATTGTACCGGGATTTAAGTACACAAAGGGTATTAGTAATTAGGTGACTTCTGAAGGCAGTGGATTGCACTGGATTTGATTTAGGGGTTATTGGAGTAAAGAAGGGGGGGGGGGCGTGAATACATATGCACGCTCACTTTTCAGATTTAGAAAAAAATCTTTACGATTCATGTATCATTTTCCTTCCATTTCACAACTAGGGGATACTTTGTGTTGGTCTGTCACATTCATTCATTTTCTACCGCTTTATCCGATCTTCCCTCGGGTCACGGGGAGCCTGTGCCTATCTCAGACGTCTATGGGCATTAAGGCAGGATACACCCTGGATGGAATGCCAACCCATCGCAGGGCACACACACACACACACACACACATTCATATACTAGGGACAATTTTCCAAGGTGCCAATCAACCTACCATGCCTGTTTTTGGACCGGGGAGAAACTGAAGAACCCGGAGAAAAAACCCTGAGGCACGGGGAGAACATGCAAACTCCACACACACATGGCTGAGACGGGAATCGAACCCGGACCCTGGCGGTGTGAGGCGAACGTGCTAACCACTAAACCACCGTGTCCCCTTGGTCTGTCCCATCCCGATAAAATACATTTACCTTTTGTACAAAATGTGAAATATTCAAGTGGTATGAACTGCATAGAAAATAGTCCATTTTTCAGAATATACCATGGTAAAGAGAGAAAAAATTCATCATGTATACTACAATGTACTGATATACTACAACTAGCTTGTTTACAATCTCTGAATTTGATCTACTTTTTCACCACACTTGGCGCTATTGGGACATTGTTTGTCCTATGGTTCATGTCCTGTTGCAGTGGAAATGATCTGGAACTAAACAACAAACAAGAGACAAACAAGCTTGTCATATTCTCTGTTCAAGTTTCATTCTTTTCACATGTGGATGTGATTTTGAATCACATGGCTGAATTATCCGAGGCCAGCGCAGTCAAGTGACCATGATCTCATTTAAAACCACCGTAAATATCAACAAACCGATTTCCATCGTGCCATGTGTTGAGCATTTTTTTTTAAAAACCCAAGAAATTGTTTGTGTGGAAAAGAAAGAGGTCCATCTGGAATACTTGGTCCGAGGCTTTGAATGTTCATGAGATGAAGTAAGAGAGTCTTTGTTCACGTTGTATTCCCAAAACAATGCCATGTCTATAAAAAAACATTCTGCTACGATATGCCGACAATAATGCTACAGATGTTCGATGTGCGATCAACCCAGGTGAAACTTTAGCACCGGGGGTTTGAATTCCAGTATGGTTTCTATTACACCCTCACCGATTTCCCCTTGTCATTGTCCCTAAAACAGGGGAAATCCCTTATGCTATTTAACTATTTATTGGCAAAGTACTGCTTGTTATATGAACCTGGGAATCAACATCGTGACTGATTTTCAACAATTGTCTGATCCCAGGTGTTTTTTTTTTGTTTTTCCAGAACAATAAACTGTAGATCATATATGTAAAAAGAAGCAAACAATATACTTCAAATTTTTTACGTTTAAGCAATCGATTAGTAAAAACCTTATGCAAGGCAGGGCAATTTTATTTATATAGCACATTTCATACACAATGCTTATTCAAAGTGCTCTACATAAAAGGTCACGGAATAACGGCTAAAATAAGTAAGACACGCGTCGCATGTAAAACAAAAGTCAAAAAATGACCAAGTGTGGGTGTAAACAGGCGAGTATTTTATTTATTTATTTTTTCCTAATGTGTTACGCTCCTCGAGAACGAGCACAAGCTCAAAAGATAAGACTCAAAGGAAGCACGTTTTACCCTTCTTGTTGGAGAGATTAGGGTAAAGAAGGGGACCGCAAAAGCAACAGCTTGCGTCAAACCATACAATATGCCATGACAAAAAAAATCGCAAACATTATTGTGTCTTCATGTGATGGAACTTTGGGATTCATAAAAGATAAAAAAACAAAAAAAAAAACAATAAACCCTCACGGGAATAATTCTTGGAATAATGCTTGGAATGGGTGGAGTCCATAACAAATGGCTCATTAAATGTAATTTACTCTTCCCATTCCCAGTTTATGTAGTAGTTCAAAAGCTTCCTTGAACAGTTACACATTTCCTGACAACGATTGCTAGTAACTGTCCGAATATGTTCTTGTTTATAAAAACAACAAAGATGTCTCTTTTTCCCTCTCTCTCCCTCGTCCTGTCTTTCTCTCTCTCACACTCTCTAATGGGGAAATAATAGTACACGTGAAAATGGTATATATTAGCATATTAGTGAAATAATATTTCTGTAAAACATATGATATATGTGGAATTTCTCCCTTTAAAAAGTGTACTGATTTCATTGTATCGGTGAACAAAGGAACGATGCTTTTCTTTCGCTGACTCAGAAAAGTGTAGCGTAGTAAAAGTGCAATAGTGTGACTCAGTATTGGTCATAAAGGAGAAAAGTGAGTGCAATCTGTTTGTAGTTTAGAGACCACCTCAAGGCGCCGTTAACCCCCGTCCTCACACAGGACACCAGTCCTGTGATTATATTTGCCGGGAAGAGGCCATGTACAACTAGAATATTTAAAACGCGAACGGAACTGGTATGAGTGTTCAGGAAAATATATGTGTATATGTGAAAATATGTATGTGAAAATACACACACACACACACACACACACACACACACACACACACACATATATATATATATATATAGTTTGCCGTTTTTATATATATATAGACTATATATATATATATATATATATATATATATATATATATATATATATATATATATATATATGACTATACGGGACGTGGCTCCTTTAAGAATTCTGTTCCGGGTTGCTTTTCCATATAAACTGGTGGTTTAGGTTATACGGAAGCACATTGCATCATACCTGTTGTGAATGCGCAGCTACTAGGCATAATTCGGGGAAATTTAGAAAGCTTATTTATTCGTTTATTCATTAGTTCTTTTTTCTGTTCTTTGTTGTTCGTTCAGGTTTCGTTCATTCACAATACATATACATTATCATATATATATATATATATATATATATATATATATATATATCTATATATAATTTTATACAGCTAAATGCTTATGATAGACCCCTTTGTGACTGTGTTGCACAGCTGAGAAGTGTTTGTAATAATGTATCTAGAAGGTCTGCAGGCTGGAATTGCTTGTTTGTTTGTTTGTTTTTTTTTTTGGGGGGGAAGGGGGGGGGCAAGTTTGAAGAAAACATTCCATTATAATTCCATTCCATCATCATTATCATTCATTCATTCATCTTCTACCACTTTATACGATCTTCCCTCGGGTCACGGGGAGTCCTGTGTCTATCTCAGGCGTCTATGGGCATTAAGGCAGGATACACCCTGGATGGAATGCCAACCCATCGCGGGGCACACACACTCACAATCACACACACACACATTCATACACTAGGGACAATTTTCCAATGTGGTATCATCATTATTTCCGTCAAAAAAATTTTTTTAACATTTCCCTTTGCTATACTTTTTTCTAATTTCGTGTGTGTTTTCAAGGAACAATACAAAAAAAGTGTGCCATATATATTATTTATATATATATATATATATACGTGATTAGTAATACTAATACTAATACTATACTAATTATACATACTAACTGAACAGAAACACACGAAAAAGCTGTTTCTTTCTTCTTTGCTTCTTGCCTAACACACAGCATATATATATATATATATATATATATATATATATATATATATATATATATATATATATATATATGTACATGTTATGCAAGAAGCAGCTTCTTTACAATCTGTTTTCTGAAACCTTTTAAGAGTCAAATCTAGATCCAGATCTCATTTTGAGTCTCATTCGCAGTTGCAAGACGTCAAAAAGTGAGATATGCATGCCTAATTTAACCATCACGCCCGTGGGTTCTTTTCTCTCTGTCAGCACTTCCTCAAATGTACATATTTCACAGAGAACTATTTTAAATCACACACACACACACACACACACACACACACACACACACACACACACACACACACACACACACACACACACACACACACACACACACACATTTACCAATACCCACCTAGATGCCATCCTGAGTTTTAACACAAAGTAGTTTCTTTCATCTCACACTTTCATTGCTGTTTTTTCTTAGGGTTGTTCATGTTCTTGTTTAGAGATGTACATGTGTAAAAGTGTGAAAAGTTCTCAGCATCTGTCTTACTTGGATTGGGGCCCAACTTCGGCAAAACAAAGACCCATCATTTTTCTCTCCGTAGCTCAGTATCAGTCTTTATAGACCTATATTTATTGCTCACATGGTTTGCTATCTGAGAAGGAACACACATTGCTCTTTGCCAAATGCACACCGCTCCACAAGGATCTACGCATAGTGAGTAAGTTTACAAGCACAACTGGTATCAATTATGATACCATTCCACTGAAACCCATTTATTTTTCTTTTATGACATGCCCTGTGTGAAGCAGCAGCCAGGAAGGCAGATAATACTGAGGTCATTTTCATGAACTTGTTCCTATTAAGACAGATTTCATTATTATAATTATTATTAATATTATTATTAATATTTAGTTTCTTGGCTTTTAAACATTTTAGTTCAGTAAATGTGGGTATTTTATTCACCGTAAATCGTGCACATATCACTGAATCTGTTACTGAATCGGATGATCGGCCGGATGATCTGTTTCTTAGGCACTCCATGACTACCTATAAACAAGCTAACAGACTAGAACAACATGTTTTGGTTCAAAACATGCCAAATCCAGTAATTAATTCTGTTTAATAATGAGTCACATCTCGCGGCCTTTCTATGGGAATGTAAGAGTCGGAGATGTAAACCAAATAAAGTACTACATGCAACACTTCTTTTAACTCTCTTAAAATGTCATTTGCTAAACATACAATAAAAATGTCTCTCTATGTTCGCCAACCAAAATATTTCCCACAGACCGAGCCCACTGCAGTGCAGTCTCTGTGGGCTTCTAATGTCAAAGCTGCTGCTACAGGGTCCCTCTGGACTTCCACCGACCCCAAACTTAGATTGATATCATGGCAGTAAACAGCTGCTATTATAGATATGTACTATATGTACACCAAGGCCATGTCCTCTCCCCTCAGCATTCGGTGACACACTTAAAAACCCTCGTTAAAGACCTGCGTGTCTTCATGCCCTGCATACTGAGATCATTTGACGTTTATATCTAGGTCAAATTTGTGTGATGGGGAATTGTTTCACACCTCTCGCTGTATCTCACAATTACACATACTCACAAATCTTTAGAAAGGGGATTAGAGGTATATTAATATGACAGTATAAACAATATTAAGTAGTCATATTATTCATGTTATGTTACAATAACACAGTTTCAAATCAATGACTGAATGACTTATACAATGACTTATAGAATAGATTATAATTTGTTACATATATATACATATATATATATATATATATATATATATATATATATATATATATATATATATATATATATATCTCTATATATATATATATATATATATATATATCATATATATCTATATCTTTGCATATCCCATCTTATATACAGGGTCAGCCATGAGGGTCAGCCCTTGGCAATACCTGGGCTCAAACCCCCGACCTTCCGATCAGTAACCCAGTAACAAATAAAAAGGCCTTAACCACCTTGCACCATTTGTTAACTACCTTTCATTCATTCATTCATTCATCTTCATCTTCTACCTCTATCTCAAATTCTACCGCTTTATCTGATCTTCCCTCGGGTCACGGGGAGTCTGTGCCTATCTCAGGCGTCTATGGGCATTAAGGCAGGATACACACCCTGGATGGAATGCCAACCCATCGCAGGGCACACACACACACACTCACATTCACACACACACACACACTCACATTCATACACACAGTCACACACTAAGGACAATTTTACAAGGTGCCAATGAACCTACCGTGCAGGTTTTAGCCCTAGGGGTACCGGAGAAAAATAACATAAGGCACGGGAAGAACATGCAAACTCCCCACAAACATGGGGGAGGACGGAGAATCGAACCCCGACCCTGGAGGTGTGAGGCGAACATGCTACCCGCTAAACCCGCTGTTAACTACCTTTCCCTATTTAAATTTCGATATTTTCGATTTCTCCTTACAAAAACTAACTTTATATTTTGCATAATAAATGAAAACCACAATGAAATACAGTTTATAAGGAGTACAAATATTCACATTATGCCATCTGACAAGTCCAAATACATATGTAAATATAATGTAGATAATGTCTCTATAGAACAACTGCAGTTCTGCACTGCACACACACACACACACACACACACACACACACACACACACACACACACACACATACATCACAGATATACATATATATATATATATAGATATATATATATATATATCTATATATATATATATATATATATATATATATATATATATATATATATATATATATATATCATTCATTATTCATTCATTCATCTTCTACCGCTTTATCCGATCTTCCCTCGGGTCACGGGGAGCCTGTGCCTATCTCAGGCATCTATGGGCATTAAGGCAGGATACACCCTGGATGGAATGCCAACCCATCGCAGGGCACACACACACATTCACACACACATTCATACACTAGGGACAATTTTCCAAGGCCAATTTTGCCAATTTTCCAAGGTGCCTACCATGCATGTTTTTGGACCGGGGGGGAAACCGGAGAACCCGGAGAAAAACCCCCTGAGGCACGGGGAGAACATGCAAACTCCACACACACATGGACCGAGACGGGAATCGAACCACGGATCCTGGGCGGTGTGAGGCGAACGTGCTAACCACTACGCCACCGTGCCCCTATATATATATATATATATACATATATATACACATATATATATATATATATATATATATATATATATATATATATATATATATATATATATATATATAGATATATATATATATATATAAATCCTAATATGCTTAAGGAAAAATAATTATAATATAATAATAATAATAATAATAATAATAATAATAATAATAATAATAATAATAATAATAGTTGGATAATTCTGTACATTAGATCAGAAACAATTTAGGATAATATTAATAACCCTCGGAATTGTATCTGGTGTTGTCTGCATATAGAGGCTAGAAGAATGTAATTGAATCCTGTTCTTTGTCAAATGTGGGTCAGAGACTTGCGCTCGCCTGCTAATCCAAAAATGTCGTCTTGGAATGTAAATGCATGTCTTGTTGGCACTTAACTTACTGAGAAATGCATACAAGATTGTTGAAGATTAAACACTTTTTAAACGATGTACCAAGCCAACAAATACCAAGCCTGACTTTCACACACCACAGTCCATTTCAGCTAAATGTGAAATAATGTACTTGTTTAACAGATTCCACAAAGCTTTACTGTGTGTTTACTAAGTGACCATTGCTGTTTACCCCAGAAACTGTTTTGTGATCAGTTGCAGCTGTAACCCTTTCACATGGTGTGCCGTGTCCAGTGGGGTGTTCAAAGACATTCCTGTATAATTCAGTATAGGGTTTCACATTTTAAACAGTAATATGCACAAAAAAATGTGCATATATGTATTAAAAACAGTTTTTTGGCAATATTTGCTTTACGTGTTCTTATAATTTTTACTTTATATTTTTGCTGCAAATGTGTGTGACTAAGGTTGGTAGTGAAATGTTTGGGAAATTAAAATGCTTCAGCCCTAATTTAAGTCATTAACAAAGGGTCCATCACTGGCCATTTATTAATAAAATTAAATAATATTAATTATTATTCTGTTAAAATAATAATTATTACTGTTATTAATTGTAATTTAATTAAAATTTAATTAATTGTGTATATCTGGCATTTAAGGGTACAGACTAACTTTGTGTTGAATCAACATCAATGAATTTGACAATTAACACAAAATAAAACACAAAATAAAAATATAAGTACAGTATTTGGCAGGCGCCCCCTTTTACAGCAACTCACAAGAAGGGTAAGGGCCACAGAGTGTTTCTCAAAAGTTGGGGGTTTGCGCCCCCCTAGCTGTGACACACCCCCCGCCCTAATTCCCGATATGTGCATTCCCATGCCTCCCCCCCATCAACAATTCCTGATATGACACGCCCCCCGCCCCTCCATCAAGAGATGTACGCACACTAGCGGGGGGTTTTGGCGTGACAGGTGAAACTTCTTCCTAAGAGGGCGTAACAGAAAAAGCTTTAGAAGCACTGCACTATTGGCAAGGCACGGTGGCTCAGTGGTTAGCACATTCGCCTCACACCGCCAGGGTCCGGGTTCGATTCCCGTCTTGGCCATGTGTGTGGGGAGTTTGCATGTTCTCCCCGTGTCTCAGGGGTGTTTTCTCCGGGTTCTCATGCACGGTAGGTTGATTGAAACCTTGGAAAATTGTCCTTAGTGTACTGTATGAATGTGTGTGTGAATGTGAGTGTGTGTGTGTGCCCTGCGATAGGTTGGAATTCCATCCACGGTGTATCCTGCCTTAATGCCCATAGACGCCTGAGATAAGCACAGGGTCCCCGGGACTCGAGGGAAGATCATCAGATATAGCAGTAGAAGATGAATGAATGCACTTGTGGCAGCTTGGTGGTGTTGATTTGAACTTGCAACCTTTTCACCCAGCATCCAAAGCCTTAACCACCATAATAATCCTACTGTTGTGTTACAATCAAGATTTTGCTGTTTTGTCAGAAACAAAAAGGGTTTTTTTTTGCTCCAGACTAACCTACAGAAAATCCACCTCCAACGCTCTGATACAGCACGCCTTCCAATATGGAAAACCCAATAGTACACTGAATCAGTAAGGAAATCTGTTTTAAGCGCATGCCTCCAGGCAATTCAGTGCCTGTGAAATGTGGACTTCAGAGTAGTTTCTGGTGTTACAGCACCACATACTTTACGCATTTGATTCTTCCTCGTTCCCATAAGGGACGCTCAAATTACAAAATCCACTCTCGGTCTCACACTTACTGAATCAGGATGAAAAAACAGGCTTGTTTCTTTTTAACAGCCACGGTTTGCTTTCTTCTTTTTCCGCAGGTCTTCCAGTGTCACCTTGCAAATCTCCATAAATTTGTTTTTAGGGGAAAGTAGAATGCAATTAATTCTCTGGGCTCTGTTTTCAAACGTCCGCCTGATTGATTTATGTGCCGTATACAGTCGTTTTCCCCCGCAGCCCCCCCCCTCCCCCCACCGCCCCCCCCCGCCCCCGAAGACTACATGAAAGTTCGTTCTCTTTTAGCCTTGATTGGATTGTCCGACTCTCGGTGCGTGCATGCATTTATTGAGGCTTGAAAGGAAGTTCTGATGAATTCGGACCGGATGAAACTCGCTGCTCGGAGGATGTGAGATACATCAATGGATGTGAGACTGACCTTCACATCATCGTTTATCTCACAGACCATGTGCAATGCTGACTCACATGTTAACCCCCCCCCTTCCATCCACATGACACGCAGCCTGACTAAGAGCTTAGTTATCAGCAGACATATACACATGTTTGAGAGATGATTGCTTGTCTTTTCCCCCTTTCACTTGACGCAAAACGTTTGCTTGCAAGTACTTTTTTTGTTATTAAACGTAAATATGAGTTAATGTCAGTCTGTGGGTGAGTGGGAGGTGGAGAGCAGACAGAAGAAGGAATTACAGACCAGTACAGTGGGTGGGGGGGAAACATTTCCTATGGACAAACAAGTTACAGGAGAGAGAAGAAACAGATAAGATTCATAGATAAGTGCTGTCTGGACCCACTCAAACTGCAGGTTTGGGGCTCGAGGATGGGAAGGGGTGATGGGTGTTTCAGTATGTATGTGAATTTTCAGTTCACTTTTTGTTGTGTGTGTGTATGTTAAGTTGTGTGTCGATATGCCTATACATGAATGGTAATGGAATAGCTGCATTTCAGTGCAGGAATCTGGGTCCTGTTAAATGGCAGATTAAAGAAAGTAGATCAGTTTCTGTTTCAGATTTGATCATTAGTCATTCGTTTAGTGTTAACTCTATACTCTATACACTAAGAGAATTGTCCACCAATCAGTTATGTTTCGTTCAAGTCAAGTGAATTGATTTCTGAATAACTGAATTGTTTTTATTTACCTGTTTTACCTGGCTATGTCATTTCATTTACAGCATTTGGCAGACACCCTTATCCAGAGCGACTGAGTTTAATGGCCTTGCTCAAGGGCCAACTAATGGTAGCTTGGTGGTCATGGGGTTTTGAACCTGCAACCTTCTGGTCCAGAGACCAGAAGTGCCTTACCACTGAGCTCCCATCTCCTATGTGCCTTCTGATACTCATATTTCCCAATAGTAGTGACTGATTAGTACATACATTCTAGTGGCCTCTTTTCCCGGGTTGTTTTCTGATCACGATGGTGTAAATATGAAAATATAACAGCTTCTTTGCCTAATTTACATTTACAGCATTTGGCAGACGCCTTTATCCAGAGCGACTTACAACTGAGGAATTGAGGGTTAAGGGCTTTGCTCAAGGGCCCACTAGGGGCAGCTCGGTGTTGGTGGGATTTGTACCTGTGATCTTCCGGTCCAGAGTCCAACGCCGTAACCACTGAGACACCACCTCCCTAATGTTCTTCTTGTTTTTTTTTCTGGATCAGGTGTATTCAACAGAGTTTATCAGATACTTTAATTGCAGAAAGGTAAACTCCAGCTAAATAAATATGTTCCTTCTGACACCAACTGGTAATACCACAAGTAATTTAGGGGTTTTACATTAATGGGACAGGCTCTAGTTCCTTTCATTTGTGTTTTATCCCAAACAATATATTTTGTGTGATTTTGTGTAGGTTAAAATCAGAATGCTAACAAAAAATCAATATATATAAATATATATATATATATATCATATATATATATATATATATATATTTTATTCAAATTTCATTTTCAGGTTGTAACACTAGACTAGGGGTGAATTGGTGTGCCACACACACACACACACACACACACACACACACACACACACACACACACCTAAACATACAATTAGATTTTAACCTTTGGTTCTTTCAAAACAAGTCCTTATTTAAACAAAGAGCATCATTTTCGTAAGAGTTTCTATAATAACAGACACAAATTTAATTTTGGGAATTTTAATTAATTAAATTTGAAGTTAAATTTAGTTTACATTATTTTGTATGAGAATAATTTCTTATATGTTTAACAGGCATCCTGCCTCCTCCCTTTGTGAGTGAAGTTTGCATGTTCTCCCCATACTCTGGTTTCCTCCTCCACCCGGAAAAAAAAAATGTATTCGTAGGCTGATTGGCATTTCCAAATCGTCTCTTGTGTGTGAATGTGTGTGCTCTATAATGGAATTATTCTCTGAACATGAAGTTCCCCACCCTGTGCCCCAAATTTCCTGGGATGTTATTCAGGGTCCCCCATGCAGGAAAAGGTCAAATAAAATATGAATGGACAAATCAATGGATAGATGGATGTTTAACAAGTATTGTATATGATTAGGATGTTATACTATTACTACTACTAATAATAATGTAAGAAATATAAATATAATCACTTCACTGGTATTCTGGGTCAGGCCGATGGCATGTAACAGGACCGGGTGTGAACATGACTCTATTTATATATGCTGACCATTTTCCTCTCAAGCTGCTTCCTGTTTGGAGAAGCCTGATGGATATTGTCCTGCTGTCTTTCTGCCAGCCACCATTATATTAATACAAACACGTCTCACACCATCCCTTATACACACAAATGCACGTACAAACAGTGTTAAAAAAGAAAAAAAAACGGCATGTTCTTTAAACATGAATTTTTGTCCCATGTAATCTAATATACATTATATATATATATCTAGATATATATATATATATATATATATATATATATCTATATATATAATATATATATATATATGGTGTGTTGTGTGTGTGTGTGTGGTGTGTGTGTGTGTGTGTATATATATGGGTGTTTATATATATAGATGTATACGTTTTGTGTGTGTGGTGTGTATATATATATATATATATATATATATATATATATCTATATCATAGATATTCATTAACTATCATTCATATTTAATTAACTTTTACAACATTTGTACACAATTTAAGCAGAACAAAAGATTTATTTTTCTTATCAAAATATGGATTTTCATAAATATGCATATGCTTATTTACATACTTCATACATTTTTTAATAGTATATACTTCTTTCATAAAGCATACAATTTTAGCAGGACGAAAGCAAGTGTCGGTATAAACATTGTGTGCAAAAGTATGTGTGTGTGTGTGTGTGTCTCTCTCTCTCTCTGTGTGTGTGTGTGTGTGTGTGTGTGTGTGTGTGTGTGTGTGTGTGTGTGTGTGTGTGTGTGTGTGTGTGTGTGTGGGTGATTTTTACTGCTAGTTTCGGCTGTTAAATAACTGCTTAGGAGGTTAAACAAGAAGGTAGTGGTAGTGACCATAAAATACACAAGAGGAAATGTCGCATCATTACGGCGTCAATAAATTATTCAACGATCTTCTATTTAAGTACAAAGTGATGACACATTTGTGAACACAGGGATTTCCTCCTGTCTATTTTAGTCATGCCTAATCCTGGTATAGACAGCGATTCTAGACCCTGAAGTCTATTAATAAAATACGAATGCAAACCAATACTGATGCTACCTTAAATCTAACACGCAGATACCATGAAGCGATATTAATACTTGCATATGCTTTTTTTCTTTTGTAAATAAAATGCCTATATGTCATCATTATCCAGCTACATTTTAGCTATGTAACAGAAATACACCTTATTCGGATTTTGAGTCGTCGACACGAAATCAATAACAGGAAAGCTAACTGTAGCAGCCTGTAAAGCTGTGAAAACATGCTACGGTTTTACTGCAGGAGTCCGGACAGCAACACTTCCTCTGCTGTGGCTCGGTTAAATCATACCTCACAAACACACACACATTTCATGCGGTCTCATGGACTTACCCCATGACACCTATGCTACTGCTCATCAAACCATGGATTTGTTTATTTAGCATTTAGCTCAATGCTAAATGTCACTGAAGATTTTAAAATGCTAACAGCTAGTTTACCGTAATCGATTAAAGTGTGACTTTTCAAACCTAGCTTTTATTCCTTGCTATACACCTGGGTTGTAGGTGCAAGCGTTATAGTGTATAGAGTGCTAAAATGTCTTTACAATGTACTTAAATACAATATGTACACATTGTTTATCACACATCTACCATGTGTCACATTCATATTCTATAAAGTGCAAATAAATAGTTTTGGACAATGCAGGGCAAATGTAGTGAGCTTTGGAAAAAAAAAGATTTCAGGTATACGAAGCGTAATAATGATGGCCCTTCATATTTTTCGTGCCTGTCATTGCTACATGAAATAAGAGTCAAATCGGCTCTACCTCACTGACCTTCATGTTCCTCATGACTACGATCTAGGATTTCTGTGTCTACACAACTTTGGTTTTCTGTTCCCCCGTCACTTTTTGCGCATCTTCTGTGCGCCGCCTTAAAATAGAACATAGTGTTCAAACTTAGTGAATGCCATTTGATCCAGTTCCCTATCACACACATTCCATATTTTCAGTACCTCAATATAGAGGGACCTTCTGGTGAACTCATGTGATACCAGTCACATTTTTATCAGTCACTGCTTCTATGTAAGGTTATTTCCCACCTGATGGAACTGAACTAATGAAGTTATCAGATAAGTCTTGGGTAATACATGACATCGGAAAACAGTGACACACACACATACAAAATTATATATATATATATATACACACACAGTGTTGGGGAGTAACTAGTGTAACGGTATTATGTCATTTAATAAACGTAACAGTTATTCAGTACTGTGTTCTGAACAGCACTGAGAAAAAAGCAAGTAATTAAGTTAGTTACTTTTGAAAATGTTAAGCATTACAAATCCTAAAGTCCCCCCAGCCCCCCCCCCCCCTTCCCCCCATCTTACAGAAATTCTGTTGGCGATTTCGAAAAATATAACCTACTGTTTCCATGGGTTTGAATTTTTTTTCTCTTAGAGTGTTGATTTCAGTAAGTGCCACCTAGTGGGCAAATGAAAATAATCAAAAAGTAATCAAATGTAATCTTTTACTTTTGAAATTATTGCATTTTGAATAGGGTCATTTGTAATCTGTTACATTTCCAAAGTAACCTTCCCAACACTGTGTGTGTGTGTGTGTGTGTGTGTGTGTGTGTATATATATTTTTTGTTTTGTTTTGTTTTGTTTTGCTTTACCCCCTCTGGAACATTTTAAGCCTTGTAACTATTGCTGAATCTGTGACTTTTTGAGTGGCACAACTTTATGGCCACCAGCAAAACAATCATCAGCCCCAAAACTAGTACAGAAATCATGGCGATTAAAAGCACTTTGCTGTTCAGAGTTTCACAGTGTTCGGATTTCACATCTCTGAGGTCGATTTCCCCGTAACCAACATCCATTGTGTACTGGCACATTGCGCCGTCGATGTCCACGTGGGCCTGCTGCACCAGGCTGATCAGATGCATGTTTTCACAGCAAATCAGTGGATTGGAGGCAAGAGAAAGAGTCCTGAGCGTCTTTTTCAACGCCGACACCGTCCCGGCGTCCAGGACCTTGACTTTGTTGTTCTGCAGGTTGAGAATCTCAATGGCAGAGGCTCTGTTACCCAAAAACAGGCCGTCTAAATGGTTGTCGGGCAAATCCAAAACCTTTAAACAGTGCAGAGCTGGGAGGCTGATGTTAAGTCTTTCCAGCCGGTTTCCTCTCAAGTAGAGGTGTGTGAGGGTTCTTTCTAAACCTGCCAGGGCCAGTTCGCTGATTTTCATGTTAGGGTTCAGAGACAGGTCCAGGATTAGCAATGGGCTTCCCATGAAGGCGTGCGCAGGCAAGGACGCCAATTTGTTCTCGGACATGTAAAGGTATCGCAGGGTGCGTATGGAGTAGAGAGCGACGCAATCGCTTGATTGATTTTGGAGTGGTCCGCAGATGCTCAGCTCGTTAGCCTGAAGATGCAAATTGGTGATCTGGGGTAGGTGAAAGATTTCAGGGTCTAATGTACTCAGAATGTTACCCTGCAGGTAGAGTGTCTCCAGTGCCAACAGGGTTTTTTCCTCAAACGTCAGGTTCTGCAGGTTGTTAAAGCTCAGGTCGAGGGTTTTTAGTGCGTTCAGAGGACCGTCAGTGCCCACGAGGAAGCTCTCCAGACAGTTATTGCTAACATTAAGGGTATCTAGAGACACCAAGCTGGTGAAGAATTCAGACGGAACAGCCTTGAGCTGGTTATAACTCAGATCTAAGTACAAAAGTCGAGGAAGCAACTGGTGGGTTTTGCTGCTGTGGAGTGGAGTCAGGGACAGTTCGTCGATGTCCCTTAGGTACTGAAGCTCATCTTCGGGACCTGTGCTGTTCAGGCTGTGCAGCTGGTTTCGGGAAAGATCTAGATAGATGATTTTGTTCTGCCTGGGAAGGACAGGAAAGTAGTGCATCTTATTCTCCTTGAGGTCCAGGTAGAGCAACTCAAACTCTTGGTCCGAGTCAATGGTCAGGAACGAGTTCATGCTGTTTTTGCTGAGGTTTAGTGATCGTAGCTGGAACAGGTTAAAATCGGTAATGCAGGAGATTGAATTCACTGATAAATCCAGTTCAGTCAGATTTAGCAGCGAATCAAATGTGCCTTCCTCGATCTCTAGAATGACATTGTTGTGTAAATCAATGTTTCTTAGCGATTGGCAACCGCTAAATGTGCTATTGTCTAGTTTTGTTATGCTATTTTCGTTTAAAGAAAGGTTGGTAAGCGCCGGAGCATCGTTCAGAAGGTGGCCGATCATGTTCGTGTAAAGGCCATTTCCAGACAGGTCGAGTCTCTGGACGGTCGCGAGCGGCCCCACGTGCCTCTTCAGAACTGCATCCAGAGTCCTGTTCTTGAGATCTGATTGAATAAACTGGAGAAGTCTGCGGGACAGATTGCGCGCATGGTTTCCCGGATGGTCGTCAGGTGATATTTGGCCCTGATTGGCGTCAGCTTCACTCTGGAGCTATGGAGGAAAGTAAAGAAACGGCAATAATAAGTAGTCCAAAAGTACTGTATAATAGGTGCTTTTGAAAGATCTGTCGCCAAACCAGCCACATTAACGATGACATGGATCTTCAGTCCTTCGTATCGTGTCTCTCTTGACAATCCATTGTTACTTTATTTAGAATCGTCTTTCAACCGCTCAGACATCAGCGTACTAATAATAACTGTGAACGTACACAAAAGGTTTCCTTTGCTCGGACATGTTGGAACATACGAGCAGCTTTGTTACTGCCACTCAAGGACGCAAATATTGTTTCACACACCGGTGCTTATCTGTAAGCGCGTTTCCATTACCCTTCAAAATGCACAAATGTAAATAGCGAATTGGCAAAAACACACGTATTGCAAAAAGTGTTTACGTTCGCATGAGGTGTTATTTTTTTTTAGACGATGTGAAAAAGGAATAATTCGCAAAACTGTAATGGAAACGCATTTCCAGGTCACATGATCTACCTCGCCTTGCCTTGGGCATGATGCTGCAAGGGCTACAAGAGGCCCTATTGCACTGCACAGCTCGAAAAAAGTGGACTCGTTCATCCGGAATCCACAGGTCCTACGTGACATCACGCACTATTACTTCCAAGAGCAAGCGCCTATGTGGCCCCTCCCAAGTGCAGAATAAAATAGAATAAGCTTTATTTGTCACATATACATTATAGCACAATGAAATTATTTTCTTTACTTGTTTACAAGCTGGGGTCAGAGCGCAGGGGTCAGCCATGATACGGAGCCCTCTGGAGCACAGAGGGTTAAGGGCCTGAGGGTTACAGCTTGGCGATACTGGTGCTTTAAAACTATATAAGCTGTATAACGCGCCTACGTCTCTGATTAAAAATAAAAATGCCTAATGCGTTGGCTGCGATATAAGTACGTCTGCCGATATCTGTCTCCATTTTTTAATGACTTATCCCGAGAGGACGAGATTTAGTTGCATGATATGGTTAATGGAAACACCGTCATTTTGCAACCGTTTTTTTTCATAAACTTTTAGAAAATATCGAAAATATATACGTTTTGTGCAAATTTGTAATTGAAACGCGCCTAGTGATCATTGCTTTCTTCCTGCAATGCATTTTACAATTTTTCCCATTAGGACCTTCCCATCAGCCTCATCCAGTGTCATACATGTCAGGGGAACATTTAGGTCCTCTTACATAGTTCAAGGTGATTTCCTACAACCATGAAAGCCAGTAAATGTTTTGCGCCGCTCCCCCCACCACCGACATAATAACCCTGTCCTTGTTAGGGTGGAATCATTGTCGATCCCAGGAACATTGAAGAAAGACAGTGGTATCGCAGCCAATCCACCTGCTCGATAAAGCCCTGGGGCTGTAAGGAACCAGCTCCACATGCAGGGGCAGTGGTTTAATCCTGAGCTCAGTTTACTGCATGTAGGTAAATGTTTTTCCTGTCCCTGGGGAGATTCTTTGGTGCACTCCGGTTACCTTGCAAGTCTTCAAAAACTTGCTGGTAACCACCATGCAGCTCAGGATAAAACAGCTACTGAAAACGAATACGGCAATATGCACATCTAATACAATCATTTCATCGCCTGCTTCATTTTGGAACGAAATGAACAGATGTTCACAGAATTATTAATACGGACGGTGCCTATAACCTTAAATAAGTGACATGAACCTTAAACATGAATTGCTATTGATCAGAATTTCGTTGGGAATTTGTTTCGATTATTATAATCGGTTGACTTTGAAACAAGTGGGTTTTTTTAGTTGTGTAAATGTCTAATTCAGCTACTTAATCAGAGGCGGAATGATTGGCATGTTTCTCAGCGAAATGCTCAAAATGCTCACTTACCTCTTGGCAAAGTGAAAGCCGTAGTGAGAGTAAATTCACAATGAACAGGAGGGAGCACACCAGCGTGCTCATCATGCTGCAGGGATTAAAGAGAGCGCAGATTAAACTCACACCAAACTCGTACAGAGTCAGAGAAATAACATGAGGGGACATGCTCATGCAATATACTGTATATTCTAAGACGTAAGTGCATCTATATATATATATATATATATATATATATATATATACACACACACACACACACACACCACACACACACACACACATATTTCATTCTTACTACTACAACAAACTCACCCACTCATGCACTGTAAAGAAGAATTTATTTTGCAAATGATCATGACCGATATATATGTATTGAAATGAAATAACCTTTTACATATTCCATTCATGGAATATGCACCCACTGCACCCACTATCAGACATTTAGTCATCACTGGAGGAGTATTTTTAGTTTGATTTTAGTTTATAGTTATTTTGCTGCCGTCAGTGTGGAGGGAGGTTGTGGGGGCACCGGTTCATGGCATTTGAAGGCACTAAATGAAAATGAATCCTTCCTTCTTTCATTTGAAATGTAGGTCTGCGCACAGCATGAATCATGTCTTTAGGCATACGCACATGCATAACGCACACATTACAAATACTGACTTTTCAAAAAAAAAAAAAAACAGTTTCACACTGATGACCAGACACGCACACACATTTAACTTCCTGTGCCTATCTTTAGGATACTGCTCCATCTTTCTTATGTTCTTTTTGATATCAAAGGCATCAATCAGACAGGGTATTATATATATATCTATATATATATATATATATATATATATATATATATATATATATATATATATATATATATATGTGTGTGTGTGGTGTGTATGTGTGTGTGTGTGTTTGTGTGTGTGTGTGTATAGTTTTGTGTGTATATATGCACACATACACAGGACCCTGTGATGCCTTTTATATTTTGACACACACACACACGCACACACACACACACACATTCATTCATTCATTCATTCATCTTCTAATCTTACCCTACCGCTATATCCGATCTTCCCTTCGGGTCACGGGGAGCCTGTGCCTATCTCAGGCGTCTATGGGCATTAAGGCAGGATACACCCTGGATGGAATGCCAACCCCACCGCCGGGCACACACACACACACTCATACACTAAGGTCAATTTTCCAAGGTGCCAAATCAACCTACCGTGCATGTTTTTGGACCGGGGGAGGAAACCGGAGAACCCGGAGAAAAAACTCCTGAGGCACGGGGAGAACATGCACAAACTCCACACATACACATGGCCGAGACGGGAATCGAACCCGGACCCTGGTGGTGTGAGGCAAACGTGCTAACCACTAAGCCACCATGCCCACACACACACACACACACACACACACACACACACACACACACACACACACACACACACACACACACACACACACACACACACACACACACACACACACACACACACACACACACACACACACACACACAGCACCACCATTCACAACCCTGTCTGTATAAATTCAGGGTTTTTATTATTATATTATATATATATATATATATATATATATATATATATATATATATATATAGTATAGAGAGAGAGAAAGAGAGAGAGAGAGAGATGAGGAATGAAAAACAGAGTAATGATGTCTTTCAGCCATAATCTTACCTTAGAAGCGACTGCACCTATGCTGCTATCGCTTGAAGATGGTGTCACTCATGCTCATGCTCATGCTCATGCTGCCTGCAGCCTCTCAATTCAGCACTGACACAGTGCAGCTGGTCCATTCCCTGTTCTTTCCTCTCCCCTCCCTTCTCTCCCTCCCTCTCTCTCTCTCTCTCTCTTTCACTCTCTCACTTGTAGACATCCTGTGAGAATATCCTGCATTATTGTTATGCCCGTACTTTCCTTCTTTGGCCTTACCTTTTATGGAATTGAGGATCTCTCTGTTTTTCTCTCTCTCTCTTTCTCTCTCACACACACACACACAGACACACATAGACAAAGAGAGCTAGAGAGTATCCCAAGTGAAAATTTGCAGCTGGCCTCTGACAATGAGTTCATTTAGGGAATAACATGTGAGGCTCTTTTTTTATGTCAAATCCCCGATTAACTTCTATTTAAAGAAAAGTCAAATATTTACTTACTTACTGTGGGCTGGGGTGCACTTCCACTGGCGATTCGATTCTTCTTTCAAAGAAGGTCCGTCTCATTTAAAAGAATAGAAAATAGGAGCAGTGATGGGCTGGTATTTATATATATACAGCACAGCCTGCATCCAAATATAATTTGGTGTCAGGGATTTCCCTTGTTTACCAGGCCTAATCAATATAGGTTATGGGTTATTGTATGATATTGAAAGGTATATTTACCGTTCATAATATCTAACATTGATTTCACACGGCTATTCTTCTTTCCTTTTCTTTTTTTTTGTATGACATGTGTACAGACTGTAAGTATTACTGTAAAATATATCATATAAATAGTGTGTAAAAAAAGTGTGTGTATATATATATATAAAAAACCATGTAACATTATTATTATTAGTAGTAGTAGTAGTAGTAGAAGTAGTAGTATTGTTATTTTAATTATTACTACTAATAATAATAATAGTTTTCCTGTTAAATATCGGAGCAGAATTGTTTACACAGAAGCTCTGCCTCACTTCCATGTAAGCAGCGCCATCTGCTGGCTATATCAAAAAGCATTTTAAATAAGCAGCTATAGTTTATACAGGGTTGGGGAGGAACTAGTTACATGTAACGGCGTTACGTAATTTAATGGAAAAATAAATGTAACATTAATTCGTTGCAATTATTCGTTGAGAAAAAAAATGTGTAATTAAATGACAGTGACTTGTGAAAATGTTGAACATTACAAATAGCGTTACATCTGAACAAGTTCATGTAAAATCATGATTTTCAACTGAAACGTGATTTTGATTTGAATGTTGACAATATGCTGCAGTTTCATATATAGAATGTTAACTGAAAGCGCCACCTAGTGGACGAATGTAATCAAATATACAAAAGAAATCAGTTACTTTACTTTTATAAAGTCATTGAAAAGTTACACTACTTATTATATTTTGAATAGGGTCATTTGTAATATATTACATTTCCAAAGTAACATTCCAACACTGCATTTATGACTATTCAGATGTGTATATGTAAAAAAAGACACTTTCATTTTCTAGGAATTTGCTATCTTTTAAAATGTAAATATTTTATATGATTTTCTTTAAATGCCCATATGAAATGACTGCCATGTAAATAAAATGAAATATGTTTTCATAGACTTAAAAAAACAAAAGAAAACAACAAATAAACCCTCCATAATTATTCACTCCCTTCAAGAGTTTAGTAATTGTCTTGAGCACAAATTCACAGAATTCACAATGCATTTTGATTTCCATTTTAATTTTAATAAGAACACAATTATTTGCAATGTCATTTTATGCATGTAGAGATGATAGACAAAAAAAAAATCCCATTCGTTAAATTCGTGGCTAAATTTCATGTTGCTACAATCACTAGGAGGTGAATAATCTCTGCATACACCAAAATCTAAAAAGGAATGTAAACAGACGTTGGCACAACGTGGTTTCTTTCCTCGTTCCTCCCACAAGCTGCGTGCAGCACATCTCACATGGTATGTGGTGAAAGATCATAAATAGGGGCAGCATTATTTACATTCACCAAACGATTCTGACGTCTCGCATCAAGCTCAGGATAGACGGCGCTTTTTCCCCGAGGTGAGCTGATTATCTTTTTATTATTTGGTCGATTTAAACTTTGAAGAATGTTATAAAACTGAGATCATAATTTTACACATAATATATTATTATTATTATTATTATTATTATAAACATATGTCAATATGTAATTATATTTAATGCAAAAGGCATACTTTTATATGAATATTTGGAGGATTATTTTTTATTTTATACTTTTTTATTAATTTTTAATTACACAACTAAGGTACAAACAAAGGGGCAAAATTGTATTGACTGACAAAGGCTCTGTCATACAATAATAACCAGGGCGTGTGGGGGAGTTAAATTTTTATATCCCACAGCATCCCGTTTATATCCCTTTAATTATTGTGATTGTGAAAAGATTGCTGGAGAGAATTTTTCCAGGACATGCAAACTTAATGCGACTGTTTAATTACCGGTATATTATAATTGTAAGGATGATCAGTTATTATATATTGTGGTTAACATTTCCTTAGTTTAATCAAATAAAAAAACAAAATGCTTTAGTGTTTAAATTTCGCTAAATTTTGCTAAACTTGCCAGATATATAGGTATATATTTTGAATTGCCTAAAATATTCAGTAGATATACTCAATATAACTATATATATATATATATATATATATATATATATATATATATATATATATAGCGTTATATATATATATATATATATATATATATGCATATTATATTATATATATATATATATATATATATATATAGATATATATATATAGATATATATATATATATATATATATAGATATATATATTACAAAAAAACTGCTAAATTTATCACATATTAATATTAATTATATTCAGTGCTTCAATAAATCGTATCAGAAAAGTCACCTTGTCAACAGAACCATTATTTTTATCCCCCTATTCATTACATGGTGCATTCTTTTGGCTATTTTACCATTTATCTGTACGGTAACAGGTTGCACTTTATACTCTTTTTTTTTATAAATATAAAATTGTAAGTTAGATAAAAATGAAAGAGCAAACAAAAATCTGTGACACAGACCAATATCTCTACAGATCTTTATCCATGGGTTTGAGAGCTGATGTCGATCTGGAGGAGAGCTTCAGGACCAACTCGTACCAGCCAGAGAACATTCTTCAGACCCTAAATGTCTTTCGGAAGAGTGGCACCTTCACGGACGTCGTGCTGCAGGCGGAAGACCAGGAGTTCCCCTGCCACCGTGCAGTGCTGTGCGCCTCCAGCCATTACTTCCACTCGATGTTTATGGGTCAGCTGCGCGAGAGCGGCCAGTCTGTGGTGCAGCTGAACGAAGTTTCTGCAATAGCCCTGGATCACTTGCTGAACTTCATTTACGAGGGCCAGGTTCGTCTCCAAGAAGAAACCGTGGAGATCATTTTCCGAGCTTCTCACCTGCTGGACGTTCCTGCGCTGTCCCGGGCCTGCGTGGACTTCCTGGAGAAGTGCGTGTCTCATTTGAACTGCCTGGGCATGATGGAGTTTGCCAACCACTACTCGCTGCGGCCATTGCTGGAAAAGTGCCAGAACCTGCTTTATCACGACTTTGACATTGTAGCTAAGCAGGACGAGTTCCTGGAGCTGCCGATGGAGAAAGTGGCAGGGCTCTTGAATTCTGAAAAACTGCAGGTGAAGGAGGAAGTCCTGGTAGAGGCTGCCCTGCTCTGGGTGCACCAACGAGGCAGTCAGAGGAAAGCGGTGCTGGGAAAGCTCCTGGAGAGACTTCGACTGCCCCTGCTTGACCCTGTTTTCTTTACCAACGTGCTGGAGGCCGATGAACTCATCCAGGATTCCCACGACTGCAGGAAGCTCTTACAGGAAGCCAGACTTTATCGCACATATGGCAGAGAGATCAGCTCGGAGAGAACCAAACCAAGAAGGTTAGGCAGACAGCAAGAACAAAACGCCAATCATTATTTTTTTTTTTGGTGGTGGTGGGGGGGGGGGGGGGTTGTAGTTAGGTTTCATCATAAATGTTCACCACAAATTTCTGATGGTAAAAATTCCTGAGCAATTGTTCAAAGAAGGCAAATTTAAGGTGAAGCTCATTCTGATCAGAAGGTTCGAGCCCCGGCATCGCTAAGCTGCCACTATGTGTCCTTCAGCAAGGCCCTTAACCCGAGGGGAATATATACGAGGGGAATATATAATAAATAAATAAATATATATATATATATATATATATATATATATATATATATATATATATATATACACAAGGGGAAGTCCCTATATATATATATATATATATATATATATAAATATATAAATAATAAATTTAAATTTAAAAAAAAATATATATATATATATAGTATATATATATAATATATATATATATATATATATATATATATATATATATATACTATATACTGTATATGAATATGTTCAGGTTCACAATTCTTACGATTTGTACGTGTAAATTTACTGTTAAACTTTCTCTCTCTCTTTCCCGTAGGCAAACTGGTTGGGCCGAGGTGATCGTGGTTATTGGAGGATGTGACAAAAACAGAATTTCCGTATTTTCCGCCACAGAGAAACTGGACCCAACGTCGGGGAAATGGCTCCCGTCGGCTAATGTGCCAGGATACAAATATGAATTTGCAGTTTGTGAACTTCACAATGACATTTATTTATCAGGTATGCTGTATAAATCTTTACCTGCTTACCCAAATTAGCATATGTTGCCCAAACAACATGATGGAATTATTCTTTCTGCTTATTTACTCCACATGTGGATTATTTTGAATTGTTGGAGGTTTATTTAGAATTGTAATAACAATTAAAATGACCTCATACTCAGAAGGTATGTAAAAAATATAGTCTTGGGGAAAGAAGAATCTTATATTAATGGATCCATTCCAGAATGATTAACTTATGCTTTAAAATAATCTCACCAGATAAAACTCGAGTCATTGTATTTTATTATGCTTAAATATTACATTACACTTAATACAGATTATTTAATCACGCTACATTTCCAAGAGAAAAAAATGTAACAGCTATCTGTGTGCATCAAAAATGCTATAAATGGCAAGGACAGAATACAGATGTGCACCTCTGGCTTTTTAGGAATAGGTTTAAATCAGCTGTACGTCCCTAGAAGGCTTGAATTTCATTCATTCATCTTCTACCGCTTTATCCGATCTATATCCGGTCACCGGGAGTCTGTGCCGATATCAGGCGTCTATGGGCATTAAGGCAGGATACACCCTGTATTGAATGTCAACACATCTCAGGGCACACACACACACATATTCATACACTAGGGACAATTTTCCAAGCTGACAATCAACCTACCATGCATGTTGTTGTGGACCGGGGGGAAACCGGAGAACCCGGAGAAAAACCTCCTGAGGCACAGGGAGAACATACAAACTCCACACACACATGGGCGAAACGGGAATCGAACCCGGACCCTGGCGGTGTGAGACAAACTTGCTAACCACTAAACCACTAAAATGATGAGCAAACCAAAGTATGAATGATTTTATTTTTTCCAGGCAAAAGGTTGACTAGCTCCTTTTATGAATTTTAGAGTACTTTCAGTTTATAGAAATAAGTTTGTGAAATCTCTACATAATTCTGCCTAATTTATGCTCAATTGTACAATCATTTATGATTCCACCCCTATTTGCCACATTTAGGGGGGTGGGGGTAAAGCTCAATAATCCTGACCTCAACTCTACTTAACACCTTGGGATGCTAAATGCTGGAATGCTTAAAACACGGCACAGCTCCACATCCAACAACAGTCTGAGCTCAATAACGCACATGTCACTGAAATCATGTGCTCCACAATCTAATCTAAAGCCTTCCCAGAAGAATGGAGGTTATTATTGCAGGAAAAGAGAAATGAATTTATAGTACAAAGCACATATGTTGTGATCTGCATATTTTTGGATGTACAGTCCCTGACAAAAGTCTTGTCGCTTATCTATTTTGTAGAAACACCTGCTATTAACCTTGCTATTATTGACTTTTAATGAATCAATCGGTGTTAGAAATAGCTCGTATGAACAGCTAAAACCCTCCCAAATGATGTTTAATGCACTGAAATAAATTAGTTTCACTGAAAAAAGATTGATCATTTAATCAAAACAGAAAGGTCAAATTTTGGCAAGACAAAAGTTTTGTCGCCTATACAGAAATTGAACAAATTTACTGCAAATACAAAAATATGTCAGCAAATTAAGTAGTGGTGCTGTGAGATCCAAATTTAATATCTTGTATGACTTCCATGAGCTTGAAGGACTGCATCCATGCGGTTTGGCAAGGATTCATACAACTTATTGATGAAGTCATCAGGAATAGCAAAGAAAGCAGTCTTGCAAGCCTCCCAGAGTTCATCAATATTTTTTGGTTTAGTCTTCCATGCTTCCTCTTTCATCCTACCCCACATATGCTCAATGATGTTCAAGTCTGGTGACTGGGCTGGCCAATCCTGGAGCATCTTGATCTTCTTCGCCCTGAGGAACTTTGATGTGGAGATGGAAGTATGCGATGGAGCACCATCCTGCTGCAGAATTTGGCCTCTTTTATGGTTGGGAATATAAGAGGTAGCTAAGATTTCTTGGTATTTTAGACTATTGATGTTGCCTTCCACCCTGCAGATCTCTCGTACACCCCCATACTGGATGTAACCCCAGACCATGATTTTTCCGCCACCAAACTTCACTGTTTTCTGGGTGAATCTCGGATCCATGCGGGCTCCAGTAGGTCTCCTGCAATATTTGCGGCGACTGTGGTGTAATTCAACAGAAGATTCATCTGAAAAATCCACCTTCTGCCACTTTTCCAGCGTCCATCCTTTTAGCAGGCTGTGGGCCTTGGCAAATGCCACACGCTTTTTCAATCGTCTTTTGTTTAGTGCTGGCTTCTGGGCACTGATTCGACCATGGAGGCCATTTCGAGATAGAATCCGACAAACTGTTCTGGTTGACACGGGGACTCCAGGTGACCAGGTCTCGTGGAACTCTGCTGCAGTGGAAAATGGGCTGGCCTTGGATTTTCGAGCCAACAAACGGTCCTCTCGAGCAGTTGTCTTGCGGGGTCTGCCTGACCTGGGCTTGTCAAAAACGTCTTCCAGTCTCTTCAAATCTTTTTTTTATCCTCTGTACTTGACGCTGAGACACATTGAAGGTGTCTGCCACATCAGCAGTGGATCTGGTCTTCAGCCTCTTGATAATCAACACTTTAGTCTCAGGGTGAATCTTAGGCATGTTTGCAGAGGTCTAGTTGCAGTTGAGGTGAAGGTCTAGTGTACTGGGGTTCTTTTTATACACACCTGAGACCTCATTGATCCATTATTAGTCACAGGTGAAGCTCATATGACAAGGCGACAACACTTATGTCTTTGCAAAAATGGACTCAATGGGCTTTACCAAGCTGTGAATATTAGAATACTTTTTGACAGTTTCGTTTTGCACTGAAACATTATTACAAAAGCTGTTGGGATTAAAATGAGCCATTTCTTGTAAAAAAATCTTGATTAGAAATATATTTCAGCGGCACTTCAGGTCAATTTGTACACAAGCGACAAGACTTTTGTCAGGGACTGTATACCCATTACTGATTTTTGAGCAGATAAAACGTTGCAACAAATATAGTATATTATAATCATTTATAATAAAAAGATTTCTCATAAATTCTTACATATATATTCTTACATTCTATATATATATATATATATATATATATATATATATATATATATATATATATATATATATATATATATATATATATACATACGAATGCATGGTGGCTTGGTGGTTAGCATGTTCGCCTCACACTCCCCGTGCCTCAAGGGGGATTTTTCTCCGGGTTCTCCAGTTTCCTACCCGGTCCAAAAACATGCATGGTAGATTGATTGGCACCTTGGAAAAAAATTGTCCCTAGTGTATGAATGTTGTGTGTGTGTGTGTGTGTGTGTGTGTGTGTGTGCCCTGCGATGGGTTGGTATTCCATACCAGGGTGTATCCTGCCTTAATGCCCATAGACACCTGAGATAGGCACAGGACTCCCCGTGACCCGAGGGAAGATCGGATAAAGCGGTAGAAGATGAATGAATGAATGAATATATATATATATATATATATATATATATATATATATATATATATATATATATATATATAATTACAAATTATATAAATCACATATAGTTTTGCTTCATGTTTAAAAATGTTTTTTAATATAATTAATTTATCATTTCGCTGTTTATTTTGTTTCTAACTAAACCCTTGGTATGTAACAAAAACTCTTTAATTGTTTAAGTGAATACCTTAATAAAAAAAGATTAAATATGAAATAAATTATTATTTAGTATTATTTGTCCTAGGAGAAGAGCCACATGAATTACTCCCAGTGAAATTTGATGTAAATCTGAAGTATATATGATATGTTGTTTGCCTGTTGTTATCTATATCTGTCATGCAAACTCCTGCCAGCCGCTTGCTATTGCAAGAATGAAGAGCCTGTGTCTCCTTTGTGCATGTATACTATATAAAGTGGCCTGCATATCTTTGTTTGCGATCACGTCTGTGTGTGTAGGTGGGCAGCTGAACAGCTCACAAGTGTGGCGCTTCATGGCTCAGCTGAACCAGTGGGTTTCGGTCGGTAGCCTGCTGAAGGGAAGATGGCGCCACATGATGGCCTCTCTGTGTGGAAAGGTTTGCACTCGTCTCACACACGTTTCCTTCTTTGTGCGGTTCCCAGACACGACTATTTATCCTGCCATACGGGTGTGTTTGTTAATGCAGCTGTACGCTGTAGGAGGATATGATGGACGGCAAAGGCTGAGCAGCGTTGAGTGTTTCAGTGTGTTCGAGAACGTGTGGAAACCTGTGGCTCCTCTGCTGTTGCCTGTCAGTTCTGCTGCTGTGGCCAGCTGTTCTGGAAAGCTTTATATAATCGGCGGAGCTGTGAGCGACGACTGCAACACCAACATGGTGAGACTTTCAGACGTGTACGTACATGTGAGATGTGGCGTGAGGCAACTGTTGGATATGAATACTTGGGGCTTTATGTAATTATAGCTGAAATGAAAACAAGCATCACATCTAAGCAGCAAGTCACACCCACATGCATATATATATATATATATATATATATATATATATATATATATATATATATATATATATATATAATATAATTAAATACAGAATAATAAAATTAAATGTTTTTAATGAACAGAATTTGACGGTTAATTTGGCATCAATAATTAAGATATTAAATTGTGCATTATAGGAAATGCCTGATGAAACACACAGAATGTATTGCATCAATGAATACTTGGAAAGCACTGATCAAACTCACATTCCATTTTTATAGTAAATAATAAATGCATGAAGTGTATCATTTATTAAACCCTTACAAAACTATATGAGAGTGGCACGGTGGCTTAGTGGTTAGCACGCTCGCCTCACACCGCCAGGGTCCGGGTTTGATTCCGAGTCCGGGTCCGGGTGTGTGCGGATTTTGCATGTACTTCCCGTGCCTCAGGGTTTTGTTCTCCGGGTTCTCCGGTTTCCTCCCTGGTCCAAAAACATGCACGGTAGGTTGATTGGCACCTTGGAAAAATTGTGTATGAATGTGTGTGTGTGTGCCCTGTGGTGGGTTGGCATTCCATCCAGGGTGTATCCTGCCTTAATGCCCATAGACGCCTGAAATAGGCACAGGCTCCCCGTGAACCCGAGGAAAGATCAGATATAGCGGTAGAAGATGAATGAATGAATATATATATATGTATGAAATGAATGTATGAAAAACTATGTGCCACAATATTTGATGTGTATGTTCCAGGTACAGTGTTATGACCCGGCGAAAAACCAATGGATGTACACGCTGTCCTGTCCTTTCTCTCAGAGGTGCATAAATGCAGTGTCTCTCAATGGCTCGATCTATGTAGCCGGAGGGTTAATGGATGTGCTGTATTGTTACACACCCAAGGACAAGTCATGGAACAACGTAGCTGAGCTTCCCATGAAACTGGTACGGAGGAAAAAATAATATATATTATATATTTATACGTTGTTCCTACTAAGACAGTTATTTTTGCCGCAATAGAAATTCCATTTAAATACTATGTGTGGAATTCATTATTAATTCATGCTTGTAGGTATAAAAAAAGCAGGAAATGATAATATGGAAAAAAGTTACTTACATAAATAGTTAATGGGTTTAAGTACTGCTGTGTAATCATCCTGACCTGTTTGTGTGTTTTCAGGAGAATTGTGGCCTGACAGTTTGCAATAGGAAGGTTTATATACTGGGTGGCTGGAATGATGTTGAAGCTGTGACTGACCGAACATGGTCTTTTGACCCACTGAGCCGCCTGCTGACTGAGGAGATTTCACTAACACACAAACTGACCAACCACGGATGTGTTACTATCACGCAGCACCTTTACCACAAATGAAGGGGACTTATTTTTATTTCCAAATGAAGGAGTCTTTTTTTTTGTCTTTTGTCTTTACGTCTCATAAGCAAACGCTTTAAACGTGTCATTGTCTCCATTCATTTTCTAACAAAAGAACAAACTGTGAAAAAAAACAAACTGTGAAAATGATGATAGCGTATTTACTGTGCATTGTAACTCTCACTGTTCAAATGCTTTGCTGCTAACTGTCCCTGCTACTTCTTTATCAGTTTATACCTAATGTTTATCAAAGCACTATAGTAAGAATCAAAGTAGACTTTGATTAGACACAAAGACTATTATTACACCAAATCAGTAATGATCACCAATAATTATCTCCTACGTTTTAAATGCCTTTAAATCTCACTGGTAACTACACTTAAAGTACCTGCTTTTTGAAAGATGATAATAAAAAAAAAAAATACCACTTTATTAGGAATGTCTAGACCTGGTCATTCATACAGTTATGTCATTGCAGCACAACGTGTCAGCGGTACAAAATGACCTTGGGAGAATTTATGCATCAAAAATATGAATGAGATCCAAATGGGATCTCAGTCCCAGTGATTCTGACTAAAGCACAAATGCAAAATGCAAAATAGGCCTGTGTACATGCAAATAGAATCATTTCGCGTCTGCCATTGATCTACAACTCCTGAGAATCAACACTAAACACTGATTTATCATCATATATATATATATATTATATATATATATATATATATATATATATATATAGAGAGAGAGAGAGAGAGAGAGAGAGAGAGAGAGAGAGAGAGAGAGAGAGGGATGTTTAAAAAATATAATATTTAAAATATTTAAAATAAATATTTATATATAATATATATATATATATATATATATATATATATCATATATATATATATATATATATATATATATATATATATATATATATATATATATATATATATATATATATATATATAGCTGTACTTAATCTGCTGTTCAATTTAGCAGTAATGTATTGTGTTAACGGCTGAAAGAAGGTATTTAAGAAGGTAAGTCGGTAGCCCAGTGGTTAAGGAGTAGGCCTCTGGACTGGATGATCACGGGTTCAAACCCCACCACCACCACTAAGCTGCCAATAGTGGGCCCTTGAGAAAGGCCTTTAACCCATAATTGGCTCAGTTGTAAGTCGCTCTGGATAAGGGCGTCTGCCAAATGCTTTAAATGTAAGTCGCGTGACCGAGGCGAGGATCTTGACATGCGTCAAGAGCGAGTCATAGACAGATGTAGGGAAGAAATGTGCGAAATGTGTGCAGAATTCTCCAAATTAAAACATTGTTTGGAATCAAATTATAAATAAAATGGTAATAATGTAAGTCATGCATTCTTTCTGTGTGGCCCTGGTACCAATTGACCCACAGCCCGGGGATTGGGGAACCACTGATCTAGATCATCTAGAACACAACCAAAAAAAAGGTGAACGCACTGTAATTGACCTCATGCCAGCTACTAGAAACTAGATACACTAATTACACGGACATGACATACGTTGAATTTTAAATATGATCATTAAAGCAACAAGAAACCAAAAACATCCTTTGAACACTAATTCTTCTGAAGAAATGCCTATCTGCATTCTATTGTACAAATTCTAAGCGCTTCGAAATCTTATCTTCCAACTGGGTTGCCTGTAGAAGGATAACAGGAAAGACAATCCAGATAAGAGATCGTACTTCCGTAACAGAGAATCCTTCTGAAGAATTTCCACAGAAACGCACAGACCATTTTCATCTTTAAAACGGGAGGGGGGGGCACGGTGGCTTAGTGGTTAGCACGTTCGCCTCACACCGCCAGGGTCCGGGTTCGATTCCCGTCTCAGCCATGTGTGTGTGGAGTTTGCATGTTCTCCCCGTGCCTCAGGGGGTTTTTCTCCGGATTCTCCAGGTTTCCATCCTGGTCCAAAAACATGCACGGTAGGTTGATTGGCACCTTGGAAA